>CM026217.1:14555199-14933619 GCA_014839995.1 Xenentodon cancila
ATTATTTATTATTACTTAATTATTCATTGCACATTCAGTCGTGTTGCCTCTGAAGTATGAAACTCAAAGAATAGGTTCGTTTCTCTTGGCATGTTATGTTTTTGTCTCGCTGGTGTGACCGTTACCACACATGTACAACTAACATTTATCTGGAAAGGTCCTGTTACAAAATATGAATGCATATCAAGTTACCACTATATAGTACAAATGCAATAATCATTTTATGGTAAGAGTCTTGTCTTGTGGACCTATGCATGCACAAAACCAGCTGAAGATAAATGGCTTACACCCAAATAGGTTTGCCTTCTCCATAACAAATGGCCACATCTAAAGCACCTCCGCTGGTCCGGTTAATCCTAACAGCACAAAGGTGAAATAACCCTATATTTGTTTTTAATGTAGCTGATCAAAATACAAGCTTTCATTTACATTTTCAGTACATTGCAAGTGTGTGTTCTTCCTGATGTTCCCAAAGCCACATGGTTGCTATGGTAACCTACATGTATAGAACAGGTGAAAACATATCGAAATGGAGGTGGGTTAACTGGCTTGGCCACTGTTACAAATTCTTATGCGCTTATTTTCTATAAATTAAAAAAAAAAAAAAACCTCTAGAGATGGGAGGATGTTTCTTTGTGTAACTTCATTTTGGGGAGTCGGCGTATGTCGGCTAGTGGACAGTCCAATCCCCGCCCTCGCTTCCATTTTCTGGTGGACAAAGTTGTTTTTTTTTGTGTTGCATTTTAAAAAAGGCAATTTGAAATCCTGTTTTTGAACAACAGACAATCTAGACTGAGATGTGAAAATCCGATTGGAATCACATCTGAAACCACCTCTGTGTATGGTTTGAGTCCCATTGCAAAGAAATATGTGATTTTTGGCTGCTTGGAGTTGCCAAAAAAAAAAAAACAACGAGACGAGATACAGTTTTCCACCGGAAAATTGCAACTAGTAGTTAATATGTCCTAACCACTTCCTTGAAACTTGAAGCAACCAGTTACACAGATGTAATTTAGACATGTGCACCCTCTCCAGCGATGTGCCCTTGGCCCTGCAGCACGTGCAGCGCAATCTGTGTCCTGTCTGTAAGGCTATAGGAGACCAGCAAGAGCAAGGATTTGACCATGTCTGCACACTGCACAGCAAACATCCCAGACAGATGTGGGATGGTATAATCTGAAAGGGAAACATGTCACCAAATTCTCAACTCGCATGTCCCTCAAGCTCATTAAAAACAGCATTATTACTTTGCCAGTGTGTTTATTACACACTTTAAAAGGGCCTGATTGTGCTCATGATGAACAGTAACAGCTCACTGTTACATGTTAATCATCATTATAAAGTAACAAATAACCCTGACAAGAATAAAGCAGTTAAGGCTGTCCTTAATGTTACCCTCTTCGAGAACAATAATTGTTACAGTTACATAAAAGCATGAGCAATGGTGGTAATTTGGGGCCCTGCAGTGCCCCAGTCCATTTGTAATTCAGTAACACAACATGTTCGCTCTTGCCCTTGCCTGTAACTATGCAGCATTTTGCATGCTGTTGCCAGGGAAGCCTGAATTTATATGGAGACTGCAGCCTGTGGCCAAAGCTGGAGTCATTTGGGTTAAGTGCCTTTCCTTCAGGGATGAGCAGCATCATTGAGTTGCCACCGGCATGTCTCATAAACACGTAAATAAATTCACAAACACACACACAAACAATATAACACAAAAGCACACTCCTGAAAAGTTTTGCATTTTTACGTGCATTTCTTGCACATTTACACGGATACACATTTTGAGAATACCTGAGCTTTGGAAGAGAGAGGCTTTTATGCAAAGCACCTATTAAATGTTGTCGCATGTTCTCTGGCTCTGACAAGTAACACCAGACAAGTGTTTGGGAATTAAGATGACAGTGATTAGTTGCCCCCTCTGATTTGAGGATGCATGACATATGGTGTGGACTGCCTGAGGGATGACTTAATGAACTGTATTTGTAATGGTTTCTCATTATCCACAATAACTACAGGATACCTGCAGGTTCTTTAAGATTACAGCTCTTCACCTTTTTATTCTTTACAGTTCAGCCTTTGTTTTCATGCCTTTGATAATGTCAGCAATGCTTTTGGATGCTATAATGTTGTTTTTTTTTTGCATGGACTATACAATTATTGGAAAACCCTCCATGATGTTGCCCGTTGGTTTTCCTGAAGAGAGCAGACCCACCTTATGTCAATCAAAGTTAGCCATCGCATCTCCTTTTAGGTGATCCGTGCTAGAGGAACTGAACCTCGTTCAATGGCGGAGTCAGGAATGACTGAATGAACATTTAGTTTATACTGGGATCGCAATGGCTGCCAGCTGCTTAGCTCCGATTCACAGCGGCACTGATAACTGAGGAGGAAGTGATGGCTACAGCCAAGCTGGCTGCCAATCAAAAAGTCCATGCCCCTAATTATACGTTAATGTATTGCTTTATGTAATTTTACCTAATGTGGTAAATAATACCCAATGCAGTTGTCGTGGACGTGAAATCTAACGAGTTTTTTTAAACTATGCTGTATATATGTTGATTTCTGCTGCAAAGTTGGACTGGTTTGAATATGCAGGTCATTGACGTTTGACTCGCTTTGGGAGCCAGTCAGGTGATGAAGTGCAGCTTTTCTTATTTCCGTGTTGCCTTTAACCCGGCAGTTATGTGGTTGACGCTTTCTCGAGAGCTGGAAGACACATCAACGTAATTTGTCGTAGTCTCAGTTAAGTTGGAAATGAAAAGTGAAGAATCAGTTAGAATGACAGTAGACTTGTTTTAAATTACATATGTCACTAATTCGTACTTTGGGAGAATAAAATGAAGTGTTGAATGATAATAAAAGGCATGACACTAGTCAGAAACTACGTAAGAAACCACACAGCTCTTACAAACATAAATGATTAGTCTCAGGCTCCACATTTCTATTACAACGGTGAAAACTGACATAAATGTTGTTACTCTCTGTCTGCACTGTCAGGATTGAGTTAGAGCTCCACAACCGGCTTCTGCAAGTGCGCAACATCACATCCAACCTTGTACAGATGTACATCTATCAAAATCTGTGTCAGTATTATTTGATTCCATTTGGGGCAATACTTTGCTCTGCGTGTGTGTGTAGTGTTGAGTGTGTATATGCACGCAGGTCTGTGCTAAAATGCAGGTGTGTGCTGCCCATACTGTATGTGTGTGCTTAGTAAATGGCCTAGCCCTTCTTTTTTTTTACACCATGAAACATGCAGAATATCCACCTGGGAAATCTGAATTATTTATGGAGTCAATCACCAGATCATGTTGTGCTCTGATTTCCCAAGCAAATTTGCACTCCCCACCCTGGTTTGTGAGCAATTCTGCCCGCTGACACTGTCATTGTTATTAATGGACTTTGCGGTTTCATATGGCCGTATCGTCTCAGCTCCTGCTTTCCCATTTGGATCCAGCATATTTTATAGCCACTCATGTGGTTGATACACTGAAGAGAGCAAAACAGCACATGCAACATTCCTGAAACTGTTGCACATACAGCATTTTTCCTCATGTTATCACACAGATTAAGACTTTTTCCTTCATGGCTGTAATTGCTTGAATGAAGCTCAAGAGCAGAGCTTATATACATGTGAAACTCCACTGAAACAGTTCATGTTTTGAAGCTTAGACAAGACATATATTTTTTTGTTGTTGTTGAAATAAGAGAGGGGTTGCTGCAGCTTTCATCAATAACTGAACGGCTGTATACTGACAGCAAACGTACTACATGATGTTGATTGTGTGATAAAGCAGCTTTATGTAATTTATCAAAGTTTTTGTTTTTTAAAGTGACATTTTAAATGTAAATGAATCTGTGTTGTTGTTTGTTTGTTTGGTTTAGGACAACGATGTGAGAATCATCATTGGTCAGTTTGATGAGAACCTTGCATCCAAAGTCTTCTGCTGCGTAAGTCAAGTCACCCGTAATTTTCAGCTCGTATCGTTTTTGTGAATATGCAGTATTGAAATTAAAATATTTAATTAACAAGATTATTTTTTCCTCCCTAATTTTGAATCTTAATGCTTTAATCAAACTTTATGCTTTTACACTTGCGGATTAATTCAATATTTTACGAGAACAAAATTGGTTGACAGTTGACCTAAACTGTCAGAAAGACGTCACATAACATGAAGTTTATATTTTATGTCCCATTATGTCATTAACCTCTTCTTTTTTTTTTTTTTTTTTTTTTTTTTTAACCCTCTCCTAGGCGTATAACTTGAACATGTTTGGCAGTAAATACCAATGGATTATTCCAGGCTGGTACCAGGGCAACTGGTGGGAACAGGCCAATACCACCAACTGCACCACCAAGAAGCTTCTCACAGCCATGGAGGGATACATCAGCGTGGACTTCGAGCCGCTCAGTTCTCGGCCAATCAAGGGCATTTCTGGAAGGGTGAGTTACACCACCACACTCGTAATCCAAAGAGCTCAATTGCACATGCAAATAATTGCGAGATGAGACCTAAAATGCTTTAGAGTGTTTGTTTGGAATGCCAGGAAAATTCATTCGAATATAATTAATAACATAATTAATATTTGGATTTCAAATACCTGCAAACTTCATATACATATGATAAATACATATGAACTGAAAGCAGACCCTATATGCTCTAGACAAAGCGTCACATGCAAATGCTTTGTAAAGAGCATACAGTGCTCTGAATTAGTGTTTTATAAGTTAATCCATGACATTTTTGTTCTTCCTAAAAATGATTTACTTGAATTTAGTTAAACATTTAAATTTACTAACAATCTTTCTTCTTTTCTGTACAAGCATATTGCATTTTTGCTGCATTATTGCTGGCATTACACGCAGGATATTAAGAGGCACAGGGGATATTTCAAAGGTTCAGAAACTATACATATTGTTTTTCAGAAATGTAAAATTCGTGCACTGGAAATTGAATTGTTTATCATTTTTTTACCTGAGGTATTTACTGACAATATCACAAACGAGAACTGATGTTTTTGTTAATGTTTGTATGAAAGGCTTAATTTCTGACTTTGCTTTGTGTTTTGGATTATTCTCATTAGACAGTTTTTCAACTTGGTCATCTCTTATTTGTCCTCCAGACCCCGAGGGAGTACGAGAGGGAGTATAGCAGAGAGCTTCATCAGAAAGGAGTGGAGGCAAGCAAGTTTCACGGCTTTGCGTATGATGGCATCTGGGTAATTGCAAAAACCTTGACCCGAGTGAGGGAACTGCTCCAGATTAAACAACGCCAAAACATCTACCACAACTTCAGTGTGGATGACCGTGAAATAGGAAAAATGGTGCTGGATGTCATGAATGAGACTAACTTCTATGGTGTTACGGTGAGTTACAGCAGCAGTGTGGAGTTCAAAGGAAATGTGTAACTTACAAGAATGCTGGAATCATATAAGTACCTGGTGTCTTATTTGACACACAAAGTCAAGTAAAGGAAGAAAGACAAAAGATTATACAGTGTCTTACATATGCTGTTCTCTCTTAAGAATATTTTAATCTATTTTATTCTTATTCTTATTTGCATAGGTGCTGATTGTCGCGTCCTTACACAGAAATGTTGTTTTACTTAAGCACGATGACAATAAAGTCTCCTACTTGGTTACTCTTTCTTACTGCAGATGAAGAAGTGTAGAAATTGAAGCATTAATCGTTGCGCTGCAAAGCCAGAATCTTGTTGCAGAGACATGGACGACCCTGGATGAAGTATAGGCGATGTTGTTTAGTGCAACAGTCACACTACTGCATTTAACATTGATCTTGGTAACAATGCAATAAGATGTTTGTGTGTTTCCGTTTGTGTGTGGAGGTGGTCACTTTCACTTCCTACCGAGCTGTTTGAGGATATCTTCGATTTCCCTGTAAATGCAGCTCTGTTGTAAGGAAATATCTTATCTATCGTGCAGACCGAGTCATTTAAAAACAAATGGGCAACACTAAATGTGGTATGCTGTGTCAGTGGCTAAATTCAACAACAATCTTCAGAGGAGTAAACATTTTCTAACAAGAATGTTCATACACGAAACAGTGGTTCACTTTGGTGTAGAAAGATTATTAAATGCATCATCATAATTATGACTTGCTTGCTTAGAAGATTATATGAAATAAAACCCAAAGTGTGCCCTGTATAGAGCAGAGTCTTGGCAAATAGAAACATCCACCCACACAAAACAAATACTGAGGGAGGCGGTTTAATTTCTAGACACACTGCATACATTTTTATGGCAATTTCAAATTTAGATTGTTTTGTTTGTGAATTGCACAGGCTTTAAGTAGGTACACAGTCAAACTAATCTATGTGTAGGCACTAGTGTGACTCCAGCTCCTGCAAGTTTATGTTTGATTTGAATGCTTGATCATGGAGAATCATATTCTTGAGCCTTGTTTGTTTACAGCGTTATATTGTCTGATGTTTCTTTTTTGTTTTTCTTTTTTTTGTTTTTTTTTACAAGAGTTATGTTCATTCTGTGCTGGTTTCAGTCTGCAGCTGAACTGGCAGCAGAGGCAGCTGCAGCTGCAGCTGCAGTTGCAGGAGGGTGATCAGTGAGGGCTTCGTGATGTTGATCTGGGTACTGTTAGGGCCTCAGAGAAGGAGACTTTCATAACAAAGAGAGTTCAGATAGCTGCTAGAACCACAGAACCATGTAGAGTTAAATTCAGAAAGGGCTGCATGGGAAAAGACACATCAGACTTGTTTTGGAAAATGAGAAATGCCATGGTTTTGTGGATGTTTCTCTGTTTATCTGTACTCAGTGGTTGTTGTGTTGGCATCTGTCTCTCTACAGGTAATGGTGAGTGTCACAGACTGAGGCATCTGTTTTGTGTGTGTGTGTGTGTGTATTTGTGTATCTGTGTACGACACATTTAGACTCACATCAGTTGTGTTGTAACCCGAAAACCTGAAAACCCAGAGGATATCACACCTTCAGCCCACAGGATGGCATCTCATTTTGACCCCAGCACTACCTGTCACTGATGGTATTTTCATCCCGTCGGACAAAGTGATACCACAGTCTCACCTCAGACACTTTCGCACACATGCACACACACACGCACACAAACACACACACACACACATACACACACACACACACACATTCACAACTGAGCTCAATGATATCTTCATGAGCCACTTACTGATAACAACTATCTGAGTCACTTGGATTTTCATTAATGTTTAGTTTTCATTCAGTCACTCTGCATAAGTACTAACAAAAAGGGCTGTTTTATTCAATAAATTTGTTTAAAAATAAAAAAAACACAAAAAAGGCACTTTTTTCATAAAAAACATAACACTTTTAAACACAGCTGAGTATCATCGGTGGTCTGCAGCAAAAGATGCCTGATGTAGAGTTCATTTGTTAAGCAGCGCCACAAAGATCTTTAGGTTTGTGCGCCATCAGCACCCAACACCACTCGTTTTAACGGGAGCTTGGCAGCAGCGAAACCTTCTTCTTTTACTGTTTTGTGGCAGCTGTCAAATAGCTGAATTCATGATGATGCTTAAGGTAACTTTTGAAATCCCTTTCAAACACTCCACAAAAAATACACAGCACAGCAGCATATTCAAATCTAAACAAAAATACAAATTTGGATCCTTATTTTATTTTAATTTTTTTAAAGATGGGTGCTGATTTCATTGCATCACCTTTGGCACATTTTTATAACCTCTCACTGGAAACAAACAAAATCCATCCCCTTTTGAAACTGGCTTTTGTTCAACCTGTATTCATGGGTGTCGACTTGAATAATTATAGGGACAGAAAAAAAAGGTTGCCTCAAGTGCGTTTGTAATTATTGCACTTTTGCACTTTTGTGAGGGACCAATTACAAAACTATTTGTTGGATAACAATAACTCACTAAACTATCAATTTGGATTTAGAAAAGGACACAATAGGACCACAGGAAGGAGTAAATGATGCAACTGAATTTAGATATTTAGCAACATTATGCAACTTTTTTTAATGTCTGTAAGGCCTTTGATACGGTCAGTCAGAACAAACTAAAGACAAGACTTACGTTTGGACTATCCGAACATCCTGTTGGTGGTTCCCATGTACACTTTTGTTCATTTTGTTTATTTTCAACCTTGATTGACAAATTTGTAATCCTAACTTTCACTTTTATGCTGCTGGCATTGTAAACTAATCTTACGTATCTCGTTGTTTTGCTCATGAGTGAAGGAAGAATAGAACGAGAGATGGATTGGAGCAACATCTGTAGAAATGTGGACCTCAGTAATCCCTGGAGGAGGTGACCAGGGGGAGGTCCGGGTGTCTGTTTAAGCTGCTCGACCCAAAGAAGACATTGTTTTTTTGAATTTGTTTGTTTCTTAATTTCTTAATTTTTTAAATGAGACTTAATTTAATGTAAATGCCTACTTCATCACTCACCTTGCAGGTTGTTTGAGTTTGTTGTTCTGCTTTGTTCTCCTATAGATTTACACACCAGCATGTTTTCATTTACAAAGCTATCTTGTTCTCCCATCCAGACCTACATTCTTCAAAAAAAGCTCCTAAAATTATTGTTTATGCTTCCAACACTTGATTCTTTTAACTGTACCTAAAGTCCAAACAAAAAGACATTTAAACATGCTGCTCTCTACAATTGGGTTTAGGTCCAGTCCCATTTAAACCCTAAATATCTGCTATCTTATATTTTTAACATACATATCTTTTAAACATTTTTTTTGTTTTTTATTTTGTGTTAATGTTACTCAAAGCAGCTGCTTGTCTTGGCCAGTGCAGGCTTGAAAAAGAGATTTTGAAGCTCAAGAGTTTTCTTCTCCCTGATTCAATAAAACACAAAAACATGAATTTTATTATGAGGTACTAGTTAGAACAAGATGCTCACATAGCAGGACAGTGTTTGTAGAAAAGATTCATTTCCTTTCTGATTTTTCCAGTTTTGCTATTTTGAAGGCAGATTCTGTTGGTAACATGACTGCAAAGAGAGAGAGAGAGAAAACAGAGAGGAAAAACAATGTAGATGCTCTGGAAACACAGATGGCTTCAAGTGAACCCCCCCCCCCAACACACACACACACACACCCCACACACACACACCACTCTCACACCCCCCCACACACACACACCACTCTCACACCCCCCCAACACACACACCACTCTCACACCCCTTAATTACCTCAATGTTCCACATAATGAGCTGAACTGAGGTACACTACCATCTACACTTGTCACATGCCGTTGAAATTTACGGGGATGTGTTGTGCACCCCCTTTTACAAAAGTAGTATTAAAATAGCTTGAAGCGTTTGTGTCCTGGGAGAAACTCATCAATCCATTCTCCGTGATACTTCCAAGCACACACACTGCAGTGTGACAACACATTCAGAGCATCTGACCTGCATGCAAACACATGCTCAAACATAAACAAAGACAGGGATTGAGACGGAGTGGTGGGCTTCTGCGCTTCAAACTTCAAAGCTTGTCGTCTTTTTAAGGGGAATAAGCTCTCCATTTCCCCTCAGCTATCATATAATCAGCCGGTCCAAACTATCTGTCTGTATCTGTCTGTCTGTCTGTCTGTCTCTCACTTGTTTTGTTAGCCAGCAGCTAATATGTGAATACAGTTAAATGCGTAATTAAGGAGCTCTGTGAGCAGATGGTGGGCTGAATTACTGGAACAGTGTCGGTAGATGAAGTGAAAGAGATAAAGACAAGATGGAGAGGTGGAGAGGGAAGGAGTAAACAGAGATTTTAAAAGACTGTAGACTATGTAAACACACACACACACACACACACATATATATATATATATATATATATATATATATGAGCATCTCCGATAAACACCACAGTTTATCGGAGATGCTCATTCATATATATATATATATATATATATATATATACATATATATATATGAATGAGCATCTCCGATAAACACCACAGTTTATCGGAGATGCTGTTCTGATGCTGTTCCAGGGATATTAGCAAATGAATTGGCTGAAGGATCATTTTGTTTACCTCTATAAACAGATCAATTTTAGCAAGTTCTAATCAAATGAGAGCGAGTGTGCGAAAGCTGTTTTCCTGCCAGAACACCCGTGTCAGAAAAGCAACTGAGCATAAATTAAGATAAATTCAGCTGCTTCCGTATTCATTTTACTGCTTAGCATGCATCTTTTACAGTGAAATGTTTTATTAACTTACACTAATGTAAGTGTGATGTTAAATTAATATGCTCATTTGTTGTTGTTTTTTTGTTTGTTGTTTTTTCTTCAGGGTCAAGTCATGTTTCGTAATGGAGAGAGGATGGGCACAATAAAATTCAACCAGTTTCAAGGTATTTGTTGGCATTGTTGGCAATATCCTTCATCATTTTACTCTCTTTGTTTCGTTCATTCATCTGAGAGCCTCTGCATACTTTCTTCCTACTGTTTAGTCCCACCTAACTAACTGCTCTTCAGAAATGTGAGGTAGGATTACCACAAGGCTCCGTACTCCAGATAGGGCCCCAGTTGCCAGGCGACCAAAAAGCTTTCTAGAAAGTGGTTAGCTGATATCGTACAGATGATGCACTTTTCAGCACATCTAAAGCACTGGTTTTAGATGTTTTGATGAGGTAGAGGAAACGAGCTGCAGCAGAAAAGACAAGGTTGTGTGGTGTTGGCATCCTCAAATGCAAACCGGAGTTGGGAGGCTCTTGGCTCGTCCAGGAGCTGCAGCTGTAAACTCCCTGTTTTTAAGGTGTACTTTAAGCCAGGTTGGGAGAGGTTTGGCATCCTGCTGAGGAAAGAAGCACCATGACTACGACCCATGCATAATTGAGAGCAGCTGAAAAAAAAAAAAAACATTTCACTCTGAAAGTTGAAAGAAAAAAGTCACCTCTATTGCATTTTATATACACCTGGTAAGCCCAAGGTTCCTAATGCAGGGAATCCCCAGCTCCCAAGCTTCCCGACTCCCTAACAAGCATATACGTCAACATGATGAGCTAAACTGAGGTTTTACGTCAGCCTGTGCATCAGCACGGTACCATCTCGCAGGCACTCTGTTGGCAAAATTAAAAGAATAGAGAACTGAACCTTGATCATCCAGGTACCAAAGAGGAGTGACAAAAGTATAACTTGTGAAGGTGGTATAATAATGTTTATATTATAGAATATGAGCAATGAGTTAATGTGCTTTTCACATTAACCGGTCTCAGTCTAAGCACTTATTTGAAGTGCCCATGGTCTCGGATACAACCCTCTCGCATTCTTTTTTTTTTTTTTTTTTTGGATTACACTGGTTTGTTGTTAAACGGTTGCAAGGAGGAGTTGTCACATCCATACGTCATGCATGAACCCGTCCTCCACATGCATGTGCAACCATAGGAATAACTCACCCCCTTTTTCTATTCATTTATAACACATTCTTGATTTTTTGTGTGTTTGCAGTTCACCTCTCAAAATTCCACCAAACATAAGCATACATTAATTTATACTTAATCCCCTCCCTTCACCTTTTTTGTATGCACCTCCCCATGGTTTCCCTCCGTCCCCCGCTCACTCATCCTCACCTGTCAGGATTATGAATTTTGTCCCCCTTATGACATACAGCGCAAAAGCCTGAGCTGGTGTATGAGGAGTCGGGGGGTGCAGCTCTGACCTGAATATTTCAAAAGGGAGTCATTCTTAATTTGATCCTATCAAAAGTTGACAGCCCCTGATCTTTCATTTTACTGTGTCAGACATTTTTGTTTTCTCTTTGTCTTACTGCCGTGAGAGATGACACTTGGCTAGAGGTCGTGATTGTCGCCACAGTCTCGCAGACTTTAAATCTTCACATGGCTGGATGAGAATGCATTACCTGTAATAAGGTGAAAATGAATTGTATGTGTCGTTAAAGGTGTTCCACTGTTTACAACAGAGATCCCTAATAAGAAATTGATTTCCAGCTTTTCCATCATCATAAGTTGGAATTTTACATGGCAACACTCCTGCTACTCCTACTATGCCTCAAGGCACCAACATTTTTTCTAATAGAAATAAATTATAGCTGGAATCACACAAAGGGATTTATTGTAAATCCAGAATGAAAAAAGCACACACACACACACACACACACACACACACACACACACACACACACACACACACGCAGAAAAAAAGATGATTATCATCATGTAATTTAAAAACGTCTCTTACTGTTCCAGTCTCAAACCATTAGGGGGTTCTGCACATGGGCGCGGGGATCTGACCCAATAAATCCTCGTCACCTTTAGTCTTGAACTGGGCCTCAGAAACGGCTAGAAGTGGCCTGTCTGAAGTAATGAGGCTGCGCTACGGCTCACAGAGATGTCGCAGTTCAGCTGTATAGCTTGGAGCAAAGCCATAAAGTGCTTCAAAATTAATCAAAGTCTAAAGAAAAATCAATACAATTGACTGGCAGCCAGTGAAAGGCCCCTAAAACTTCTCCAATATGCTCTTGAGTCCAACAGCCGTACGTATAAATTCTAGCCACTTGTGTTTACTTAGTATGCCAAGTAATCAACTCTGATAACACATTTAAGGGCAGCTCTACTTACTACTTCTCTTAATTTAACAGTTATACTTTCTTGCTACGTGCCACTTTATCATTTTAGAAATGTACAGGATTGGATGGATTTCAACAATGTGAAAAGTCTTGAAAACTTTGCACAAAGTTCTTTGAAGATCTGAGATTCTACAACCTTGACACAAACCAAACCTCACTGTATTTATTTTTCATACATAGTGATCATTTTAGTTTTGATCGCGATTAATTAAAATTATTTTCATAGTTAACTTGCGATTAACCACGAAAATAATTTTTTTTGAAAGTGTGTTTACCTTAAAAAGATATTTTTTAATTGCAGACAATTGTCCTTCCTTTAAACAAATAGTTGCTGTACAATTAATTGATATGTAAAAAATATGTCCTGAAAGACAGTGCAAACTTTTAGAGAGAGTGCAACACATTTATTTCTAATATGTGGTGCAGCTTTTTGATTGACAGCCAGAATATTCCCCTGTAAACATCTGCCTGCAGCTCTGCAGCTCCTCCGGTGTGAGTTTGTGAGTTGGCTGAAGGAGCTGGCAGGTCCTTTAGCTGACCCACAATGGCCAGTGTGGAGATATTAATTATTTCACTTACAACGGGCTCCTCCACCGATGGCTGGAGGCCACAAACTTTGATTGACACACGGTGGGCGTGTTCCAGTCGACTTCCAGAGAAACCTGATAGTGCACCTGACGAGGAAAAAAATATGTCTTTGTTTATTTATTTTATTTTAAAGTCTGTGTGAAAAAGAAGCTTCATAAATCGGGTTACGTGACCTGTGTGTCGTGCAGTGTATTTTACAGCCTAGGTTGCAGCCAGAGGCTGTATAGAACAATGGCTGAACTGACTGTCAATCAATCATATTATAAATAAATGTTAATGCCTCACATAAATTCTCCTGACATGGTACAATAAAATTCCCTCCCCTCAGAGTTGTCATGGGTGGGAAATCAAACAACTGAGACCAAAACTGTTTTTCGAGCCAAACTATAAAAGTGTTTAATTCTGTTGCACATTGCAGCTGCACCTTTTCTTGTCTCTCTAAACCACAGCCTTAAAAGCAATAGTAGAGTTAAACAGAATATTTGCTTATTGTTATTAATGCATTAACTTTGATAGCCATGATAGCAAGTGATTCTTAATTTATATTTCCCTGTTCCTGCAGTGTCTTCTGAGTGGAGTCATAATTGATTTCCCTGCAAATATCTTTTACTTTTTTTTAATCAAAATATTTTAGATGTCGGTTAAATCTCTTCATATCCATCTCCAAGCTGGATTGGAGATGGATATGAAGAGATTTTTTAAATTATTTTATTTTTTTTAATTATTCTTCTGACATCACAGATGCGCTTGACCAGAGGTTTCTTTTGTTTGGTTTGTTTTTTATTAACATGCAACTGCATCAGGGTTTTGGAGCATGAAGACTTTTTTTTTTTTTTAAAGCGGATATTTGCGTCTTGCCTTTGGTTTCCCTTCAGGACTTTGGTAGTGGTACTGGGCTCCTCCTCGATAGCTCTGTTTTACTCTGACTGACATATTGTCTTTTCCCATTTAAAGGTTTGCTGCTACCATGAAAGTAATGCTTCCAGCCATGTCTATTATAGACCAGTATGTCTTTTTTTTTTTTTTTTTGTGATAATTTCCTTTCTTTTTCCATTCAGTGTTTTTGAACGAATTTGTTTTTGGTGGGGTTTTTTTATTTTTTTTTTTATAAATTCCTTTAAGACATAACTTGCCTCATTGGGATCTACTCTAAAGTAAGCTGTACTCTGTTATATTACAGATACTGTAAACTATATGTAGTGCAATAAGAGTTCATCCATCCATCCATCCATCCATCCATCCATCCATCCATCCATCCATCCATCCATCCATTTCTTTTGATGGTAGGTCAGCCCTGACACGGTTGAGGGACAGAAATCCTGAGTGTCCATGTTTACTCAGACTATTGCACATTTATCTTATTTTGAACATCTCCAGAATCTCTGATTCATGATGAAAGTTGAAGATTTTCAGACTGGAAGTAAGAGGGTTGTATGGTGCCCTGTGATGCTGAAATAGCTGGTGTTGACTGTCATTTTCTCTGTCAAGGACATTGCTGCAAAGAGTTCAAATGGGCCTGTAAGAACGATAATGGGGAGAGCAGAGCGATCTGCATATGCGCAGCAGAACAAGCAGGACGTTGTGTACATCATAGGGCTTTAAAAAATAATAATCAGGTTAATCTGCCTTTCCTTCACACCACCTTATTCTTTCCCCTTGTAAACTGTGACAGTAATCTTCATGAGTGAACGTCTAGGTTTGTCTGGCAAGGTCATGCTTCCTCCGAAATGACACCTGAGAGACTGATCAGTGTTTGTAAAACAGAAAACATTCAACTCTAAAAGAGCTGTGCTTTAGCTCCAGAGAGCTGGCGATAGTTACCAGCTGGGGTTTACAGCAATTTGCAATCACTTCATGTTAACCAGCCAATGTAAATTGTGGTTTGGATTTTAAAGTATGATTACATATGTTTACGTTGTACCTGGTTTTTAAACATGATGTTGCTGCATTTGAGCTTTTCATGCATTTGACTTTTAGCTGGTTTGTGTTGTGTCTATTTTTCCACGTCTTTTCTTTTCACTGACCTACAAATAAGCTTGTAATTGAGACTATGTAATCCAGAAGGATCTGTTCCTGCTCATAGTACGCTGCAAAAGTCAGGAAAGATTTGAGAGATTCCAATCTGCATTTTAAAGTTATGGATGTCGTGGTTGTTGCTGTTGAAACTGAACATGTTTGGGAAGGTAATTTGTCTTAAAATAATGTATGTTGATGAAGCTGTGGTGTTTAGTGGGACAAATTAGAGTTTCAATTGAATTAATTCAGTGAATTGAATTTATTCCAGTGTGCTGGCCAATCTGTCAGCTGTCATTCAGTGGAGGGATGGTCATTGTGTTTTTCATAGATATTCATGTTTTCTTTACAATAAAATCCAGATGTAAGGAAAATTCAAAATGAATACCTGTAAACATACCCTCATTTTAATGTCTACAAATGTGTCTTTTTTTTTTTTTTTTGTCCTGCCAACAGAAGGCCAGGAGGTGAAAGTGGGAGAATACAATGCAATTGCTGATGTTCTGGACCTCATCAATAATTCCATCAGGTTCCAAGGTAGGCATTACTGGTGGCTTCCAAAGCACTGTTGATGCAGAGCAGCAGCTTAATTCTTTTGGGTATACATGCTTTTATTTAACGGGAAGTTAAAAAAGGTAATAAAGTAAGACCAGTTGTTTGTTGGCTTGAATGTTCTTCTATAATTCGGGTGACAGCGTACAGATGTTAGGACTTGCAGAAAGCTAAAAATGAAAGACAAATGAACAAGCGCTGTAAAGAGTTGGGTAAATCAACTATTTGAAAGGTATATACAGTCCTTCTGTTCATAAGAGTAGATCAGAGCCAGTACACACTTAAACTGAGTTACAACAGACGGCTGTTGAAGAACTGTTTTCCTTTCATAGTCTCTCTTCATAAACCCCAGACTTCCATAAGATAGGGGTTGCTGACCTACTCCTGCCTTAATCAGTTTAATTTACTGTGTTTAAATGAGTTAGGGACCTCCAACGTCAAGCCAGTCGATGAGTAGCGACTTCTGCGCACTGCACTGCAAGGAGATAAAAATAAATGTATGTTTTTGAAGGCCGGATGTTCTAATTTTTTTTTTAATTTATTTATTTTTTACAAATTATGCAGAACACCTGTGTGAATTACACAGAGTTTCTTTTTTTAAGGACTTTTGGGTTGTTTTGGCCCGTATTCAAGTGGAGAGAAACAGATATGCAGATATCACCTGGTGCCCTGAAACATGGGTTTTATATCAAATTGTGCATTTGTATGAGGATCTATAGTAGAAGTTCTCATTGATCTCATATGTGCTTGTCTTACAGAGTTGGGCCTCGATGCATTTGGACACTGCTTTTGTATTTTATTTATTTGCAAAATGATATCAAATTTATGATTACATAATTAATATAAATTTAAATGGCAGCGCACGCAGCTGTAGTTTGAGGGTGGTAAAAAAAATAAGGCTTTGGAAATAAAAAACTGTTTGATATATACTTTAATTCAGGAGCATTACAAGTAATTAGAGAAAAGTTCATGACTACAAAAGATAAACTGTTTTGTTGAGAATCCTGTGCAGACCTGTCTGCCTGTCTGGAACCCATCACGTATATAACTTTAATTTAAAAAAAAAAAAAAAAAAACATGCACACATAGACACAAACTGTCAGGGGTCATATATATCTGGGTGTGACTGAGTGCCGGACTTCCCACCTTTTCCCTTCTTTTTGTACACTTTCTCACAAACGCAGAGCTGCAGACACACTCACACCCACTGGAAGAGCACTGCCACTTAGTTTAGGCACACGCTGCTCTAAACTGTCCTTTCTCACTTAAAATATTTATTAGTCCTTTTTGCACCTCTCCCATGCCTGTGTTGACACGCGCTGTAATTTGTTTAATCCCTCTGGCAATTCTCCTCCCTTGCCACTCTTGCTCCATTTTCTCTCTTTTGCCCCACATGAAGAAGCTCTAGGAGTGTAAAGTGTTTCCACATCCCTGACCACAGTTGGTGGAGAAATGTAAGTTGATGCCATTGTGATCGATTGGCACACGGCTGAGAGGAAAATAGAGTAAAAGATAGGAAAGTTCAAGTTCAAGGCACAACAGCAACTTCACTACGGTACACACACAAAAAAAAAAAAAAAAAACATTCACATACAACAAATACCTAAATATTTGCTCCAGTGCCAGCATTTTGTGGATGAAGGTAATAGATTTGAAGGATGGAGATCCAAAGAACACTCAGATCTTTATGGTGAAAGAAAAAACGTAGTCCTGCATTTGGTCAGTGCTTTTAGAGAGAATAATACACAAAGAAATCAGCATTTTGATATGTTGCTCGGACTTTTTATTTATTTTGTTTTTCATTTTTTGATTATCTTTCATCTTCTTGTTCTCATAGGTGTGGAGCCTCCCAAGGATCGTACGTTCGTACGCCTACAACGGCGCCACATCAACGTGCCGCTGTACAGCATCCTGTCCACCATCACCATACTGGGCATGCTCATGGCCGGGGCCTTCTTATTCTTCAACATAAAGAACCGAAACCACAGGTCAGTGCCCACCGCTGGTGAAGGACATGTTTTGAATGAAATGCTAGCTGGAGAACATGCCGTGCAGGGAAACAAAAAAAAAACGAACCAAAAAAAAATAAAAAATAGAAGTCCCCGGAAGAACGGAGATGAAAAGAGTCTTAGGACACTATGAAAAGGAGAATAGTCTTGAGAGTTGATCTTTCTGGTGATTTTCTGTTATTTCACATTATATTTTATACCATGTTATTCCATGTTTATATGAGAATACTAAAAATAGTTTGATCTTCTATTTTAATGAATTTTGACATCCAGTTTTTCCCATTTCTCCTTCAGACTAATCAAGATGTCCAGTCCCTACATGAACAACCTGATCATCTTGGGAGGGATGCTTTCCTATGCTTCTATTTTCCTCTTTGGTCTGGATGGCGGTTTTGTATCTGACAAAGAATTTGAGACTCTGTGCACAGTAAGTTCTCTCATCACTTCACTAAAAGATAAAATATGGTATAGAAGCCAAGGTCTCATCCCGGTCTAATAACTGATAATACAGCAACCGAATTCTACCACTTCAAAGCGTCACATCCGAGTCAAAATAAGTTTAGATCATATCAGGGTTACCTACAGTTTCATAGGTGTGAAATTTGCTAAAATATCCCAATTACATACTAGCCACTCTTGTGCGCTATGTGATCAAGAGAAGACTGATAGAATCTCTTTGCAGGTCTCCAACTAGCACCAGGCACATTGTGTCTCCCCCCAGGTAGCATTACTGTGTGACTATGTAGATACTGGATTAATTAGAGAGTTTTGATTACAGCGATAACTAGTTTCCCCTGAGGTAACACCCTACCAGACAGAGGCACACACACACACACACACACATCCACATGCATACCAAAAGTGCTGTCAGACAGGACACATCTTGAGTTGCCGTGAAGTTCTGCTGCATGTCACGTCGGAGGAGATAATGTGAAGGGAGCACAGACGCCGATGCATGTACCGCCAAATGTTGTGCTGTTTTCCTGGGAAACAGATGCTGTAATTGATTTTCATTCTTTTTACTTTTTCTCGTGTTTTCCGAGCCCAGAGCTCTGCGTGGCAGTACACCCATCTAGTATGATAAATATTTATAAGGGACATGGTATAAAAAAAAAAAACAAAAAAAAAAACAACTAACTACTATGTCCAGCTCCACTTGAGTCTGAAAATACGTCACTCAGTGAAATGTACAGATTTGCAGGGTCCTGTGATGCCGTCAAGGCGGAGTCATCCAGATCATTAATATTTATCTCCAACTAAGTTCACAATTCGCTGTTTTCTGTGAGAATTTTGTTAACTTTTGAGAAATTGATAAGCATAATAACTAATAATAATAAAACACACACATCTTATTGAGCAATAAACTCAGAATGTATATTTTACATTTGTCTTTGACACAGTCAAATTTATAGCTGCAGAGTTGCATGTTGAAGAAGTAAAAGGATCTGATTTTGTTTTATTTCAAACTGAAGTGTGGCAGCCTCGTGGTCCAGGATGTTCTCTCAGATCTCGAGAAGACAAAAAATACATAACTAGACAATAATGTGACAGCTTCTTATTTTCACAACGTTATTTTGAATGAACAAACCAACGTTTGATCTGGCGTGCAGATTTGCACTGAGTGTAACATGAGACATTTACATGTGTTGTTTATTGTTCTGTCAGGTCCGGACGTGGATTCTCATTGTTGGGTACACGACGGCCTTTGGCGCCATGTTTGCCAAGACCTGGAGAGTGCACGCCATATTCAAAAATGTGAAGATGAAGAAGAAGGTATTGAAAAATAAAATGTATCTATGGTACATATACATATAACTGAAAGTTATTTTTATAACTGTAATGTATTTTGGTCCATAGCTTTACAGTTTACTGGCTTTCACGCATCTACTTATACAGGATTGAAAGGCGTGTCCAGACATTACTGTACATGTTGGATAAAACTCCCAGAATGATTTGTTAATCATGAATCTGCATCGTGCTACATGGCATGATGGGATATTACAGGACAATAATGTTTGATAGTTTCACAAGGCTTAAAGGAACCATATTAACATCCAATATTGTCTATTTTAACTCCAACCATAAAGCTTGCCATGAATTTTTATTGCTTAAACCTAACTGAAGGGTGACATGGGTTTTTGTGTGGCGTGAGGTTTGGTCTGTCTGCTTCCTCCTGCAGCCTAGAAGCAGGAGTGCTTGTAAGTGCACGTGGCTGTTTGCGTGGCTCTGTGACGGACCGGCCGGTTTTACGTTTATTTGCCTTTTCTGTTTTTGTTTTGTTTATTTTTATGTTTTGAACATTATCTTAATCGTTATTCTAGTGTTAAGGTTGTTTTTCCTCACTTTTCTGTAAATTATTTTCATTCACCTTGTATATAAAGCTTTACGTATCGTATGTCGTAGATGGAGTTTAATAGAAGTATAATTGTATTGTAATTGTAATTGTATCCAGCTCTAATATTTCATAGATAAATGTGGATCTTTAAGCTTAATTCTCTTCTCACAGCATATGATAGTCACTACTTCGTATAGTTTGTTGTAGCCTCAAATAGATAGATAACAGTTTATTTTGGTCAATGTAAAATACTATTTGTAAAACAAAACAAAAATGATCATAAATGGCTAATATACAGAATTAAAATAGGAAAAGGCTGACGAAACGCTTTATTTTGTTGCCTATCTTATTCATATAATGTCCAGCTCTTCACTCCACTTATGTATAACATACTGCAGATCTCCACTGCAACATGCACAGTAGAGCTGGCACTTTTACCCAGGAGGCTCACATGTCTCTCGAAACCCGGTGTGTAGGTGATTGTGCTCAGACCCGTGCCTTGTGACAAGCAGTCTGAAAAACTGGCAGCCCCTCGCACCTGCTTTTAAAATCTGTTCTAACAGGAGAAAAAAAAAAAGGATTTATAAATACAAATGGCTTTTTAAACATCTCACACAATCTGTTTCGCTGGCCCAGTTACATAAAGTGTTGTTCTCTGTGTGTTGAAACTGTGTGCTCTGTGTTTTTATATTTATAGACCTTGCTCTATCTCCTTCTATTTCTCTTTTTCTCTCTTACCCTTTCATACTGGAGGAAGTGTGGGTGGCCTGCCAAAAAAGCAGGAAGAGAGCAAAGAAAGAGGGATGGTTGAAAGAGTGGATGAGGCGAGAGGGATGCAGGAAAGTAGTGGGTGAGGGGATGCTGCCAGAAGAGATGAGGGAGGCAAAGCAGGCCACAGTAAGGGGCAAGATGAACACTGTGGCCTCAGTGGTAAAGAAAGTAGGTTGGGCTCTATGAAAAGAAAAAAGAAAAGCTGGGAAAATGGGACAAATTATAGTGTAGATTAAGAGAACCAAGATCAGAGAATAAAAGATGAGAAGTTGTGACCGAGCTAAACTTTAGCTGGAGTTTCCACTGCACATTAAAAATGTATGACACTCAACCTGGCCTATCTCATCAGCATTTTCTTTTTGAAAATGATCATTTCATAAAACAAAATAGCTTTGCTGCTTTGGACCTAGGACACCCCTGACGTTTCACTGCTGATTATTTCAACTCAGTTCTCCTCCTTTCCCCCTTCTTCCCTAACTCACAAAGACAAAACAAATGTTTCCTCAGAGGAAGCCCCCCCCCCCCCCCCCCCCCCCCCCCCCCCCCCCCCGACTGCATACTTCAGCCCTTAACCCTCAAGATTTATGTCCTGTTGGCTCAGAGTCCACGCGTGTGTGCAGGACACACACACATTCCACTTCATCTGCTCTGATTGAGTGCAGGTGCTTTGGCTTCAGCAGACTGATCGTTGCTGTTGGTGCCCTGAAATTCCTGCCCACAACTGCCAAGAAGGGACAAACACAAGTGTTTAGCCATCTTTTGTCAAACTGTGGGTCTGAAACTGCATCTCTGCTTCTCTCTCACCCTCCCTTTCCTCGTCTTGTGCATACTAGAAAGGCTGTGAGTCAAGGATGAGCTTGATAAGGGTTTCACTTGGTGGGCTGCAGTTGAGATTCGCTCACCTCTTTTTAAAAGAGTCAAAGACAGTGGAGGGAGAGGGCCCCGTCGATGTCCTGCTCCGATATACACCTCATCACCCCGGCCTCTGCGACAGCTGCTTCTCAGTGTGCACATCTGGATAGGAGTTCTCTGTGGTGACCGTTTGATGGACACATGAATACACATAACCTGTAGTTCAGTCTGTCAGCTCATAATACATTGACAACATATGTTTCATTATCATAGTTGCAACAAACACTTAGTTTGGGACCTGGGCTGCTCCCTGATTACTCCCTACTCCTGCCTGGTAGTTGTGCACTGGTTGGCACTAAACCTGCAAATTTCTGCTCGTAATGACGGCTTGAATTATAGCTGAGAGAAATGACATGCTCCTTTTCACATTTTCAAATGCACGTAAGAATCATAGTTTAAAAAAAAAAAAACATGAAAAGTTTTAGGTCACCAAACAGAACCTGAATCAGCAAATAAAAAGATACTTTTATTGCACACTTTTTATCAATATTCTTTTTAAGACAAGTGTAGGTATATCCAGAGCATTTGGATGATGCCCATGTAGTTTTTTTTTTAGTCACAGTATTTTCTTACCCTCGTTCGTAAAGACTACACAATAGATTCATATTTTAATTTTTTAATAATATTTTTTTTACTTGCGATTGAATGAATTAGCCCTTTTTTTAACACGGGAAACGCAACATTGACAAGCACTCGATAGCTGCAAGTTAAATGGTTTCTTTTAGGGAACAGAGAGACGTGCCGTTTGGCAGTTGCCGCCGTTTTTGTTCTCAGCCACGCCAAGGCCGCGCTCATACTTTGCATTTCCAATTTCTTTGACTTTTTGTCGAGTGGCATTTGTTGCTTAAAAAAAGAAGTAATTGTTGCCCAATGTCACCGGGGAAAAAAAAAAAGAAAGGATTACACTTGAGGTAATTTAGAGTAATTACTTCCGTAGATTGTCAAGCAAAGTGTTGGCAGAGTTACATATCACATGATAGCAGATAGTGGGAAAAACTTTCCATGTTTTTGGAATTATAGGGGTTTTTGTTCAACCTTATTATTATATTTTTATTGCTGTCCATCACTTTGACCAGATCCACTTCCACTTTTCTTTAAACTACCTGGTTTATTTTTGTTTCTGTGATGCAACTCATGTTCACACAGTAACACGTGTCACACGTGTCACACGTGTCACACGTATGCTCACACATTTCATTGTCTTCCCTAAAAACATTTTGACATGCAGACTGAAAGAGCCAGGAATCGAACAACAGCCCCTCACGTTAGCTGGTGGTCTACTCTGTCCACTAAAACCACGGTAGCCCCTAAAATACGTTAAAAGAAAAGACTCCACTGGACGACCGGTGTGAGTCGCGTCTCGACTATATGATATCCTCCACACAGAGCCTGGCCTGTAATCCCTGACCTTTGCTTTGATCTGTGCTTCCACACAGCTAAACACTATTTAAATCAAGATCACAAACAGGTCACGGCTTTCATCCCTCCAAGTTCAGGGTACAAAAGAGAAGCTTTAATAATTGACAGCACCGGCTCTCGTTTCATGGACCATAGTCTCACACCAAACGGAAAATGAAATTAACTAACGTCCGAGTATTATCAGAGCTGGTGCACATCAGCGGGCCTCGGACAGTTAACCTTTAAGGAGAATCTGTCAATTATACCAAACGTACCAATCATGTAAAAAAAAATAAAAATATGAAAAACAATTAGTGCTGCCAGTTTGGCCTGTTTCCTCTTTTATTGTGAGGTAAGTTGCAGTTAAATGTATATTACTCAGCGCTTACTAAGGATAAAAGGAGTAAGGGTCTTGGTCATGAGGCGGATGACAGTCACTTGCTTTTCATAATTACATTGGTCAGTATGAAATGTTGTTTGAAATCACCACAGGCACACGCGGTACTACAAAACATTAGCAGGTGGCAAGTTGTTTGTCTAATACAAGCGTCTCATCTGCTCTTCTCTCCAGATCATAAAGGACCAGAAGCTGTTGATTATCGTTGGTGGGATGCTGCTAATCGACTTGTGCATTCTCATCTGCTGGCAGATTGTGGACCCACTCAGGAGGACTGTGGAAGAATACAGCTTGGAGGTCATATTTCTTATCTTGTCTAAATTTGCACTCCATTATGATACTTAGTTGTTGTTGTTTTTTTATTAAAGCACTGGTGTGTGTACTTAATGTACTGGTGACACAGATCCTTGCTCAGAATTCCTGTTATTTATTTATTGGCTGAGTTTAGTAATGCCAAGTCTCTGCTTTAGGCTGTAGCTTGAGCATCTTTGTGGAGCTCGATATTTTTGGGTCAGGACGTGAGCCATTGCTCCCTCCTGTGTTCACCCATTGGCCGGACATTTGCCAGCTTGGATAGGAGACATTGGCAAAGCCCGCTGGAAAAGTAGGTACTTGGCATCGTGTTTTCTATGCTGGAGAGGTCGCGTGGTGTTGAGTAGATATTAACACTGCGACACTCTGACTGGAAAGACTACACTGCTATTTCCTGAGACTTGATTCTGGATTAGCCGAGCTTTGGTTCCAGCTGGCTCAAATGTAACAGCACTGGCATTCGACGCCGATGGTGTGTGAGGTATATTTTACATTGGACATGACGTTCAGCACTTGGGCACGAGTGTCCAGACTGGGTGTGGCTTCTGACAGACTCTGCTTTTTATTTCTTTTCTCATATTTTTGTGTATTTAAATGTCACGCAACATGGGTTTATTGTTTAGTAATTCTGCCTTTCTGTCCGGCTTAACACATGTGTCCATCCAACTTCTTTAAGACAGAGGTTTAAAAAGAACTCAAATGTTACAAAGAGCTGGTTCTGTGAAGAACTATTGAGATAAATATCAAGTCGAAATATTAAATCTTAAAGGGGATCAACACCAAATCTGTCTTATTTATCCGATCTGTTTGTCACAATAAACCCTGCTTATGTAAAAGAAAGCTATGTCATATATCACACCATGGTCTCTGGTGGCTTTTATTGTTCCACTTGGTTTTATTAGTCTATTTTCATCAATATGGTGATCTAGCAACACACCAGTTGCCTCGCATTCATATGAATTTCTCCTAGGGTGGCAGGATGGTTGAAATTATCAGCACGTTTGGCACATTGCTAAGACATTCTGGTACTGAACCTTCTGGTCATGTGGAGCTTTTTCCTGCGTAGAGTTTGCTCATTACCTCCATCCACAGATATTAGGTGGTTGGTTTGGGTTGTTTGTCCATCTGTTTGCTGCTCTGAGCATGTCAGTGTTATGTCTGAGGGACCACCGCCCTCCATCCATGCAGATGGATGGATTGACTGATGGACAGATGGAATCAATTTTGTGGGCTGACAGCAAAAGAAACAGTTGAATTTATGTGCATCAGACAAGCCGAAGTCACTTCACTTCGGTTCATATTAAATCATCTTTAACCACCACCTGCTGAGCGAAGATTTTCTGCAGTGAATCATATCTAAAGTTTCTCAGATATTACTATGTAGTTAGTTCATAAGAGGGCTGTCTCCTAACAGCCCTGAGTCCTCAGGAATAGATTGCAATAGTAGATCTACATCGACCCGTGCACTAAAAAGAGGGAACCAGAAGGTCAGAGAAAAGAAAAGCAGGGTCTTTTGGATGATTTTCACCGGGACTTCTCTTAATTAATCTGGATGAAATTCTTTTGTTGCTGCTTTGCTCACTGCCAAGGTCCTGCGGGGGCGTGGAAAGGTACCTGATCCTATCTTCTGCCATATTTTTTTATCTTTTTGTATCTCCTGTATAATGGAAATCTTCTGAAGTGATAAATAGTTCTTAGCGGGTCAGATAACGTTTTCCTTTCTTAGTCTCCAATGAAAACATTTTTTTTTTTAGATTTCTGTGGAAGACCAGACATATTGACACTTTTGTGCACCTTTTAGTGAACTGTGAAAGCAGAGTCTCTCTCTACAATTGTATAACTCTAGACAGAGCCAAATTTCCTTTGTGCTGACTGCCACTTGTATATTTAAGTCAACTTGAACAAAAATCTTGCTTAACACATGAATTTGTGAATATTTTCAGTGTGTGCAGTCTGGTAGTCATGGAGTATTCAGTAACTCTAAGCCCCTGGCCAAAGGAGCGTTCTGGATCTATAAACCACTGAATGTAGGAGTCTGCATTTCCCCTGGGACAGTGAATCTGCATGCCTGAGCTGAGGCATTGGCTTCAAATGCCAGCCCAGCCTGCCAGATTCCCAGCACCAGCAGCAATGGACCTCTGGGGTTGAGCTGGGGGAGAGACAGGCAGGGGCTCCTCTGTGCACAGAGCCTCCAAGCCTATCAGGTGGGACCAGAAACCAGAAGGCAATCCAAACCCCCTGAGACTGGTTATGGAGAAGACGGGGACTGAGGAATAATTATAATGCAGTTTAACAAAAATGTGGTTTTCAATGCTAAGGTGAATTTCAAAGTGATACAAATAAATACTGCTTAATGTACAGGCAAACGCAAGAACTGAATTAAATAACATGACCAACAAATTCAGCTGGCATAACAGAAGTGATGCGTAATGAGGAAAATATAGTGTCCACATTCATCCAAGTGTAAGGTCTGTGTGACATCAGCTTCATTTGGACCAGTCCACAAGGGCCCACCGGGTTCCTCTCTGACTGCGAGTGTACAGTCGAAAAACCTGTTGCCATGCAGACCGAGTATGCCAGTCATCCAGATGCACACATCCTATCACATTTCCAGAAAACATCGGACAATCGAGCAGGGAACATGGTAGATGCTTCTTAAGAGTTACAAGTTGAAGGAAATCAACTCTTATCCATACTCCTTTACCTGACCTGAGGGGTACAATAAGTACTCTTTCACCTCTGCAGGGTCCCGCCTGGTACATGTTGTTGTGTCAGAGCCCTATGTGATGTCATTGAGTGAGTGCATTCACGTCAAGTTATGGATTATAAGGGGCAAAGGATGTTTAAACTCCAAACTCTCTAGCTTTGTGCTTTCTGATTGATATTTTTGTAATTATCAAACATATCTTACTTGGAAACGTTAGGTTGTATCCTGAATTCGGTTAAATCACCCAGTGAGAATTGTGAGTCGATCATGGGTTCACAAGCCTGCGTGTACCTGCTGCGGCCAAGTGTTTGTACCATAACAACGCGGTCGTAATACAAACAGGAGAACGTCTTTATTCGCTGTAAACATGGAAGGACAGAGGCATGTAATTTACAGGAGGGGCAGTTGAGTTTGGAAATGTCAACATCCAGGGATGATGATCAGTGTAAGTGGGGTCACAGCCAGACCTCTCTGTATTTGTATGAGGAGAAATGGCTATTGTTGAGATGTTGAGTAAAATAATCCTGCTCATGACATACCAGGGGATTTACCCAACAGAAACATGGACAAAGTCAGTCCTGCAAAGGCAATCCCCTCTTCCCTGAATCCAGCAGCCTAAGCCTAATGAGTTACCATCAGCTAAACTAGGCCATTCCCCTTTGAATTTTTTATTAGCATTGACAAGATGAAACTAAACAGGCTGGCAACAGATTCTTGTGGAATGCTTCATAAAGCATGACTGATTTAATACCGGCACCAATACAAGTAAAGAAGGGCCAGCGATCACGTGGAGAATTAGGAGTTTGAGAGGGAAAGTGACCTGGAGTCTTATTTTATAGCTGCAATTCAAACTGCGGTTTTAATTACAGTTTTAGATGATGCGTCTTTACCAGACGCGACTTGCGACCTTGACTTTGTCCCCAGCCGTATTAAACGGCCCTCTCCTCTGATCTGTTTTTCACTGTGTGCTGTAGATGTAACTCAACCTAACATGAGTAATTCTAGTAAGGAACAAAGAAAAAAACAAAAGAAAAAAAAGTCAATGCAGTTTAAGGTGAATTGGCCGAGATTATATTTGCAGCACTCCCTCTTCACTCACTGACTCATAAATTATATCAGCAGAGTGACTTTCTTTCTCAAAGCGCTTCCTTACAAGTAGGAATCGTTCTGGCTGCTCCAAGAACATCCTGGGAATGTTGCTGGAAAGGTTGAGCTTAGTGAGCAATTAGATCGATTTTGTGGCTCTTTAATAATTGAGCATTTGTTAATGGGCTGCTGTCTGCCACCAGATTAAGCCTTTGCAGTGCAGACACATGTTGACAATTTTGACAATGTATACACATGCGTGGAAGCATGTAAGTTTATGGTTTTGTGTGTGTAAAGTGGAGGGCGAGGGGGATTTTCATCTCTATTACTTTTTAAGATGTTTATTATGTAGATGCACAAATGTGCCTTCATTTGTTCATCTGTAAACACATGCCCAAAATTAAATCAGGGCTTGCTTTTTTTTTTCTTTTTTTTTTTTTTTTTTTTGCGTACGCCTGCTTGTTTACTTTTGCATTAATTTCCTCTCTTGATGTCCTGGACATTGATTTCCGTACAACAAAGAACAAACTTTCCAGAAAGGGTGATTAGAATTCCGGTGGATTCTCCCACAGACCCCCACTACTCTAGTTTCTCCTCAAGTCTTTATCCCCCTCCCTCAACTGAGGATTTTTTTTTTCCAGCTTGAAAGCTGCTGCAAGCATTGGCAGGCAACAAGCTGCAACAGAATATTGCAGTGTGGCATTACCATGGCAACGGCTATGGTTCCTGACATCCGTAACGCAGAGAGCGGCACTGTTGATTCATGAGACAAAAATAACTGGTTGAGGCGCCCACTTCATCACTGTAATACATGCTGACATGATGGAAGGAATTTAAGTATGCATATAGAATTACATGTCATGTATACATTCATAAAATATTTATTAAGGGTCTATATACATACACAGGTACGATTCTTGTTTTCATCCAAATTCTGAGATTTTTCTCAGCTCTCTGGCCTCTGCTGCCCCCACCTGTATGCAGTACAGCTAAGAGAAAGAGAAGGAGGGAGGGGAAGGAAGCTTTATCCGACAATGCATTGACCTGTTCTGAAAATCATATGACTTAAGTAGCGTGCAAAAGTATGACTCAATGCTCGCAATTAACGTGGAAATATTCCTCTTTGCACTGGTGAGAGAATGTTGTATCACTCTGTCTTCATTAGCAGTGAGGATTGAGGCAGGGACCTCACTGTCAGGCTCAGCAGAGAGGCGAGTGCTGAGATGCTCCACCAGTTTGAGCAGACTCCAGGGAGCTGTTGGAGTCTTAGTTATGTCCTTTTTCCTTGTCTTTTTTTTTACTTATGTAATTTATATGACTCTGAAATGTTTGGATTACTTACATTGAATTTCTGTTTTCTTACAGTCTGCTTTCAGATTATACAAAAATGTATTCAGGACTAATGAAATTCACAGCCAACGATGGCCAGTTATTTATTCAGCATAATGGAGCGTAATGTCATATAGAGCACTGTTCATGCAGCATCATTTTTGGTGCACTTTGAAGTCACTCTTTTTGCATTTAGTAAAGCACCGGGTGAGATCAATGCCAATGGGTGATTAGGGAATAACCACCACCTACCTACGCCTCATCTCATCGACCACCTCCAGAGGGAGGAAGGCTTGGAGGCAGAGAACAAAAGTGTACATAGATCTCAGACATTCCTGGGGATTTTTATGGCTCTGTGAGCATCTAAGGGCTTGCCTTTAACTCTTTATGGTGGTTTTGCATGACAATTAAATTAATAGTAAGGTATTGTGACTCCATGTCTTGCATTATCAGATCGTATCAAGTGCTGAAATTGTACTAAATGTTAGAAATGGCACTCTGCTGTATGTGACCGACTTGTTAATGTACGTTTAGTGTCAGTTGAAATGATTAATTTACTGATGTGAAACCATATAACCACTTCAATACTGCCAACTTCATATGAGGAACTTGTGTATCACAGGTCCAGACTGTCTCATTTTTGCTATGATTTGCAGCAAATTATCACAGAAACTGCAGAGCACCATCCATCTTTTGGCATTGGTGTATTATGATGATTCATTTTTTTTCCTTAGTGTGTTGCAGGTTTTACAGTGAGCTCACTCGTGTGTTTGTAGTTTCGACCCTACTTAGCCAGCAGCTGTTCAGTTCCTCAACTTGGACGGGAGCGCCGTCTCAACCTACATGAAATATATATTGCAACATTAAATAGCTGAAATAGAAGCTCGTTTTACTGTGGATAATATATAATATTGCATAATACATAGTAATAATACATATAATTCACACTTGGGCTAAGAACTGTAAGCATCGCTCAATCCTTGTTTCTAATATTTTTACATTTAGATGTAGGATAGTAATTTGTGTTCCCTGTATTTTACCCCAGTGAAGATTCAGAACATTGTACTGAATCTGTATTTAGAGTTTCTCTTGAAGAGAATAGAAAGCTTTTTCAGATTTGTTTTAAGTTAAACTTGTGGCCTTAGTAAATTTTAAGACGGGGATGCCCAGGTAGAGCCCAATGACCTACCAAACTAATGCTCCAGACCACTTGGTGCCAGTAATGCACAACTTCTGCAGGCCTTCTCTTGTATACGCAGCGTTGAGAGGGATGAATGAGAGGAGAAGACTCGAACTCAAAGGGGACATCAAGAGGGCTGAACTACAACTATAGGCCCCTGCAATGGACCACGCTAAAGTAAAGTACCTAACTAAAGGCAGGGACTTGCCTCGTTCGTGCAGAAGTTCTATCAATGTGGTCAATTCATGATAATTGAGAAGCACCAAAGACCAAGGCCCCGTAAAACTGCTCCAGCTAATGGGAGGTCTCCCAGCCACATACTGTAGGTCTATAGAAGCATAACTAAACATTCTGGGTACGGGTACCCAAGCTGGTCCTAACTGTAAGCCCAATTGAAAAGGAAAGTTTTAAGCCTAATCTTAAAGGTAGAAAGGATGTCTGCATCCCAAACACACACTGGGTGCTAGTTGTACTTGTCCAGTTAAGTCTTTTTTTTGTTTTGGCAATGCAATCAAGTTTGTCTCGTGAGGGACAGGAGAGTGTGATATGTGTAAGCTGACAGTGTTATCGGGAATCGTGCAGGGAAGCACTCTAAGGACTGCTTCCAAGGTGCAGCATTTGTTGACACGCTAACTGGTAAATTGGACGTGCGGTTGTGCATGACTGAGCCTGTTCAAGTGAATCTGTCGAAAATGGAATTGGGTGGCAGCACTCCCTTCTTTTACCTCCTCTTCACCTCCACGGTGCATGCTGTGTGATTTCCCCACCACCACCACCTTCCTCTCATCTAAATGTATAACTGTCTCTCTTTATCTCAAACAAAATAAGCAAAATAAACCCAAGCAGAGTAAATTATCCCGACCTTCAACCATATCGCTGTTTTCCTGGCTGCTCACTTTTTTTTGCCCAGCCCCCCTTTTTCCCCTGGTTCCTCCATCGTGTTAGCCCAGACTGCAGTTGCTAGGCAACAACTGATTGAGCTTGAGGAGCTTGATCAATTAAAAGTCTTTCAAATAAACAGTGGCGTCAACAGTTTGTACATTTAAAACTGAGTTTGTACATTTAAAAGTCAGTGTGGTGTGGACTCTAGGTAACATACGTAACATACACTTGAATTGTTTTGTCTGTTTTGGGTTTTTTTAATCTTTTCTAAATATAAATGCATATGGGCAGCAGACTACATGTATACAAATATGTTCACTTAAGATGAAACCTTAATTATACATTGTGTAGAACCACTAATTGCGTGCTTCTCAAGTGATCGTTTGTTTAGTTTTAACAATAACTAAAGTCATTACTGTGCTCAAGCTTATATCCACACAGGTACACACTCAGTTATTCTGTTTAGCCTCACTTCTTTCCCTCCACAAGTATCAATATAATGTTCATTTCTACAAATCTTTTCTTGCTCCCCTCTTTTCTTTGCATTCAGTCCCTTCTCTCATTCCGTGAATCCATTCAACTTGCCTCTTCCTGTCTTTCCATCTTCTTGCATCTTTCTCTTGTTCATACCAGTGACACCTCCTATCAGTGGCCAGACGCATCCATCAGTGTTAGGCAGACACATGCACCCACAGTTTGGGGAGGCTCGATTTAGCTCTATCTCATCCAGCCCTGGACGCAGAAACAATAAGTTATGGAATCCAGATGCCGATGCTGCTCTTAATGACAGCAGATATTGAGGATGATGACGATGACAATAATGTTGGTGTCTCTGAACAGAATTGTTGCTTATGTGAGTTTGTGTTCTTACTTTAATTCTTAAGAACCTTTAGAGTACAAACCAAATATTTTAAAACATTTAGCAGTTAGACCTGTGCATGTTTTTCTACATGCACATAAAACTATGGAAAAATTGATTTAATTCCTATTATGTGAGTAAAAACCATCCCATTTATTCATTTTCGTAAGGTCTTTACCTGTGTGCATTACAGGATGTAGGCACGTACAATTATTTGTACCGTTAAATTAATAAACTCCAGTGAGAAATCTGCACCTTTGATATTATATTCATTGCTGTCTTTATGTTTTCTGTTTGTTTTGTTTTTTGTTTTTTTGTTTTTTTTTTACCTGTCATGTGGACAGGATGTAACAGGTTAGAAAAAACAGTCAATAGCAGTTGTTAGTTCTGACCCAAGATTACAAAAATTACCTTTTCTGAGTTGGCACCCAGCACATGGCTAAGATGAAGATAGCTGGTATATGCTTCAAAAAAGTGCCAGTCCACTAGTTATATTTCAGAATCACAATAGAAACCAGCAGTAACAACTGTAGAAATACAGTACAGTGCTGACATTGTACAACGACTGGCATTATACCTTCAGCGTTAATATCAGCATTTAACAACAACAGTTTTGCCTACCAAACAATCTGGGAGAAATTATGCCATTTCTGGATCGAAAATCTATTTTTTATTTGCCAAGAGTTGTCGTCATCGGACAATCAATAGTATTTACATTTTTAATAATAGTATTTTTTTTTATCTTGTTTTAGACCTAGAAGTTTTAGATAGGAAAGAGTGCTGGGAGTAGTTTATGCGTTATGCAACTTGCAGCCTGACTGTGGTCACACGCCACATGGTCTGAGAGCTGTTTGGTTTCCTAACTGGTTTTCAAAGCATTTTTGTCAACAACATGCTGACTAAGGGAAGAAACAGCTGTACCTGCTGCTGTTTGCGCTGTGAGTTGCTCAGAACAAGCTTTAAAAAAAAAAAAAAAAAGTAAAGACAACGAACATAAGTAAAGGCATCCATTAGCGTGTCCAGGCATCAGATTATCTATGCAAGAGCGTGAGTTAAACGTTGTTTATAAAAAACAACAACAACAACACATTTTAATTGGGTAATGGCACGTTGTGTTTACAGTGTTTTCACCTTGCTCTACAAGATTCCCTTCCTGACAGTGGCATCGGCCCTCTTCTTCGCTAGTTCACCGACTCAAGCTTGAAGGGGGATTCCCCTGATGGCTCCATGTGTATGAAAAGTCAGAGGTGACTCATTGTCCACCCACAAGAATTGCATGTGACCACCAGCTACTCACCGATTTACCCCTGGTCAGTCTGTATGCTTGGCCTGAATGGTCTATCCGGCTGGAAAATGATTGACATGTGAGTACAACGCTCCCTTAGCCAGTGAAACTTCTATGTGTTTAACATGGCAATAAATAGGGTTTGTTGTTTTTTTTGTTTTTTTGATAAATTAACATAAGTTTGATGGGTTTTATATATTTTATGAGAATAAAATCTTACAGCTTGTAGTTTTAAAGATATGCATAAAAAACCATGGTTGGATATCATGCCTAAATGTCAGAATGATGAATTTGTAGTGTTAGTGTTGGTCATACTGTAATATGACCTATACTACAATGTAAACTTCTGTAAACTAGACCTCAGAGACTGGCATATTAATAAATCAGAATCTGTATGGAAGATCTGTATTGTTGTAAGATAGTCTGGAGATTATATTTCCTTTTTCCTCTCATTGAACTACCTTTGCTCATAGTATGCAGAGTTGTGTTTCGCTCAAGCACAAGGAGACACCGCTGGGAGACCTGGTGACACAGTGTGTGTGGAAAGGACATGCAGACAAAGGTCCAGCTCCGAATAAATACGGACATCCATCATGGGTTAAAAGATCACATGTATACAGCACTGAAAACAGGTGTGAAAAAGGAAATCTCTTCCTGGATGTACAAAGTAGAATTCAACTGAACTGAACTAAATTGAACACAGCCGGGGTAAATTGAGGATGCATTCAGAGCCAATCACTGCATCCCAATTGAAATGTTTGGGGCACCTGTTGAATAACAGTGTTAATGCAAAGGCCTCCTTGGCCACAATGAAGAACCACCTACTCACCTGACCTGGTTCCATGAAAGCAAACGAGTTTCTTCTGTAATGTTTTCTTTTCCCTCTTGTTTTTTTTCCCCAAACATAAAAATGTAATTCAGCTTTTTTTATTCACAGAAGACCTCCTGCTAATATTTTATATAAGTTTCTGCAGGCGCAGTGAACGAAGCAGCTGATAGTGTCTGGCCGTCCTGTCAGTCCTGGGAGTCTCAGACCTTGTCCTGACTGTGCAGAGCCGAGTTGCACATCTTTTCTGTTCTCAGACCTTCACCTATTCTCTTTGTGTGAAACTGTAGCATGAAACAACAGTTAAATCTTTTCAGACAGAAGTAAAACAATGTGCTTCCTTAATGTTGGTTAGTGCACTGTATTTAGCAATTCATCAAATCAAAGTCTGTCCTTTTAATGGCCAAATTTAAAAATATGTTGATGGCTCAGTTACATATTTTCAATCTTTTATCTATAAAAAGGTTGATTTTAACCTTAACTAATAATCCACTCTTTACACAGTGTTGAATGAACACTATATATTCAACCGAGGGGAATACATCTAACAAAAAGCTTCGGAGGTTAAACACACTGTAGGCCATGTGTTGTGTCACCATGGAAACCATGCATTCATTTGGTGATGCAGAGTAAGGTATATACTTATAATTTGTCCCCATTTGCTTTTGAATCCATACTAGACGGTAGAGCAGACTCAATCAAAAAGGTAATTGTTCCACGTTAAAGCATTTTTGAGTCGACAGCAGGATGTTAGAGCTGTCTCTGCAGCTGAATATAACTAACGCTTAGACATGCATACAGAGAAAATATACAACTGGAAAAGAGTCTTGCTATAGTGTCAAATGACAAATGTCAAATTCCAAATATTTACTTGAATGCCCTATAAAGGTTAAGCTTAATTTATGCTTCAGTGTTATCTGACGGTGCATGTATGCCGTAGGGTGGAGACTGCACCATAACCTGCACCGTTGTCTGAAATGCACCTCTCCAAATATGTGATTGGTCTACTCTCCAAGAGAATAGATTCCAGTAGTGTCAGTAAAAAAATACTATTGCTTCACATTTATCAGCTCCCGTTCACATAAGTGATCCTGTATTTGTTTCATTGCCATGACTGAGGCACATAGAGGAGGTAAGCAAAAGGAAGCTCAGCACTGCAAACTGCAGTGCTGCAGAAAAGAACCTGCACATCAATCTAGCATTTGGTGGTGCAATTGCAGAGCAATACAATAAACAAAAGAAAAGAATAAACGCCAGCTAAAACATGGGACATATACGAAGGTTACATGCATAGCTGCTACACGACTTATTAATCATGCTTTACTAGCATGCACAGTTGCCTCTTTTTTGCAAAAATTATTTATTGTGTGTCTTATTGGAATCACATGCAAACATGCATGGAAAAAATGTACAATCTCACCTAAAATGTTCAAAGTGCTATGTGGATATGTAACTACAAAAGTAAATGTGTCCTCCACCAGTCCTCTTGACAGACTGTTAAAATAGAATCTATAAAGAGATGAAACTGGGATTCTGCCGGTGAGGACTAAAACCAACGATTTGAAGCAGTAGCAGACAAGACAGTGATGGGTGCAGTGTGGTGACGGTGCGATGTGTTGGGATGTAAGTGAATGTGTGGTGGATTATTACAAAAAGAACAGACATGCAACATGAGACAAACAAATATTTATAATCAAAGTACATAGAACAAAGGGAAAAATAAGGATAGGAGCTCTTTCTTCTTAATTCTCCAATTAATATAATTATAATATAATATGTATGTGTGTTTACACGCGTACATGAATATGCATGTGTCTGCATATGTATGCAGATAGTTCTAAATGCAGAACTTCATGTGATGTTTTGGATCAAAGGGACATACGTTGCACATTTTACACATATATTAATTTACATTAAACATCAAGAGATATACTCACTTTATGTGTTTTTCACTTAGCGGGAGGTGACTGTGTGATGAGGGCCACATATTTATCAGGTAACTAATATCCAATTTCAAGTCACCATGGCCAGGACAAGTTTCAATACCAGGTGCGACTACACACACTTAAAACTGTCCACACCCAGGATACATGATGACCAGGTCGAAACAGGGCCAAAGGTTAATCGTCACACAACCCGCAGCCCCCAACCATTCACAGGCACACACAAACACAAGTACAAATAAACATGCATGCTTCTAAGAGTCACTAATACAATAGGAGAGGAGCCCAAGGTCAGTCAGTGATGGGCAGACGAGAGCACTTTGCAGCTGCTTGTACAAAGTAGCGCTACCACCGCGATGGAAGCATAGAAATACAGATGCATTTAGTTACATAGAAAAGTATTTTTCACAAGACCTTAGGCTTTCAGCACACTGCAGATTTTGCTCAAACCATATTCTGTACTGACCTGAAGACAGCAGGACAGAGAAAGAGTGACAGAAGACTCGTGGGAGATCAAGAGGGGAGCACAAATAGGAGCAATAAAAGCACGCATGAAAGACCGCACAAGTGGCCTATAAGAGATTGAGAAGGGTGAAGCGTTTCAGGAACAGGGCATAAGCAGAAATAGGTGCAGACCAGCCATCACCATGATAACGAGATGTTATAAGAGATAAAGCTGACAATAAAAGTGTAAATGGAGAAGGAAGAATAATGGGTGTTGTGACTATTTATCAAAATGCCCAATGTGACACAGATTAGCATTCACCATCGACAGAGAGCGCAAGAGCCATTTGATGAGAAGGTCAGGCAATTAAAGCCAACGCTGCAGCAGTAACCTTGCTCAACATCTGTGCTACTTGTAAGTTATGGGTTAGATAAATAAGACAAACTTTTGCAGTGCATTAGTTTGTGTTGTGTTTTCATTCCCATAGTGTCAAATGGTGCCATTTTGACAAACCCTGGTTCCATTCATCCATCCATCCATCCATCCATCCATCCATCCATCCATCCATCCATCCATCCATCCATCCACCCATCCATCCATCCATCCATCCATCCATCCATCCATCCATCCATCCATCCATCCATCCATCCATCCATCCATATCTCTGATTTTTATACCAATTTCATACTACTTACAAGGTCAGATTTAAAATCTGTCATTTCATAAAATGTATCAGTTCTGTTGTACAATGAGGTGGAAATACGCTCTTTCGCTTAAAACCTAAGCATACTCTAAAATGTACATTATTTTAGCATCACATCATCAGGGCAGATCTTACAGATCATTGGATCTTCCAGGGCATCGTGAATGGCGGGCGATGAGCTTACAACTGACCCATGTGAATTTCTTTAGTGTGTTCATTTACAGCCAGACTCAATGTCGTTGCAGCTGATGGGTATCCTTTGGTAATTTAGTAGTAAACAGCTTATTGTTTAGGTGATCTTTATATTCCTGCGAATGTACGTTATGCCGCTCAACATGATTTATACGTACCACCAGCCATTAAATGCAAAGCCCCAGAACTGAAAATGAGTGTTGGAAATTTGAGACATTAGTGATGAGTTGCTTGTCATGTGCAAACTGCCTGTTTATTTCTGTGTCAAATCGTCTGCTTGCCTCTCTGTGGCGCATTGCACATTATCAGGCACCGTGAAGAAGGCGTTCTCTGCATGAGAACTGAATGCTGAGATGTGCCACTGTGGATTAGTGAGAGAGCAGCGACGCAGTGGAGATTGTAGAAGCGCATAAAGGGGAGAAAGGGCAAGGGGATGTGATGGAGAGAATAGTTTGGAGATGATGAGATAGCAGGAATGAAATCTTGAATGCAGTCTTTGTCAAAGTTTGTCCTCAAAGTTTGACATTGCGTGTCCATGTTCATAAAAGTGGTCTAATCTGATGGAGAGTGGATAAACAACGCCACTGAGTTACAGTGATAGTTATTCAGAGGTATTTATTGGTATGAGAAAAACCCTGACTCAAACTCACTCTGCTCTGCAGTGATGGGAGGGATTTTGAATCTGTATACGTGTTAGTGTATGCGCTTAAATGAGGGATAAAAGAGTTCCTCTGCAGTTTTAAAAACAGCCTCAACAGTGGTGCAGTACTCCTTAGATGCACAACATTGTCTCCGCAGTGAAGTGTCAGGTTGCATGATTTCAGATGCAGACACCCGAGCAACTGAATAGAAATGCCCTGAATGCATTATGTAAACTCTCATTCTTGGGAATTTAGTAAGTAGTATACATTTATAATAAACATGCTCTCAGTTGTGGTTAAAAAACACTTACAGCTTTCTAATAAGTCTAGATCTATTGTTCTAGAGCTTGAGTTACACCTTCCACATATATACTGTACATGCGTGCACAAAGTTTTTCTTTTTTTTACTGTATAAATAAACACAAGCACACTTTGCATTGTTTCACAAGACATGCTGGTATTGATTTGTGCTCAAATTATATGTGCTGCCATATCCCCAGAAAGAGATTCACATAGCCACAAGAGCCTGATTGGATTGGAGGATCAATAAGGTGGCAGAGAAATGGAGACACGCGACGTAGAAGAGAGCATGAGAGACAGACAGGGAAAGAGGTATATTTGTTGTTCTTCATTACACCTATAAAAGAAAAGAAATGAGAAGTGGCAGCAAGGAAGTGGTAACACTTTTTTTTTTCCGCAGCGCAGCCACAATTCAGCCCTCAAATAATTTGCATTGTACCTCTTCCAATTCCCATAATACAGTTTAAACTAAAGACAACTTTTTAAACCTCACAAATGACTAATTTAAGAGTTACAATATCAATGCAGGAATTCCTGCAACACAGATGCAGAGATGTCTGATGGCTTTATCTGCAATCTGAATTTCTACTTCAGATGCATTAAGGCATTACCTTACGAAAGGATTTGGAAGTAGACGGGGCCAGCTCCCGAGGAGCTGAGGTGAACGTTGCAGTGTGGGACAGGCAAGCCATCAGAGGACTCATCTTTCTGAGAAGCTGGGTATAATTAACACGGCTTTGTCTTTTAATTAATCTGTCTCAATCAGATGAAAAATTCCACTCTTTCAGTTTGGGCTACGTTAATTCAAGGACACTTTTATATTACTGTTTTTACGGACTGTGTCTTTTTTTTTCTTCCTTCTTTTATTCTAATTGTCTTATTTTTGTTAGCATGCCCAGATGTTTGTTATTTCTTTACTTCCACCCTCCTTCATTCCGTACACACCATTTTCATTCCACTTTGTTCAGAAAAAAAGGATATGATCAGAATCATGTACTGTCCTCCTAGTAAAAAGAGAAATGGAAAAACAAAAATCTTGTTGCGTCTGTTTTCATTATGAATTCCAACGTTTGCCTGCGGAGGACTCGAAAGAGTTAGAGCAGCTGAAGCCAGGAAGATGAGCAGGAAACACGAAAGCAAATAAAAAAGAGTGCCTGAGGTGGTTCTGCTTGTGTTTGGGGTGGTCCTGGTTCTGTTTGGGGTGGTTCTGGTTCTGGATAAATTGTTTCTGGTACTATTCAGGGTGGTTCTGGTTCTGTCTGTGATGGTTCTGATTGTGATGGTGTAGTTCTGGTTCTGTCTGAGGTAGCTCTGGTTGTGTTTGGGGTGGTTCCGGTTCTCTCTGGGGGGTTCTGCTGTTTTCTGGGGTAGTTCTGGTTGTGTCTGAGGTGGCTCTGGTTGTGTTCAGGGTGGTTCTCTCTCTGTCTGGGGTGGTTCTTGTATTTTTTTAGGTGATTCTGCTCAGGGTTGTTCTGGATCTGTCTGAAGTGGTTCTGGTTGTGTTTAGGGCAGTTCTTGTTCTGTCTTAAGTTGTTTTGGTTCTGTTCAGGTGGTTGTGGCTGTATTCAGGTTGGTTTTGGTTGTGTCTGGGGTGGTTATAATTGCGTTCAGGGTGGTTCTAGATCTGTCTGAAGTGGTTCTGGTTGTGTTTAGGGCAGTTCTTGTTCTGTATTAAGTTGTTCTGGTTCTGTTCGGGTGGTTGTGGCTGTTTTCAGGTTGGTTCTGGTTGTGTTTTGGGTGATTCTGGTTCTTTCTAATGTTCTGGTTGTCATATTTCACTGAAGTATTGTGCTCTCAAAGACAAGAATTTTTTTTTCAAGGATGTCTGAAGGCTTCATTTGAAATACATTAAAAATGCTGAATTTATAATAAAACTTAAAGTGTAATATTTAAAAAAAAACCTACAAAATATTTTAAAAAGCTGAATCAATGGTAAGAGTTTAAAGTCTTGTGAGTAGTTTAAACTTTGAATGATGTCTGTAGCTGAAAGTATACTGATGTAACAAGGCATGAAAGAGGTGGAAGGTTTTCAAGCATTTGAAAAAGGATTTCCAAGGCCTATTGGAATGAGCCTTGGAAATCCTGGAATATCTTAAAAGTATTAAGGATTTGAAGGACCAAAAGTCATAGCAGTGACAACCTGAACCAGCTAAACAGTTTGATATCCAAATGGTTGCTATAGCTCAAAAAATGGAACAAGTTAATCAGCGAAAAACAGCGGAAGAATTTGAGAAAGAGGATCACAATAGGTGGAACGCTGAAACCAATAATCTCGCCGGCCCACTGCCAGCTTCATGTGGCAGGGACATCAGAGAGAAGCTTTTACTCTGCTGTTCTTTGTTCTCTTATCGTCGCCCCCCTGTTCAATAGGTTAGTGCTACATTTTCTGGAAAGCGATCACTCTCTAGATATTTTGGTGAGGATTATAAAAGCAAAACGTCAAATTTTCTCTTATTTCCTTTAAGAATAGATTTTTCAAATCCAAGTGTTCACTTGGATTGTTTCGGATTGGATCGGATTGTTCTTTTCCCAACATCCGATGTGAACCTCTAAAAACTTCTGGGAATGTCACCGATGGATGACACACTGAATGGAGATGTACAGTTGGCACAAAACCATTCATGCTTTTACTGTTACACCCAAATAGTATTTATATTCCTTGGTTTCCTCTGTTGTGTGCCACATCATTGTCTTGGTTCTTCATTGTTTGGATGTACTGTGATTGTTGGGTGCCTTGTAAAGAACCTGTTTCTTGTTTCTCAGCTGATTTTTCTTCTTCTTCTTCTTTTTCTCTTTCTAAATGTTGCTCTTTTGAAAATATAATAGAAATACAAAAATCACATTCTTTCAGATTACCTTTCAGTGTTTCCAAAGGAAACGGTGAAATACCAAATACAAAGCTTGGTCCAAGCACAAAGGCTGAATCTGCCCTCATTGTTTTGGTTGGATGTTTGGCCACTGCTTGTTAACAGAACTGTTTCAGTTCACATTGACATTTATCCCACAAGTCTCTGGGATTTTCTATAAATGTTTTCCTGTGATCCAAACCAAGCCAGAAAAGTTCTTATACAGTAATGTGGTTCCACCAGATCGCCTCACTGAAGGAGACGAGGGTGCAGGTTTTTTTTCTTTAATTTACCACTTGTCTGCATTTAACTATGTATCAAAAAGGCCAAGCAGACTCATTTCAGCACTATGATCAATATCTGGCTTTACTCCTCTGTCAGAGGCCATATCTCACCTCAATGCCTCAGGTGGGATCCTCCTCTGATTTGATGGTTGCAGCTTCAACATTCCAGGCAGTGACTTGGTTCTGTCCTTGGGGAAGCTGATAGTGGCTGAACGCTGACAGCTGAAGTAAGTGATTGTTTAACTTCTATGGATTTCCTGCTTGCTGTCGATGTTGCAGAAGGATGATCAAGCTGTACTGTACACAAGCTGCGATCTCTCCCTTACCTCCACACATTGAGAATTTTTATGAACACATAAAAGAACAAACAAAAAGAAAAATGCAATGCAAGAAACCTTTTCTAGCTCAAGTTAAATCCTGCCTGTTTGCAGTAAAACTGCACTTGAAATAACCGTTGCATGAATCATCACTGTGTGGAGATATCACATATCTAGAATGAGCTGAGGTTGAGCGGCTGTTTTTCCTTGGGCACTGGTTGCTACCACAAGGTGTTGTGTTTGTCTGAGCTAAACTTTAGTTAGGTGAGGAGATTCCCGTGAGAGTGTCTGACTCATCCAAGCTTGTGTGCACGTGTGTTTGCACATGTATGTGTGTCCTCCATTCAGAGACTCCAGGGTACTGACAGGGCTGTCATTTAAGGCCAGTGGCCTTGAACTCATTGTGTCAGCTCCTTTGGGCAGCCATTGATGCTCCTATCATGTATCTCTTGCCACATTCTTGTCACTACTTGCCACTAACACGTGGACGGACAAGCTCAGGTGCATTTTCCTAGTCTACCTCTGCGTATTTGTATATTTGGCCACAATGTGCATGCTTCATTTTATGCTCTCCCAGCGCATCATGGAGGTTCGGATAAACACCTCTGCATTTCTGCATCATTAGGTCTCTCCTCAAGGTTGAGGGTGAGAAAAACTTTCTCAGATACAGCTGTATTTGAGAAAGTTGCAAATGATGTGCTTTGTGTGACATAGAACCTGATTTTCATCCCTGAAATTGCTTCAACTGAGACAGCTGCTACTGAGGTGGAATAATTTTAGGTTGAATATTTTTCCACGTGCTGAAGGACTCCATCTCATGTTTGTCAAGATAAATCAAACAACTACAAACTATGAGTAAATGGATATATATATATTTTTTTTTTTTTTTTTTTGCGCCACATCACCAGCAACACCTGAGACCTATCACTTAAAGAGTGTTGCAGAAGACAGGAGATGCTATTTCCTCTCATTGGGTTTACTATATTTCACACACTTACATTATATCTCCATCCAAACAAGTTATTTCTGTATGTTTTATAAAACCTTGGCTGTAACAAAGACAAACATGATGATGACTGAATGCACATGGGGCATAGTTTTAAAGATGTATTTTAATCTGTGCAAATGTTGAGTATATCAAGTGCAGAAAATGCTGCTTTTAAGTCTCTGTGGCAGATTTTCAAATGTTAAAACAGATTGAATTGATACTTTGGGATAAAAGCTACGAGGTTTATGTTTATAAGTGTAAGATGAGTTAAAAAGAAAAAAAGAACTGACGAAGGAGTCAATTATACATTTAAAAGCACAAAGCATGGTTCGTATGCATTTACATTACTTAAAACCTTATGAAAAGAGTAAGATGTTAAATTGTTATCCGTATAAACATCGCCATCTAATCCTTTGGAAATGTAGACAACACTCAGGGGGGTCTGCCATTAACTCAGTACAGTACGCTTTGGTCTGCTTGTGAATAACACAGCCTATTAAGCAGCAGTAACGCAGGGCTCATGGCAACTCCAAGCCTCAAAGGACTCAATTACTGTTGTTAGTTTGCAGAGAGACAGAGCGGGAGAGGTGAGGAGAAAAAGACATATAGAGACAGATTCCTGAAAGAAGGATAGTGTGGTTTCCCTCTTGTGGAAACACAGAGATTCCTCTTATCGCACATATGTAACACAGGTAATCAGACCAAATTTCTGTTTTCAGATGATTTCTAAAAGCATTGCCGTGCACTCTGTTCACTCCTAAATTAAACTGTAAAGTATAATAAAAAAAAAAATCTCATAACGATTAAGGTGTATAAATCTTTGCAAATGTAAAATGGGTTTTTTATTGTCTGTGCACTTATTGCAATGGAGTTTATTATGCGCCGCAAAGTATTTGCAATCAAATGAAATCATAGAACATGTTGCACTTGCTTGTGGCCGCTTCAAATATAGAAGGTATGCCTGTTTAATTGATGCTTAACATGGCAGATAATTCCCGGTAATTTCCTGAAGAAGATGTTGCATGTTACGCTGAAATGGCCCTCTTAGATGGCATAAACAAGCAGGGAGGGAAAATAAACGGAATTATTTCCTGACACTGTTCTTGTGCACATTTATTTGACAATGGATGATGGGAAATGTAGTGGAGCAGGTAAAATGGAAAGGTGTTATTAATGACATGATACGGAAATGATGCTGAGCCTTTGTATCATCGTGTCGTCATTTATAATCACTACTGCAGGTTGATAATAAAGGGCAGGGGAACCAAAGGTCATTTTGGTATTAAACTACATCAGAAATTATCGCCTGGAGTTATAAAGGAGGGGGAGGGGGTAAGAATGAGCTGAAGAGGATTGTAGCAAGTGCAATGATGAAAAAGGAAGGTGGAAAAGGTCATTAATGCCACTTCAACTCCAAATGACTGTAAAACTATATAAAGAAAATGTAAAGTTATTGTAGATGTTGTGTTGTATGTTTTCAGAGGTGTGAATGACTGTTGGTAGAAAATATATAGTGAAATATTCCCTCTGTGTCAGTTTATGGTGTAGCCCCCCCCCCTCCAACCCCCCGCTAGTATCTGGCGCCTGTGATTTACAACAGCAAGGTCCATCTGTCCTGGTGACGATTGTTCCTCCAGATAACATTTGGAAACCGAGATTCCAAAGATCCGAGAAAAAGTCTGTAACCTGGCAAACAAACAAAAATGAGTCCATTGTTTCTAGCCACACAAAATGTGAGCTGTTAAATAAAATATTTAAAGAAAAAGAAAGAAAATACAAGTGAGAAAGAAAAGAAGAATGAAAGAAGGTTGTATTTATCGTCAGGTCAGCTGATGTGGCTCATAGACCAACCAGAGTGTATTCAGACCTGTACATCCTGGTCATGGTCTTTTCACAGGATCTCAGTGAATTCCAGTGTGGAACTGGGATAGGATGCCACCTGAGCAACAAATCCAGTCGTGAAATATCCTCGCTCTTAAATATTCCACAGTCACCTGTCAGCTGTATTATAAGAACACGGAAGTGTTTGGGAACGACAGCAACTCAGCCATTAAGTGGTAGGCCACATAAACTGACAGAGCGGGGTTAGTGGATGCTGAGGTGCATAGTGGGAAGAGGTCACCAACTTTCTGCAGAATCAATCACTACAGACCTCCAAACGTCATGTGACCTTCAGATTAGCTCAAGAACAGTGCTCAGAGAGCTTCTAGGAATGGGTTTCCATGACAGAGCAGCTCCATCCAAGCCAGACATCACCAAGTGCAATGCAAAGCGTCTGATGCAGTGGTGTAAAACACGCCGCCACTGGACTCTAGAGCAGTGGAGACACGTTCTCTGGAGGGACTGGCCTACAAACACAGGGGCCACAGTGGCACAGCTGGCAGTCCTGCAAGTGTAAAGTTTGGTGGAGGGGGGATTATGGTGTGGGGTTGTTTTTCAGGAGCTGGGCTTGGCCCCTTAGTTCCAGTCAAAGGAAGTCTGAATACTTCAGCAGACCAAGACATTTTGGACAATTCCATGTTCCCAACTTTGTAGGAACAGTTTGGAGCTGGCCCATTCCTCGTCCAACATGACTGTGCACCAGTGCACAAAGCAGGTCCATAAAGACCTGGATGACAGTCTGGTGTGGATGAACTTGCACAGAGCCCTGACCTCAACCCGACAGAACACCTTTGGGATGAATTAGAGCAGAGATTGAGAGCCAGACCTTCTGGTCCAACATCAGTGTGACCTTACAAATGTGCTTCTGGAAGAATGGTCAAAAATTCCCATAAACACACTCCTAAACCTTGTGGACAGCCTTCCCAGAAGAGTTGAAGCTGTTACAGCTGTAAAGGCTGGACCGACATCATATTGAACCCTATGGATTAGGAATGGGATGTCACTGAAGTTCATATGCAAGTCAAGGTGACTTGCGAATACTTTTGGCCATATAGTGTAAATGGAATCTTTAAGTCACCAAACTGGACTCTACAGAGAAATTCTGTCCATAAAAATAATAAACAAATGTGGTGACAAAGGGCAGCCATGACCAAGTCCAGCCCCCACCCAGAACAAAGATGACTTGGTGCCAACAACACAAACCAAACAGCCTGTAGCAACTGAGCTGGAACTCACTGAGGAGCACCTTCCTGCCTCCACCTGCAGGTGGTGAGCCCACAGGAGAGTAAATCCACGTTGCTTATTTGAGATTAGATAGATGGCCCCCCATTTGACTCTAGAATAGTTTTGATTATCAGAAAGTTTAGTGGTCGGTGTTAGGTTTTCACCAAACACAGTACTATGGAAAAAGAGCCAAACATCTCCACTTTGTCTTGTCTGTACATTACCGCAGAATCGGTGGTTTAATCAGATAACTAGATTAGGCCCAGTCTTTGAGCCAAACTTACTGGGATGTCCACTCCTGGAATATCCCTTGGAAATTATCTTAAAACCTTTCCAAGATTGATGGGCAGTGACAACTGCATCTCTGAGATATTCAGTGACATTTTTCCTGCTTGGCATTGTAATAACAAACACCGTAATGCTTAGACCAGCAAACTGTGCATGTATTTAGTTTTTTATACTCTCTTTTATGCATCTTGGCTTCATATTTGTAAAATAAACACGCACTGCAAAATGTTATAGCTGATCATCTAAGTTTGCGTTAACGTAATTTAATAGCCGTTTAAGACTAGAATAGTAAGAAGGTTTGCTTTTTTCTTTATTTGCTTGTTTATTTATTTTTTTATTTTTTTATTTTTTCATCTCTGTAATGCTTTTGGTAAAATATATCAGAATCTAATGCCTCACTATTGAAGACTATGTCGAGTTTCCTAAAGGTGGTAGTTGGCAAAAGTAAGTGATTGTTTCCTAAAGTGATTGTTTCACATTTAGTTTGTAGTTCCTTATGGCCTTTATCCACAGACGGGGAAAAAAAAGAAAAACAGAACTAGGAAAGTCTTTCTCTTGAAATACTGTGTTTTCTGTCACTGAGTTAAAAAAAAAAACCAACCAAACAAAAACAAAAAAAAAACAACTGCCATCATCCCAGCAGTACACAGAACTCATTACTGGTTTTCTCACTTCACCAGCTTAGCCCACCCCTGAGGAAATACAGAAATTCCCTGGCATTTTACAGACTTCCATAATCATGTACGCCCCTCCTCCTCAAATGTGAATACAATGAAAGAAGGCATTCATGACAACTTCACCTGACACACAGCCCCGAGCAGTGTAGTGTGCAGATGGCTGCTTTGAAGAAATGATGTAGATTGTCAGGCTATACCACACTATTTGCATATGCTAATGAGCCCAGCGTTCAGGATTAACAGCTTAAACTAATGACGCATTTAGCTCTTAATAAATCAGTTAAGGCAGCTCCCTTATGGAGCCCGGGGAGCTGTACCCGCGTGTGTTCATGTGCGTGTGTGTGTGCAACTGCAACTTCTTATAATTGTTTGTCATTAAGTTGTGATTTTATGAGAATGCAGAAGTGAGCACTTGTTTTTATTTTCGTGCTTGTATCATGATGTTTGTAGTTTTACACTTCACTCTTTATTTAGTTGCGTGTGTGTGTGTATTTGTGCGTAATCTGGTCTTCCATAGAAATTTCTAAAACTAAGCATACTTTGCGTTTCTGCACCTTTGATCGTTAAATTTGAAAACCAATTTTTACATTCTTAACCATAAAGAGCACTATCCTGTGACCTGGTGGCTGGGATGCTATTCATTTGCATGCATAATGAATGGGAATAATGACAATGTTTCTTCACTGTTGACAACATCCAACTAGACATTTTCTCTGCAACGAGACGGGACGGCGCCTGTTTTGTTTTGTTGCAGAGCACTTGCAACGTCGCCTGAGACTTAATCAGTAATGCAGTTGCCACCTCAGCAGACAGAGGTGCCAGAGGATTAGAAGTCTGCAGCAGGCATGTTATCACAAAACACACTTCTAATGTCTTTGATAGGATATTAGTTCATGAGCTGTTCATTCGACCGCTGTTAGTGATGGCAAAGATGCAAAAATGTTATTCTGAGGTGAGACTTGACTCAGACTATAGAGTGAAACACATGAGCAAACCAGGATTGGCTCCTTTTATGCAGAGAGACAGCCAAAAAAAATAAAAATTAAAAATTAATAAAAATTGAGAAGATGGACCTTTAGCCAGCAGCTAATTTTCTTTCATGAAGCTCCAGCTTGTTTCTCATCTTTGGGCACTGGTGGGTCAGCCATTATCTGAACAACATGGAGTCAGCCCTTTGTCAAAATAAAATTAATGTACCCTTTTCTTGCAGAAAGAGGCGAAGAAAATACTTTCACAATTTAAACTGCCAGTTTAGCCCAGTGGTGGTTAGAAGGTCGTCAGGTCATGCCTCTATCGGAGGGATTAGTCCTCAAATGGGATTACAGGCTTGTGTGAAATTAAGGAAGAAAGGAGGGCAGATGCTCAAGCAGGAAAGAAAGCAGAAATATTTCAGTGCAGACAAATACATTTAAGTGAAGAGGTCATTTTATCTTTGTTACTGAGGAAGTTTTTTTTCAGAAAAATCAAGTAATGAAGAATTTGCAGAGAGTTTGTGTGTACGGAGGAAGAATGCAGAACTATTTTTATGCTGTGTGCTTGTTGCTTTCCTCTTCCCTTTCCCTATCTACCGTGCGCTCACTTTTTCTCTTAAGTGGGCCAGAGTGATATGTGTGAATATGCACTGGAGTGAAACATCCTAGTCACTCATCTAATGTGACTACGGTTCTACAGTAAAACACACTCATACTCTCCCATCTAGGCAAACACACACACTCATATGTACAGATAGATGGTGCTCCCATGGGAAGGCTTCATAGTGTGTGTGTGTGTGTGTGTGTGTGTGTGTGTGTGTGTGTGTGTGTGTGTGTGTGTGTGTGTGTGTGTGTGCTCACACACCACACTAGTGTTGTTGGGACTGCCAGCTTCTCTTACTGTCCTGCCACTGCAGCCCCTGTGTTTGTAGGCCAGTCCCAACTGATCGCTCCTCGCTCCTCGCTCCTCGCTCCTCGCTCCTCGCTCCTCGCTCCACTACTTTCTCTCTCTACGGTGGTTGCTTCGCTCTAACCCTCTCCATCACTTCCTCCAAGCATTTGTCATCCACGCTGTCTTCCCATACCTCTGTTCATTGTTACCGATCATTTAACCAGACAAATTGATTGAAATAAGCACGAGAAACGTCTGCTCCAGAAAGCATTCGCACTCATCAAAGGCCTTGGCATAACTGGACTATACCTGTAAGTAGCAATAACTGGCATGTCTCAGGGATCTTCAGGTGGGAACCTCCTTCCACCAGTGTTTCGTTTAGTTGGTCCCACGACACCTCCAGAGGGGTAAACGGTGATCTCTGGCCTCCCAGAGTCACTCCCTTAATGCCAGCTCTCGCTGCTTCCCACCAACACAACAGCCTCCATGAACGTACCTACAAAACCACTGCCAAAGCCAAACCGAAGGTAAGGAAACGTTAAAGCGTGGATGGGAAATAAATTGGCACCGTCTGAGTGATGTTTAAATGTCACAAAACGTACCAGATGTGAATAAAAGACTTCACATGTGCCTAAAAATAACATTTAGCAAACATGTAAAAAAAAAGGGACCTGTATCAGTTGGTGTAACTTCTTTTTTTTTTTTTTTAATGTAATGAAATTGAATTTGATATACAATAGAACCATTTGTGAAATTAAGGATATTTCATTTTTTCTTTTTAATTTATGCTTCCAGTCATTTGAAAGTACAAAAGGCACAACCACAAATATTATCTCTGAAAAGGTTAAAGAGTTTTCTGCAATACGTCAAGAAAATCTTCATTTTTGTTCATTTGTCTGAGCTGTTTTCATATTTTAGTTTACAGAGACAACAAATAGGAAAATTAGTTTCCCATTGCGCTACTTCCTCCCCTCTTCCTTTTTTATTTAAACGTTATCTTTTGGTAATTTTGGATACTAATCGATGTAGTTTTGCTATAAGAATGTTCATTTTGCAGACACATGCGGTCACCCATGTCATGGGTCTGATAAAGACCGTCTGCTTGGATGGTCTTTCTGTTCTTTGGAGTATTAATGCAACCCTGTGTTCAGTTTTCAAAAAAAAAAAAAAGTTCTTTGCAGTTCATCATGGATGATAGATTGATTTACATTCTTTTTTCTTTCTTTTCATGATTCTCTGATGGCGTTTAACACAAATATATTGTTCTTGCTTGGAAATGCTGAGCCTTTGGTGGATGTTCCTTTTATATCCAATCCTGAAACTCTTACATGTTACCATTTAATGTGATTGTTGTGTAACCTTCCAGAATGGATGGAAACTTTACCAAAAGTTCTTGATGGATGGATGGATGGATGGATGGATGGATGGATGGATGGATGGATGGATGGATGGATGGATGGATGGATGGATGGATGGATGGATGGATGGATGGATGGATGGATGGATGGATGGATGGATGGATGGATAGATGGATGGATGGATGGATTCACATTATTCCTTCAAACAAATTAAAAAATAATGTTTTGGGGTTCTTTTCGCATTTTTAGAGAACTTCCATTATTCATGTGGCGAGAGTTTATGTAACAAATCAATCACCTCCAATATTTTTCTCATTTTTTATAAGAACATTAGTCAATGATTTTATGTCTTCACAAAATAAATCTACTTCTTCTTCATCTCATGATTAATTCATAGGAAATTTAAATAAAGAGCCTGAGCGTGTTCTCTATTTCAAGCATCCAGATACATTTCTCAACTCTACACAGATATTAAAGCCTCCTTCCACCCCAAAAATAAGTTTTGGTCAAAGTTTCTTCCCTTGGATATTTGAGCTCCACTTCATGCAATGATAAATGTTCAGTGTACAGTACTTGAAGGAGTTTTCTCTGCGTCTTCTGCACAGATTAAGAAAGTTATCAGTGATTGCTTAAAAAAGTTGTGCACTTGGGGATTTGTGACTTCACAAGTAAAATAATCTTTATGCAACTTACACAAGTTTGACTTGAAGCCTGCTTTACAGACATTTACATCTGCGGATATAGGTAACACTTGTACGTTAATACAGTTTGGATTTCAGTGAGGAAAGCAGACTAGATTAACATGTCTTTCAAAAGAAATTCTATGAGATACAAATGTTTCCGGGAAGCGAAGAAATTTTCAAGGCCCATTACATTTTCAGTCTTAGAATAGTAAATGTGGAAACGTGGTTTGTTTTAGGCATTAACTTCGCTTTCATTTTTGATAGCATTAGAAACTAAATTTGCTTGAACTTTGTAGCTGCCTCTGTGAAACCAGTAGAGAAAGACCTCTGTTCAGCTGCAGGTGAAATAGTGAGAATAGAGGAATATAAATTTGAGTAGGAAACTAAGAATCAGAAAACTGATACGCACACAGGAATACAGTTACAGAAATTCCTGCAGCCAAATGCATCATTTAGAGTAAAAATTTACCGCTGCCTAAACCACAACATTTTTAATTTAACCCAGAGCTAAATCTGATCTGGAGATAAACTATGATGTAAAACTAACCTTGTAGAGGCAGTACAGCCTACATGAGATCAACTGTTTTGTGTAAAAAATAATAATAATGATAATATTCACAGGGTTTTTTTTTCCCCCTTTTTTATTTATTTATTTATTTTTTTCTTCAATCTCTGGCATAAATGACACCACAATGGGGTTGAATACGTCACGATTGTCTTACGTCAAGAGTTTCACAAGAAGTCACATAAACCATAAAACTTAAACCTCAGCGTAGGACAGTGACACTGGCCCAGTATGTGTAAATGAAACTTACGTTCTAATTTTTTAGACTTTAAAGCAGAGCATTTGCCTGAGCTCCACTGAAATCTCAGTTTACATCGTGTGACTGACCTATATGTTATCAAACGTAGACTGGGTCTGCTAATCTAGTCAGGAGTTATGGTAAGATATCGAACCTGCCTTGCACATAGTGAACTATTGATGTGTTCCATCGAGAGAAAATCTTTAAAAATCTTTAAAAATGGGCGAAAGATGACAGACTATTGATCGATATGCAGCTCCAAAAATAAATTAATAAATATATAAAACTAAATCCAGTTAAATAAACAAACAAGTAATAAAATTCATTTAAATACTAAACAAATGAAGATTTTTTTGGGCTGCTTTTCTATCTAACCAGCTGAACTAATCACCCACCATGCACTTCTCATATCTTGTCGTAAGGTCATTATTGCTGTTCAAAATTTCATTGAGGGTTCATGAAAACAGGACTGACGGCTTTTCATATGATTTTCTACAAATTGCTGAGGCGCCATGGTGCCTTTTATCGTCACATCTTATTGCACTCTGTGGTCTTGATGCGTTCATTTTCTCCACATGCCGCTCTCCACATCTCTCATCCTGGCTTTTCTTCATCTTTATTCCTTCTTTCCTGCTTCAATCCTTTCAGTTATTCTAAGTATGCAAAATGCATTTCACTCTTATTTCCCCAAACCTTAAGACTCAATACTAATTACATTTTATAAACTGCGGTAGGGGGGAGTGGTTCTTGAAATGCAGACATGGGCAAGACGTAAGCAGATGGGAAACAAAGAAATGACTTTGGTGAAAACTTACAAATAAACAATATTAGAGGAGCTTTATAGACCAGCATCAGAACTTTAAAGTCTGTCCTCTGACGGACAGGCAGCCAGTGTAAAGACCGCAGAGCTGGACTGATGTGGTCCACTTTATTGGTCTTAGTGAGGACTCGAGCAGCAGAGTTCTGCAGGAGCTGCAGTTGTCTAAGAGATTTTTTAGGTAGACTGTAAAGATGCTGTTACAATAATCAAGCCTACTATAGGTAAATGCACGGACTAGTTTTTCCAGGTCCTGCTGAAACATCAGATCTTGTAACCTTGATATATTTTAGAAGTGATAGTATGCTGACTTTGGTGATATTGTCTTGATGTGTTTTACCAAATTTAGGTCTGAGTCCATCACTACACCCAGATTTCTGGCTTGGTTGGTGGTTTTTAGATGTATAGATTGAAGCTCTGTGGTGTCCTGTGATCTTTTTTCTTTGCCACCAAAGACAGTTATCTCAGTTTTGTTTTTGTTTAGCTGGAGAAAATTGTGGCACATCCAGTCATTAATCTCTTTAATGGATGTACCAAAAGCCTGTACATGGCATCTGTCTATATATATCTGCATGTTATCTGCATAGCTGTGGTAGTTTATTTTGTTGTTCTTTATTATCTGTTCCAGTGGGAACATGTAAATGTTAAACAGAAGTGGTCCCAGGATGGAACCTTGGGGAACTCCACATGTGATTAATTTCTACTCACATGTAAAGTTACCTATTGACACAAAGTATTTCCTGTTCTCTAAGTACGTTTTGAACCAGTTTAGTACAGTTCCCTAAAGACCTGCCTATTTTTCCAGTCGCTTAAGTAATATATTGTGGTCAACTGTATAAAATGCATGACTGTATTCAAACATATGTCATTAAATACTTTGGTCAGAGCAGTCTCAGTGGTGTGGTGCTGATGATTCATTGAATAAGACAGCAGCCACTCCTCCTCTCCTGCTCACTCTGGCCTCACTGATAAAACTGTAACTAGGAGAAGTTGACTCCATGAGAACAGCTGCACTGTTATTTTGATCCAACCAAGTTTCAGTTAAAAACATAAACTCCAGGCTGTGCTCAATGATAAAATCATTAATTAAAAATGTTTTCCCAGCTAAAGACCCAACATTTAATAAAGCAAATTAAGTGTTTTAGAGGTATTATTTGGCCCCTCGTGCTTGGGAGCAGTCTGTGGCCCACAAGGTACCCTTACTTTATTTAAAGATCTTTTTGAGTGCATCTCTCTGTGTTCTGGCTGGGCCACATTTCTCCTTCTGTCACCTAAAAGTTCAGAACTTTTGGGAAAAGTCACCACTGCCAGAATTCTCACAGCACGGACCCTCAACACATCACACACCAGACTGTGGAGACAGAACCTGATGGTGGTGTGGAGGGACTAAAGGGGGCGGGGCTGGTCTATTTTTTATCTCTTTTTAAGAGCATGTATCAATAAATGATCTGACTTATTCATATTATTATTCTGGCATATTCAAACTGATCATGTATGATCTGTTCAAAGAAATGAGCGGAGTAATACAAATGCAGGATGAAATAACACAGAATAGAATAATACAGCAAACAAAATACTGCTAACTTGCTTTCAAGTCCACTTACATAACATGTACTTGTGGAACGAGTAAATGTTGGCAGTGAAAATGACATATGCTCACACACACGTGCACACCTCGGTGTTAAGTACCGTGGCTGCAGGTGAGAATGACTCAACTGTCCATTTGCTGTCTCATTTGTTGGTCAATCTGTTCTTGCTCTTTAATAATCACACTCAGATCCACATCTAAAAATAAGGCCCAGCAGCTGTAATGATGGAGTCAAGGGAAATAAGAGGGGCAGCATTCTCTGTGTGGGTGTCATTTTTGCTTTAGCGTTCTTAAGCTTTTAAATGACTTGAAAGCAGCATACTAGTATTTAATGAGGGATTAGTGTTAACCACCAGTCAAGTTGCTTTTTTGCTTTTTTTTTCCTCCACACACATCATATAGTTTAGGTATTTTAAAATGTTTTCCTTTCTTTGAGGCAGCCTGCAGTTTCTAATTAATTCTGTTCAGTTTGAAAATCAACTTGAAAAGACTTCAGACTCTTTTGAGATGTAACATCCATCGCAAGAAACGCAGTCATGGCTTCTTTTTAGTTGTGCACGTGGGTTCACCATCATTGCTCGGTAACTGCAAACACGACTTTCAACCGCTGATTGACTCCTTATTAACAAGCTTGTTTAGAGAACCAGGCAGGAAGAGTCAACCATCACTGTTAATGGACTTGATAATATTTCAAAGTCTAAGTTTTGTTTTTTGATTATTCTTTTGGTCTTTGTTTCTATTTTTAATTGTAGTACTAAAGTGTACCTGAGCTGAAATAGTTAAAAATGAAGAAGAAACAAAAAAAATTCTTTTTCAATTTTGTGAGTGTGTTTGGCTGAGTTCCTACAAATTTACTACAAAAATGCACCTTTGCAGATGGTCTTTGGAGACACATCTTATAGTTAGATGGAATATGGCCATTTATAACTTCCCTTTCCTTCCACAAACCTCCCTAAAGAATTTATCTCTATTTCAACAAAATGCCATCTATTTATTTATCTACTGCCATCTCTGCATTTTTCCATTCATTTCAATATTTTCCCATCTAATTTTCTTGCTTCTCTACCTATCTTTTTGTTCCCTGTTCCCTCATTCCTCTATCACTCCCCTCATCGCATCATCTGGATCCATCTCTTCGTATAAAATCTGCCAGCACTGTGCATGCTGCAGCCCTCCCAAAGTGATCCTGTTAGAAGGCTAATGCTGTGAAAAATGACAGTAAACTGGCACTTTTACAGCCATCACCACCACTTTGGGGCCGCCTGCCGCCTACAACCCCGTTGCCTGGCAACTCCCCAGACAGCATTCCTCCAAAAGGCGAGAGCGTCTTTCTGTTGCGCTGCGATAGAGACCCAGGCCTAATAAGCATTATATCTCATTTGGTCTTATCATTCAGTTGTTAGTGACACAAGTTTGCCTGGAGCTGCGAGTATGCAAAAAGCACTGATGCAGAATGTGTTTCTCTTTTTGAATGAGCGAAATGATTTGGAAAAAAGTGAGGTTTGCTGGAGCATTGTTGTAGGAAGAAGAGGTTGTTTTGCCAAAAAACACAAAAAGATGCACATGATGTACTTAAGCTGTTCAATAGAAAGCTACAGCCTACTGTAGAAACAGAGTGAGCATATATCTCATTCGTAATCCTACATTTTTCCTAAAAATTAGAACATAAAAGGAATTTTAATCAAAATGTTTAGATTTATGCTTCTCTGCTCATATATTAGCCAATATCTGATGGCTTTTTCTTGCAACTTATCATTGCACTAAAAATTATGTACAAAAAAATGAGTAAAAATAAAGGCAAAATCTGAAGAGAAACAGGTTTTATTTTTACATTGCATAACTGAAAAGTTTTTGAGGGCTGAAACGCAAAACACCCTATCTGAAAAAATGCACCCTCCCAAGAGGAAAAAAAAAATAAAAACAACTAAAAAACCTTGTTTTCTCGAATAGTGATTTTTTTTTTTTATGGATACCCAATAGGTGTTACGCTGCTTTTGGACAAGATAACAAGACCGACTAGGCATTGATGAATTGCAAAGTGGAGATTAGAAGATTTTTTTTTCCTCTATTTTTTTTTTTTTTTTTGTCATTTTGCAGATAGGAGCTTTTGCATTTTGGCGATCGATATGTAAGGGTAAAAAATATTTAGAAACGTTACTGCGTAATTGTTAAAGGTTTTTACAAACTATGTCAATGAGCAATTTTAGTTTGTATTAATTTGTCATTATTTTCCACTTTTGAATATGTTGAATTTTTTTTCCCCTTTTTTACATACATACGTTCAAATTATTCAATAACAATTTTCTCTGTCATACAGGATGTTTATATGTTGCTTGCGAGATATTTGACAAGAACAAGATGGAGCAGGGAAAGTCATCATTTGTCGTTCATCTTTGCTGCATCACAGAGCTCTGTGAGGATTCTGGGAAGCAACAGCAGCTTTACTCTGAGTACCTCCTAGTTGAATGAACCTCTTACAGTACTTCTAGCCATCCTGCAGAGGACCTTGCTTGTATTTGTAATCTTATATCCACGTTCTTGCATCAGATCTGAGTGGCTGGACCACCAAGGCCACCAAGTCCATTTGGTCTGCCGGTATCTGTCAGCTGCTTGCAGGGTCCCAAAAGCTGATCGAGCGTGACAGAACTCCTTCTTTGGCTTATCAGCTTCTCTCACTTGTGGTGTCCACCACCACGTCCAAGGATTGCTGCCAGCGCAGGTGCCGACGACCTTGCAGGCACTTGACAGACAGGACAGGCATCTGTTCTTTGTTTTTAAGAGTTTATTTTTGAAAATGCAGTGTGAAAAGTAAAAAGTTAAAAAGACAAAAAAAGAGGAAGCTGCATGGGGAACGTTGTAGAAGATGCATTTCAATTATCAGTAAAAATCTTATGGATCAAGACAGAATGACACGTTCAAGAGGCATTTTTCTGAAGCCAGATGAATGTGTGGTGTATATTTGTCAGTTATAAGAAGGGAGCATTTACATGAGCAAATAGTCCTGCTAGTGTACTATACGTGAGAGCAGCAAGTAATGTCCCCGTCTTTTCACATATTCCCTTCTATCTTAAATTGTGCAGTAGGTGTCTCAATGCACACACACTCAGACACCATCTGCAGGGGCTTGAGATACGGTGTGTCTTATTGTAAATAAGTCTGCAGAGCCACACTTCAGAGCAGAACAGCATTATGCTTAGCCTCGCCCCAGGTGTCTTCCAGTTATTATATATTGGTGGGGCTTCAGATGAATCCATACAGGGCAAACTAATGTTCTTATTAAAGCTCTGCCTGCCAGAGAGTGGGAGCAGCAGAAGAGAGATGACCTGTTGTAGCTTGTAGACATCCACAACAGGCCCTACGTTGTCCTGCAAGTCACCTGTATCGTGAGCTGCGGCGAGAAGACGCGAGGAAGGAAAACATGAATAAATAAATAAATAAATAAATAAATAAATAAATAAATAAATAAATAAATAAATAAATAAATAAATAAACAACAGGTTGGATGGTGTCGCAGCATGAAGACTGAGAGAAACATCCGCTTCTGGGTATCAGATCACTTGAGACTTTTCACTCAGAGTAACATCAGATAGGGTATGCGTTTTTTGTTCTTGCATAGAAATGCTCTCCACATATACAGAACTTTTATTTCTACAATCACACCCCGATCACCATATTGGGAAGCAATGAAGGGCTGGGTGTCTGGCCCAAGGACACTTCAGCTGGGGTGCCGGGAGTTGGATCAGTCACCTTTTTGGCTGGATGTTGACCTGCTACAGAGAGAGCTGATCAGGAAACAGTCTGCGCTGTACTCAGTTCTCTTTCTTTCTTCTTGCGTTGTCAATAGGCGGACCCCCAAGGCCGAGACATCGCCATCCGCCCCTTCTTGGAGCACTGTGAGAACACCCACATGACCATTTGGCTGGGCATCGTCTATGCCTACAAGGGACTGCTCATGGTGAGAGACCTCACTGCAATCACATACTGGTTTACCGAGTATATGACAGTGACACATAAACATGTATGGCGAGAAGAAAGAACAAGTACCAACTCAGAGGACTTAAGCGTCCCAGGCAGGTTAAAAGGATACAGACAGATTTGAGAGAAGAAACGCTGACAAAAATATCGAAAACGGAGATGAAAAGAGACAAGATGGTGAAAAAACAAACTGATGTACAATAGTGAGTCAGGAAATGAAGACACCTGACGTGCGAAGACTTGATGGCCGCTCTTTTAATTCTCTCTTTTTGTCATTTCACTTACCTTCATTTGGATTTTGGATCAGTAGCCTGAACACCTAACACCACTCTGTGAATCATTTAGCAGGCTGCTGCTGCAACTCTGATGTTCCACAAAACAAGCAGTTCACTCTCACAGATTACAAAAGCACTGCTACGTGTCTTTTCTGATTATTGTCATTTTTAATGTACTTTAATTTAATGAGAGTTCTTTCTTGTTTACTGAACCATAGTCAAATACTGAATTTACCACTTCTGAGATTTCCGTGATCCTCATCTTCTATTCTCACACCTGTATGTCTACTGTGTCCTCTCTCTTTCCTTGCAGCTGTTTGGCTGTTTCCTGGCCTGGGAGACCAGGAATGTGAGCATTCCTGCTCTCAATGACAGCAAATACATCGGAATGAGCGTCTACAACGTTGGCATCATGTGCATCATCGGTGCGGCAGTGTCTTTTCTGACCAGGGATCAACCAAATGTCCAGTTTTGCATTGTAGCTCTGGTGATCATCTTTTGCAGCACCATCACGCTCTGTCTGGTCTTCGTTCCCAAGGTCAGTTTCTGCGTGTGTGTGTGTGTGTGTGTGTGTGTGTGTGTGTGTGTTTACAACCATTGCAGTTTTATGCCTGAGTGGATCTGTGACCCCTCTTGCAGTTAATCACCATGAGAACAAATCCGGATGCAGCCACACAGAACCGGAGGTTAAAGTTCACCCAGAATCAGAAGAAAGAGGACTCCAAGACCTCCACCTCTGTCACCAGCGTCAACCAGGCCAACACTTCCCGACTGGACGGGCTTCAAACCGACAACCACCGCCTTCGGATGAGGATAACAGAGGTCTGAGCCACTACTTCTTTCGTAATTCCCGCTGATCAGTAGAGTAGTGTGGTAGATAGAAAGGTTTGTAATGCAGCAGTGTGATGAAGACATTTTACAGGTAATTAGATTAAATTACATATATAGTAAAAGAGCAAATGTTCAGCAAAAAAAAAGGAAGAATGATCAAAGCCTTTATTCGCCACTAAACCTGAAACGCTGGCCTGAAGGAAGTTGATTTTTTCAATTTCATTACGTCATCACGTCAATTGTTAAAGCAGGTCTGGTCCCTTCAACAGACTGCTGCACCTCACTGTGCACTGTCACTGATGCATTACAGAAAATATCACCGCAAATGTTAGTTTACCCCGGCACCGAGTGACATTTTTAAAAATCCCTTAGCAGTCCCGTCATCTGTCCAACACATGTTTTATAGATTAGCTGTTGCTGCTTTCTGTTGATCAGCGACTGCAGCAAACGAGGAGCCAGCGACACACTTAAAGAGCACAGAACAACCATAGCACTCGCCAGCAGCAGCTTTGTGCATTCTTTACTAAGTTTTGGGAATGATAAGTGCAGTTGCAGCAGTTTAACAACCAGCTTATCGCCGTGCTGCATGTTTGACTTGTTTTGCATGTGAATAGTACATGCAATCCTGATGAAATAAAAGAAATACAGTTTTGTGTATTGAGGTGGTTTCTATATGGGATAAAACAGCATCAACTAATGAAACATGTATGTTTTCTGTCTATAAGTTGGATAAAGAGCTGGAGGAAGTGACCATGCAGCTGCAGGACACTCCAGAGAAAACTCCCTTCATCAAACAGAACCATTACCCAGACGCCAACAACATCCTGAGCATACGCAACTTCACAGACAGCAAAGGTGAGAAACTGGCTGTTCGTTTTCAAGCGGTTTTATTTAGAGGCTGTGGAAAAGGTGCGTTGTCCTTTTCTGCTTTGAGTACTGAAAAATGATCTGCAAGACAGAATTCTAGTCATGCAGACATTTGCTGAAAACCCCGAGTCGTTTGCTGAAAAACAAATTCTCTCAGAATCAATTTTCAGATGTTTCATGGGTTTGATGTAACAAAAGACAAAAATAAATCTAATAAATCCAAAGCAGTGCTAGTAAAAAAAAAAAAAAAGTGTCAAATCTAAGATGGAGCGTAATTTCTTTTTCTTTCATACGTGTTACTTCAAGATTTGCGCAAGCACTCGATGAACCTCTTGATTAATCAAATGCAAATCAGAAGTAGCAGTTCGATATGTCTCATAGCACACTGGAGCTCTGTGTAATTTAGAACGAATTATGTCCATTTTAAGTGCTTTACGTCCCCGTTTCATGATCATCACGGTGTCCAAAAGATAGAAAAAGTAAAAGAAATGCATGTGTGTTGTGCGTGTATATTGGTGCTCTTCCCAAAGCATGTTAATGCTACTCTCAGGAGGCTGCATGAGTGAATATCTTGACTTTTTTTTTTTTTTTTTTCATTAAGGAGAACTATAGCAGCACCTGTGAAATCTATAATGAACTGAAATTTGATACAGCGCTTTAAAGTTTTACATACATTAAAGTAACACTTTTATCTATTCACACTTTAAAACCTTTATTGTCAAGCCCATGATGGGTCTGCAGGTGACTTTTATGCATGATCATTTCGGGTTTGCCGCCTTGTCTGGTGTCTCTTGACAGAAACAACAGAGATAAAAGGTTAAGGAGCAGTTCAGGTCAGCCGTCACTGGTGGAGACAAGCAAAGGGAAAACACAAAAACACGTGTCATGTCAGTCCTTTTCCATTAGAGAGAGCGTGTGTTATTCTACCAGCTTTACGTCTGCCAGGACAAGCTGTTTAAAATGAGGCAGCTGTCTGTATCCCAGACATCATGAAGTTTGCTGCTTCAAACTGAATCAGGCAATTGTTACAGGCCAGCAGCATCGCTTTGCATTAAAGCGCCGTTTTAACAGACACAGAATGACAGTGATGTTCTGCAGCCAGGTCCAACATGTGTGACGCACATGCCAGCACGATTTGGTGTCTAATAGATCTGGCTGAGTCCAAACCGGACACAAAACAAGCTGAAAATCTTTGGGAAGTGTTGTTTTTACCTAACTTAAAAAACAACAAGCTGATTGGAGTTGGTCAGAACATTCAGAGAACCTTTTAAGTGCTTCTTTGTGTTTTAGTTTGCTCTCTGCTTCTCTAAACGAGAGCCACACACCACAGCAGTTTCAGCACATGGATAGTTTGATAGATAGATAGATTTTTTGATTATGTTGCAGAGCCAAGGCAGGCATAGAGGTCATATCAAAAAGATGTGTGAGGCTTTGTGTTTTGGGGATAGATCGGTGTTCTTAGTGTGCAGAGGGAAGTCAGCGCCAGGATAATTAAAGCATGAGCAACCATCTTAATATTGAACTCTTATTTATTTTTATCCTCTAAGGAAGCCCAACCCAAGTACTGCAATCAAATTTACTTGCCATTACACTTTTATTTATCTTTTTTATTTATATAATTAAACAAGCAAGGTGCAATGGTTCACTTCAGTGAAAAAAAAAAAAAAAAGTTTTTTATTTAACCGTGGCAACAAAGAAATCTCCCTTTGTGTTTATTTTATCCAAAAAAAAAAAAAACACTATTGGAAGAAAACAAAAATAAAGATTCTGACATTTTTGCCTGAAGAAAACAATTGAATGTAGCACATTTTCCCTTTTGCCTATTGTTGAGAGTAATGTGCTGGCAGCAGCTGGCAGCTGACATTAGATTCTCTTTAGTAAAGTGAGATTCAGATTGCGTGGGCTCATAGAGATGAATCTATTTAAGCTCGAGTCTTTTGCATGTGTTCTCTTGTTGCGTAGCAAAGGGAGAATGGAGACCAATATAGTCTGTTTTCTTTGCATAAATATTCATTTATAGATATTGCTACAGAAACACAATGAGTCACATTTTTTAACGGAGTCATCTACAACAAAATGTTAAACAATACAGAATTAAGAAATGCCTGGGGCGGAGGGCTGTTTACTGGTGGCTCATTACAGCCATCCATTTACTGCGATAATCATTTGTTTGCACACATTGCACAGGACTTAATTGTTTTTGCTCTAAAAAAAATTATTACAAAAGAGAGAGAGCGAGAGAGAGAGAGAGAGAGAGAGAGAGAGTTCACATTTTATTTATATCTAATGTGGAGAAAGTACAAATTGATTGAACTGTTTAGTTTATAATTATGGCTCTAATAAAGTGCAGTTTCTATCTGATTGTTCTTGATCTTTGGAAAAAAGCAGTCTCATAGAGTACGTAATTAGTGACCTTAATCTTCATGGTGTTTTTCCAAAAATGTTAAATCAGGCATATTTAGTTATTGTCTTGCTTGGTTCAGGAAATATTTTGTCTCCTGAAAAGGGGAGCATGGCAGGAAGGGTCAACTCTCTTTTAACCATACTGATTTAACATTGTCTCTTGAACTGGGGTGCAGGTCTCATAGTGAAGGTCTCTTATGGAGTGACGAAGCATGAGAAACAAAGAGAGGAGGCCCACGAGGTGCTGCTCGCAGAAGCCACTCTGACACACATTATGGAGACGAAATTGCACATCACTGAGCCTCCTATAAAGAGCACCGCCATATAAACTTTTCCCAGCCTCAATATGCTCATGCTTGACAGTCATCATCATCACTGCCTCCCAGCTGTAGTCATCAGTATTCATAAGAGAGCTGGTCTAAATATATTGGAGGCTGTGAATGAGTGGCTGTTATAAGAGGAGAACACTGTGTCAACAGTGATTACACTCACTCACAAAGGATGAAGAGCAACACTCCACCTTTATCCCTCTTTCAGACTGTCTTCTTGAATAGATGCATGCAAGCTCATGATGATGCTGGAGAACAACGGCAGATGACAGTTAAGGTGTGGCTTTCTGACAGTCTGTGTGGCTTTCTGACAGTTTCTGCTATGATTTGAGCCTGATTTATCGGATATTGTGATAATGACTGACAGTTTTCTCAGTGTTGTAGATTTTAGGGGTAGTACTTTGCTTTATAATCTTTAGTAAACTTCAGTGGTAAGTATTATACCATTTTTTTTATTTTTTTTATTGTGTTAAGATTTAAGTTTCTCCTATGCTGGAAATGACTGGAAAGCATTAAGTCCCATCTATTATCCAAACGTTGAAATAGAATATTTTAGCCAAATATTCTATTTCAAAACTCTTGTTTTATTGAAACCCAGACTGTTTAACATCGCGTTTGTGGTCCTGTGAGTCACGGTAACTTAGACTGTAGAGGGAGAAAAAAAAAAGTCTTGCAAAGTAGTTTTTACATAACTAATTGCACAAGTTTGTTTTGAATTCAGATCAGAAGCAAGAAGACAAGAATAGGCTCAGAAAACCATTATTTTGGTCGCTGCAGTAGACACAACAGGGCCAACATGCCTTTTGACAACATGAGCAACCATTTAGTCACCTGCAGAGTCCTTTTTAGACTTGGTTTGCTCACATGTGTGAGGCTGGAGGGACGGACAGATGACCATCCAGCGTGGTGCATCCTGGCCTTTCTTCTAGCTCAGTTAAGGGAGGTTAAACCTCCTCTATGGCACGACGTTAATCAATGACGTTCATTTCCTATGTTCAGTAAATCATCAAGGTGTTGTGTCCTTTGCAAGTTAATTTATATGAAACATGCCTTTTAAAAAGCTTATTTTAATTGTCCTGATATGCAATGTTTTAACACTACATCTGTTTTTAAATGGGGGTCCAGAGTACAAAGTAAGATGTCATTCTGAAATAAAATCCACATTACTGGGAAATATACCAGATTGAAATAAATAACAGTTATTGCTTAAAGCTGCTCAAAGTCTTGACTGCATTATCTTGGGATACATAGTGACGTGTAATAGATGAAATAAAATAAAACTCAGCATAAAAACATACTTTGTGAATATTCATACTGAAATGTATAAATATCAGAGTCAGTACTTTTAACGCAATTCTGATATCTACAAGGTTAAACTTGTAGGTTAAAGGTTAAACAAACCGTATGAAAGTAGTTCATCCTGCTCAGATGTCCAATGCGGTCATCAAGTTCTTCTATTAGTTAAACCGGGTCAGAAAGTTCTGGGAAATCTGGGGCACATGTGGGGCTGAAAGGGTCATTCCACTACTGTCCTGATACGCTTTAGGAAAACTAGTTTGGGTTTTGCTTCTGCAGTTACAGCCTCTTTCAGGGCTGTAACTAAATAATGTAATCGTTTAATTTCACACTGAAAAGCATGTTACCAGACATATTTAGCATTTAGTCCAATTATTGTAATGCCTGAGACTTCACCTTCAGGGTGTTTTTTACATTTGGAGAGATCGAAAGTCTTTCACCTTAGTACGAGTGAATGCTGAAGTTTAATTTTATGTATACCCAACTCGTTTGTCTGCATATGAAATGTTAAAGCAAACGTCTCCTCCGCCTGGAACTTGATCAGGTTGACATTCTCATCATCCATAATTAGCAGGAGCTTACATGAAAGTGCATTTTTAAATGCATCTTTTGTTTGAAGGACTTTAAACAGAAATTAAGGTGCAAGTTTTAAACAGAAAATGAAAAAGAAAACATACGTTTTACTCTTTTTAACTTAATTGTAGGATTGTTTTGTATTTACACTCTCTAAAAGAATAAACATTTCCTTTGTTAGGTTTATAATCCTCCTAAGCACCCTGGATGAACCAATATATATATATTTTTTTAATAATTTTAGGAGACCAAAGTCCAGTGTGCAGTTTGAAATACTAAGAGCATCTGTAAATAAATTTCATAATTGCTATCGTGGATGTAAGTAACAGCTGAGAAACAAAGCATGACAGTCCATGTACCAGATCATCATATTTTATCACGTTCGTCTCTGCAGATGGAGAGAAGTCGATACTGAAGAACCACCTGGAGCAGAAGCCACAAGCGCAGTGGGGCTCCATGGATCCATCCAGAATAAACAGAGGTCCCTTGGAGGATATCAACTCACCTGAACAGTGAGATCTCCTTTTTTCCTTAGCACCTCTACTTCTAAGCCCCCCTCTCTCTTTATACTTCTGTGTTGTTAACTTTCTCATCAGAAGATGCATCACACATAGCGGAACCACAAGCAGCTCTGAGGCAGTTGCTCTGGCAACAGATCCCTGTAAAAGCATGAATCGGCCCTGTACTTTTCTCTCCCACGCTCATCAACATACTTATAACCACAAATGAGTACATGTGTATTCTCCCACAATGCAGGTTTTTGGGTGCCGCTGATTGGGTTGAGGCGGATCCAGATGCATGTCAAACGTTGTCAACTAATCTACACCCTACCACACTGAGGAGAAAGGGGGACAGATGGACAGGAGAAGTGAATCAGCAGACTAAACAGGACCGAATATTAAGAAGAGGGCAGTTACAGAGAGAAGATGAACTGAGAGAGAAAGCTGTTCAGATAGAAAAGGAGAGGAGGTAGAGACTCACAGAGGCTTATGTAACCAGTGATTTGCAGCTTGCATTGGAAGCAGCTCTGAAAATAGACAGGGAGGAGAACAGAAGTATAGGAACACTCTGAGCTATTCCCATGCCAAATGAATGTTTGATCACATGCAGGGAAGAAAGATGAAGAGGGTGCAAGAGAAGACAGAGGAAGACGACACAAATAGAGAAGTTAAAAAAGAGTTAGGAGCAGAAAAAAGGTAGAACAGGTTGAACACTTGGTGGCATCATTAATGGAACATGCCACACCAAATGTATATAATTAAGTGCAGCAACTGTGTCATGTATTTCATTTCAAATATTGAGAACTAAAATGCAGTCTTCATGAGCAAGCAAGATTGTGTTTCGATTAAAAGTAGAACAGGTCGGGACGATGAGTAGGCCTGAGGACCATTCGTCTTTCAAAGTTCGGCTAATTCCGACATTTTTCTAGTTTTAATGCTGAACAAGCTTGAATATCACAACCCCCTCTTAATTCTTTACATAACGAGACTTCGGCTATGTAAAATTCTTGCAAGTAGCTGGCAGTTGCATCAGCTCTGAAGAGGTAGCGTGCAGACTGGCGTGCCAGGCGGAAGCATGAGATGCTGTCTTTGTTAGATAATACCAGAAGCAGCGAGGAACGGTGGATTAGGAGCTCGGTGAGGAGAAGTAAAGCTGGAAGGGAAAGTCCTAAAGACTACATCGTACAAAGTTAAACAAATGAGGAGGCCTTGTATGAACTACACTCACCCATTTGCTAAAACTAAATGCAGCATTTTAGTTCTTGCTCCATTTTTCCATTATCAGTCTCGGGGAGCAAGAGAGAAACATTATAAAGCTTCATCTACCTCCTTCATAAAATGGTGAGAAACGTACATCCACTTACAGCTTTGCAACTGCCTTGTTTCATAATTATTTCATCCATCGCAGTGCGAGAGTGTGACGATATGACAAAGGCAACTAAGCTAAATTTAGGTAGTGTACTCCAGTTTGTCATTAAAAATCCATGATGTGACATCAAATCCGATGCACAGTACTTATGCTTAGGCACAAAACAGTGCAAAACAACACATGTCAAAAATGACGTCCTTTTCATCTGCGTTGCAAAAGAATAGAACTGCCAGTGAAGTCACCTGTGCTAACCAGAGCTGCTTATTCATTTTCACTTAGAAAACAAAATCATTTTCATGTTTTTCATTGCAGTTTTAAAAACGTTTTTCTCAACAAAAATACTGCTTCGCAAAAATGTTCTTATAAAAAAATTTAAAAAAGCAGACGTACAGTTGAATACAGTACTTGAGTCAGTGTGAATGACCCTACTGACACATTCCCTTACTTTTTCTATCTGCAGCATACAGCGTCGACTGTCTTTGCAGCTGCCCATCCTGCACCATGCATATTTACCGTCCATAGGAGGGGTGGATGCCAGCTGCACCAGCCCCAATGGAAGCCCTGGTTCCAGCCCAAGGCACAGACACATGCCCCCCTCCTACCGGGTAATGGTCTCTGGCCTGTGAGATTAATTCACTCCCCTACCTGGCTCTTTGCAGAGGAGACACAAATGGTTCTTTTTTCTACAACAAATAGACTGATATCGTCAGCGTATGTGTGTATTTTTTTCTTGGACGAAGAAGGAGAGAGGGAGAACAAAGGGTGGGGGTGGGGGACCAAGTTTCACTCTTCTCACCTCTGCACTCCGGTCTCTTGAAAACTGGCATCATCAGTCAGAATGGGGTGGAAGGAGACAGAGTGAGCAGCGGATGACCCATAAAGACTCCTGTGAGTAACATCCCCTTGGCCTCTGCCACCCTGCCCAAGCATATACACATATGCACAATGAGGCACTTATATATACAATTACACACATGCACAAACACACTAACACCCCAAAGCAGCGGCAGACCAGCCCTTATCTGACGTGTAGCCTTATCTGCTTCAGAGGGGATTGTCTGTTTCTGTTCCTTATCTGTTATATGTAGTTTGTGCCCGCGGCTACAAGAGCTTGTCATCTAACTAAAGTATTTCACTGCTTCAGTGATTGGATATAGGTTCTGGGATGTGGTATTAGTAAAAACCCTACATAAGAAATCATCCATTTCCCAACCTTATTTAGACATGTAAATATCATTTCTGACACTGAAGTACTGTATAAGCTTTGTAAATGCTGTGAATGGACAATTAAATGGATTCTAAGTGTGGCGCTTGTGAGAAAAAAGGCAAGTAGAAAAATTCAAATGAAACCTTATAAAACATAGCATCCTACAAATTACACACATGACAGAAATGACAGCGATATTAACTTGTTTATGTAACTGTTAATATATTAGTTAATGGGCATCAAAGATGCATCAAAGTCTGTGAGCGATAGAACACGAAACTGCTCGGGGGGCTCATTCCTCTAACTTGGAGTAAAATGCACATGGATCTTTTATTCTATTTTGTTAAATTTGTACCGCCAGTTTTTGCCAGAGATGATTTCATGTCAGACTTCGCAAAGACCTTCATATTTTACATCTTGTTTCATTTTTCTTCGGAAAGCATGTTTGACAGAATATTGATGCTACGCCTTTTAACGGGTCTCCAAGGCTGCATATGTTAGAAAATATAACTAAAATTAGAGCTAAAAGATGTCACAAGAGTGTTTCACAGTTGTCCTTTATGTGTGTTACATGGCAAGAAATGCACACATACAGAAGAACGGTCAAAACCCGAGAGAGCGCCTCATGAATACAGGTGCTTTCAGCATCAGTGGCAGGCCAGGTCACACTGAAACCCACATATTGGTCTTCATAGACTGTTAAGATGTCCATCTGGTCTAGGTGCCAAAGGCAAAAAGGCACAAGACTTCGAACTACATGAAACAACTTTGTCAGGAGAGATCAAATAAAGAAATGGTGGTGGAAAGGATGTAGGTCCACCAGTTCCGCCGTTTGAATGGATTAAAAGGTGGACCTGAATTTCCAATCGCAGCAGTAATGTCTGTAAACACGTGGAAGTCTCGGCGGAGCTGACTGTAGCCTCAGTTCCAAGACGGCCATGCCGCCGCCCGCCGCCGCCGCCGCCGACCAGTGATACAGCACAGACACGGGGCTTTCTGTCACAGATAATACTGAGTGTCATGAAAAATCACTACACACCTAGCAACAGTCAACATACCTCAGTTGCTGTCAAAATGTAATTCAGTGCCGCTGAGCTCGGCCCAAGAAGACTGCGATGAGCACAACGGTCATCAAGAGTGGTGTTGTTTTTTTGTCAATCTTTTCCTCGTGCTGGAGAAAAGTAAACACGGGACTCTGTGGAGGAAAAAGAAAAGACTCTATCAAGTGTGAAAGGGGTTCTGTTCTCAGCATATTGTTTCACCATTGGTGTCTTGGTTTTTAGTTTTAAAAGCGTTTGAGCGCTGTGCCTGTCGTCTTATATTGTAGCCTGCAGGACCCATACTACATACATATGGTCTTAACTGTGCTTACCCAGCAAACATTGGCCACACATTTGTAAATTGCAGATGTCATAAATTAACTTAAATTCCATGCCTCAGTAAATGGGACAGCTTTGGGAGTACACAGCGAAAGCAAAGCTGCACTTCAGCTGGACGAAACTGCTTCTGCAAGCTGGTGTCTGAGCATAAACACTGTCAGTCAGTCTTATTTTGGGAGGAAAAAAAAAAAAAAAAAAAAAAAAAAATCAGCAGAGGATTTAAAGCTGGAGTGGCGAGACGAGCGAGCACAGATCACTTGCTGTTGGACATATCAGGGTGAACTCCCAGCGAGCGCTCCTCCCCTTCCAGCCCCCGATGCACACTGGAGCAGGGAAACCCTGAGCACAGACCTCCAAGGAGTCGCGGCTTCTCCTGCACCTTTGCCAACCGGGAAAATCACAGTCACAGTACATGTGAGAGAGAGAGACGTTGTCGGAGGGTTGGTTCTTCCTTCAGGAGAAACAGAAACCAACTGCACCTTTTATATATTGCGTTATATGTGATTGTGTACAATTTGCTGATACCCTGATGATGGTGTCCATGTTTTGAAAAAAAAAAAAAATTAAAAAAATCGGTATTTGGCTCTCTCGAAACCGCATGAAATAAAATCTATCATTCTCAGAGTTACCTCTGTTTTTGCTAAGTCCACTCTATCATTCCATCCTCTCAGCTTCAATTTGGTTTCACATAGATTTCCTTACGAATCACCAATTTTTCTTTTTTCTTTTTTTTCTTTTTTATTTTTTTTTGACCCCTCACTACATTCACACGTCAACGCCAAGATTCTCAGAGGAGAAAGAGTCATGATTATTTTATTGACCATGCTACTGGCTCAGCAGCTGTTCACTGAGGGCAATAAAGCGAAGGTAGCAGCAAAAGCTCTATCTCAAAGAACCTCTCTGTTATGTGACCAGTTTCAAAATGATTTGAACTAATCCACCCGAAATACCTAATTCAGATCATCGGGTCTTGGTTTACTTTGTTTAAAAATGCGCCCTTCATTTTTATCCTGACGAGTCATTGCAATCTTTGTAATGAAAGACAAAAATAATAATAATAATGTTGAAATGCAATTGTGGTGGGTTAAGGGCTCATAATTTCCTGTAATAAATATCGTTACGATGACGGCTCGTATTTGCCAGAGGTGTTTTTACCTTTTAATTTAGAAGATCAAAGTGACATATTTAATTATACCTTTGTACGTGTCATTGTCAGGGTCTCTGGAGAACACAAAACATTCATGTGCAGAAATATAACCATATGACAAATATATTTAGTGGAGAAACTCAAAAGGTCCATACTGTTACTGTTTTGTCAGTTTGATATGTGGTATCACATGGCATTAAGTTCAATTTAAATTTAAATGGTAAACAAAATCTGTATTTAATGCAACATGTTCAAGAGGGGCAATAACTTGTTTTCTTATTACAGAAAGAATAGAGAACTATATATATGTATATGTATATGTAAAGATCTTTACGTACATTCTCATTTTTACATAGGAAATATTTCACATATGCCACAAGGGGTCTTGGAAGTCTTTTTTTATTTTATTTACAGTATCTGTAACTATGTCATGTACAGATGAGATCTAGATATGAAGAAGTTGTATAAAATAAGTATCGCACTTGGAGAACACCTGAACATTTTTGAGCCATTCGTTGTTATGGGGGGTGGGGGTGGGGTGGGTTTGAAAAACAATCTTCTTTTGTTGTCTGAATGTTATGGACAGCCTTTACTTTTCACATCATCGTTAAATAAAGTGCAACTGAAAATAAACCAATGTTTGTTTCATCTTCATCGCGTCAACAAGGTGTGTTTTTTACATCTCCAACAATTCAAAAAATTTGCCGTCAACATCAACGCTTATAGACGGCAAAAGCTAAATGAAGACGTTAAATGTATCATTAGGTTTCTATTGAAAATAAGCAGTTTAGTTAAGTTTACTAGAGTGCTTTTTAATGGTCGTTATACAGCATGACAGCACTGAACCGTTACGATAATTGATCATGTGTGCACAGTTTTGAATCCAAACATGAGATCTGAATCAGATAAACAGATGAGACAGAAATAATCATTTATTAACCTCCACCTTTAGTTCCCAAGGAGACGATCATTTTGATCCATGTAAAGTTCATTGGTATAATTCAGAGGTGATTATATCTGATGGCCCAGATCCTGAAAAAACAGGCCCGAACCATGATACTGCAACCACGTCTTACTGAAAAATAATGTTTTCCTAAAGTTTATCTTACTTGTCTGGGCAGAAAGGACTTTTTCTGAGATTATCAATATAACTTGTGACTGTTGTCGTACACTTGCAGAAACCTTTGCAATCTCTGTTTTTACTGCAAACACTGAACTCAACACAGGACAAAAAGCACATAATGATAACCGAGAGCTGTTTCTTACATTTTTTTTTTTTTTTTACCGGCATGACAGTGACAACTCCAAAAAATGTTCATATGAACGGTAACAAATTTACATAAAACCAAAAATGAAGAAATGTGGTCATGATACGTTGTCCTGTCAACTTGTATGATGAATGTGACGTATAACTGAAGAGTCAGAGGGAACTCGGTCGGTACGCAGGATGGAGATGAGTTTCTTCCTGACAGCAGCACTCTGTGGTTGCATTGCTGTTTGTGTGTGTGTTCTATATGTTTAATACACGTTGTACACGTAAGCACACGCCTCTTGCAGCAGTTTTTCTTTTCCCTGGCTTTCAAACAAGGAGCGTCTGGAGGCTAGAGATGGATGCAGATTGTTCCTGAGCAGCGAGCAATAGTGGCCAAGGGAATTTTTCTGCTGGAGAAGATGCTGGTTATTCTTTAGTTAAATATTCCAATTCGTCAGTTGTAATAAAGTATTCTATTAATATTAGCTACCTTTCTGAAGATAAGCCTTACCCAAGATTTTTGACTGGGAAATCAGATTCTTTGTCTGCACAGTTTTTTATATTTTTCAGGGTAAAAGTTTTAACTTCTTACATTATTGAATGCAACATCAATGAGCCTAGTCAAGAAAAACACTAGAACCCAGCAGCTAATAATAAAAATAATAATAATAATAGTAATAAAACATGTAAAACATTGGAGTCTTAAATTCCAAGCAGTGGTGCAGAAATCACTCCATTATTCAAAAGAAAGAAAAATTAAAAAAGGCAAAAATGTACCACATATATTTTTGCTTAAGTAAATGAATTAAGTGGTTACTTTAACAATATATTTAAAATATAAAAAATATTTTGAACTCTACATGTGTATTTTGAATTTGTTTTATTATATATATAATTTATTTATCATATATTGTTTCATGTTTTATTTATTATATATGAAAGGTTTTCGTTTATGGTGCTTTTCCCTCAGAGACTCGTTTAGAGCTCACTTGGACTTGGAGGTCTGTGAATCAGCATTAAATTGTGTATTTTTTGTCTTTTTGAGTGTGATAAGCAGAGCTAAATGTCATTAAAGTACAAACGTAAAAAAACAAAACAAACCTCCAAGGTTTTATTATTTTGTAAAAACAGCCATATAATGCTAGCACCTGATTTTTGCTTCAAACTAACCCACCTAACACAAGTTCACATGGCATTTAGTTCCCAATTAACTCCAAATTATAAAGGTTAAAGCACGCTGAGCAGACGCTACAGGAGTATCGAGTAACAAGTGGGTCCAAAATTAAGCCAAATCAACTAGCAGAGCTAGAAAAAAAAAAAAAAACACTTTAAAGTGTGAGCTGCTCCTTAAACTTCCCTCTGTCTCATTTTATATCTTCAACAGATCTCATCCGCTGTCGGTTTAACACGGCTCCGCGTGATTGTAAGGTTGTTATTCATTTTTATGGCAAAATGACGGGTTATGAGAAAATCAAGAGGACTTAAAAGTTTAATGCGGTAGCGCTTTAGTCAAGCATTTCCAAAGAAGGGCCTCCCACGGGTGAAGCTTCAGGGTGTGTAAGTGCAGCATGACCTTCGCGCGTCTCCCAGGAATCGTGTTGTGCAAATGGAAAGGCGGGCTGATTAAGTTGACCCGAGTGTCAGTGGAAGGAAGCGTCTGCGTATCCTCCTTCACTTATCATAGATCTATTGGAGTAATGCAGGCTTGTCTGGAGCCTACAATGACAAGTACATCACAGCTACATCCAATCTGTTAAATGTATGGAGACATTTTTCACTGTCCGGATCCGACTCCGAGATGGAGGCAAACATTTTATATGGACTGTATATTTATGTAGCATCTTGGCTGCTGCGAAAAGCTGCCAACAACCTCCAGAGAGATTTTAAAAGTGCCCATGGAAGCAAATTTCATGTTTTTATTTCCAATTTAGACATTAAGCCCTGTAAGTCACCTTTTATCACCTTTATTATAGTCACCTCTGGCTCAATAGGGGAGGAAGCGGGGGGGAGGGGGGAGAAAGGGTAATTTACTGTGTTTTTCTTTCAGTGTTTGAGTTTGCAGTTGTCTGAAAAATGACTTTTCAATTAAATTCTGATCAATTTCTTGGAGTGGCAAAGCAGATTCATGATGGACAACCCTGAGCATCCTCTTCACAAGACACCGATTCAAGGAGAGGGAGCATCTTTAGTAAGAGGAGTTTCCAGATTCACTGCAACACAGACCGCTACAGAAGAGTCGCGTCCACAGCCGCATCCAGCGGGAATCATTCGTTGAAGACATTTAAATGGTGGCAGTTACTGCAACATATCACTTCCCTTCAGGGATTAATAACTTATGAGTGAATTGAGTTGTATACAGGGTAATAGTGTTGGAGAAACCCACTCAAGAATGAATAGAGCAGGTCATGCCCTCCAAAAAGAAATTACGATGTTGGCACTGCTTCCTCTTTAAAACTAGTCGCGCCATCCATCTTACAGAAGATCAGAAATGTCATCATTTTAACGGTGTAACAAAAAAACAACAAAAAAGAGCTCTTATTTCTGCTCCTGTTCTGTGACAATGTACCAGAAAGAAGTGAGTAATAATATGATAATCACCCAGAGCATTCCCTCATTCTCTTCCTTTCTAAAGCAACACCCCGCAAGGTCCCAGCGATCGCGGTCAGGGGGTTTATTTTCTTTTACACAAGTCCTCACTCTAGCCATTATTCTACAGCATTCAAAGATTTCTTGATGCGACTCACGACCCGTCCCCATCATCGTCTTACAGCACTTCCACCGCAACTGCAGTAGTCAAGGGCACAGCTGAGAAATGAGAATGTACATTAAACACAGACATCGTCATTGGCTTGTCAGAGGAGAGGCCCTTGCATTAATGCATGTATGAAAAGAAAGATAATTAAAATCACATTTAAATTGGGCCATCACTGATAATGATTTAGTAATAACAGTAAATTATAATAAAGTGCAAAATGATGCATGGCAGGTTTGTCCCCGAATCTCATTTCACTGTTTGAAAAACAGCCGTTTCCTTTAGGATCAAGCGTGGCTGGGGTTGACTCATACCCCTCTCGCATATCACGATGTGTGATTAGAGAGAGTTATGGCCAATAGCAATGATCCTCTGCAGATAAATTTATGGCTGAGATATAATGGTTGAGCAGCTGGCCGGGTCCACTGTAAATCCAGAGCAGTGGTTGTCCTTCAGAGGTCTGCTAAGATCCCTGTCGAGTCTCCAGAAGCAGACAACCAATGTGAACCCTGTAATATCTGTTAGTTTGACATCCTTCCGCCGCTTTAACCTCATCTGCAGAAATGTTTAAAATTACTCGATTTGATATTTTCATATTGAGATTAAAGATGTCACATATTTTGCAAGAATTACCACCTATTTTAGTACATTATTTGGTTTTATGCTCTTTAACTGGCTCTATTTAGGCACAACACACACTTTTAGGAAACGACTCCACATTGTAGTCAAGTCATTTTTTATTTAATTTATAGACCGTTAAAATAAAAAAAAAAAATGGGTACAAATTATTTAAACCATTTGGTCACTGACAATGACAGAGCACATGACAGGCAAAAGACCGGTGACAATCACCTCTTTGATTTTTGTTTGCTTTAAGGTTTCATACAGGTTCACTAGTTTACCTGTGTGAGTATGCAGTCGCGGTAGATACTGAGGTGAATATTCATCTCTGAATCTAAAATACTCTGAAGTATTCAAGAGAAATCCTGCCCGAAGGTGACGGTGTGCGCTTCCACCCATCAAATCCGTTCAGCTCTGTGCATGCAGACTGCAGGGCTTGTATGCCGTGCGTTTGTCCCGTGACTGAACTGTGACTTAGCCGGCTGTCACGGGGACTGAACGCCAACGAACAAGCAACTGTGGCCTGGGTGCCCCATGCAGGCCCCTGGCCCTCTGTCCAAATGTCTCCGTGCGTGCGAGAGACATATTAGTGTCAGTGTTGGTGGTGCTAAAGAGCCCGTTTGTTGATGTTGAAGATTTTGACAGAGTGGTCGACGCTGGCACTGGCAAGCTGGACCCAGGAGCTCTCTTCCTCAAGCTGACTCTGTCTGTCACTTTGTCCATCCTTCTCGCTGATGTCTCGACCTGCTCGGCCGGCCCTGGGCCTCCAGCGGAGCCGCTTAACTGCCAATGTGTGGCTTTGTCTATAAAAGGATGTCTGATGAAAGGAAACGTAGTCCAACAATACATATACAGGCTTAGAGGAACATCTAACGTCACAATCTTTTACACCAGAAGTGAAAAAATGTGATAAACAGATCAGACGGTATAATCGGTTTGTGAATGTGGTCAAATATGGCCACATATGCTTGTGATTGGCATGAGAGCGCGACAGAAGAAGTGGCGTCACTATAAAAATACCCATCTGTGGTTGACATCTAATAGCCTCATATAACCCAAATGGGATTCAACAAATACAGAAAAAAAGACAACAGTAGTTATTAATGCCCTCTGTTGTAACTGCTGCCCCGTTCAAAGGAAGGCGTATGGGATGTAACAGACGGGCCTCTGGAGGCCCTTTAAAGTTGCCTGTGAGAAACCTTCAGACGATGTGCTCAAGGATACGAGAGGTCCGTTTGTGCGCAGCTGATCCAGTCTCCTCCTTCGGCAGCGTCCTTGCCAGGGCTCCACTTGTACAGCAGGATCCGGCCATTTTCCAAGCCAACTGCGAGCAGGTAGCTGCGGAGGGAAGCAGAGGAAGCTGCTGAAAAGACCTTCAGAAGAATCTCTTCACCTCACCTCAAAAAGAAAATTCTGGTACTTTTCATTAACCCGTTTAAAGGAGTTTGGGCCTACATAATTCTCATAAAAGTTTCAAAATAAAAGCAGCTCTTTTTGTAGCTTATAGGCTCAAACTGTTCTTAAAGGAATAAAAGCATGTTTGTTTTTTTAGAATCGCAAATCAGCGGCTCATTTTTAACAATTATCTCCAATTACAGAGTGACTTGGATGATGACTTCATCACTGGCATATGCATCTTATCGCATTTATCTGTGTGTGACAGTTTATTCAAAGGATGACTCATTTGTGGAAACTCAAATACTACAAAGCACATGTGAGGATGAGAACAGAAACGTTTCATTTATTAACACTGGAGTCCACAGATGAGGAGTCCACGCTGTTCCTCCGCTCTTTCCAACGACCATGGCTGGATGAAGATCTCACATGTAATTAAATAAAATGCACTTCTACTTTTATGCGACACATTTGGAAGTTTTCCAACTGATGCAGCAGTAGGAACTTCACAGGTATAGTAAACCGTAAGACCTATGCTGGACAAGTCATGAAGGAATAATTGTACATAGAAGTTGGTAAAGTATTCAACAATACACAGTAAATACAAGTGAATGTGTGTGCACCTCTTCTCAGAGCAGAGTTCAGGACAAAAGGCTACAGCGGTAGCAGAATCGCCCACATCCAGGATCGAGGAACAAGGTTTAATCACTGGAGGAAGCGCAGGCTCTTCAGAGCACTCCAGCCTGCACGGGCCCCACACAATCACCTACACACACACACACACACACACACACACACCCTTTTATGAGCCATCTGAGGCACTTACTACTGACAGTTCAACCACCTGTTTTACCACTTCATTACCTTCAAAGCAAAGTGTAATTTCAGGGGGGTTTTTTGGGTTTTTTTTTTTTTTGCATTAGGCAAACATTTAAACGTTACCTTCTTGTCCCGACTGGATGTTACAAAGTATTCGCTGTCGGGGCTCCAGTCACATGACCAGATGATTCGACTGTGTTCGGCCGTGTTCTTCCCCGTGTGCGCGTACAGAGAGAACAGGGGCTCTGCAGGGAAACAAACAGGAACAGCCACAAAAACCCAGGTCAAAAACAATGCTGGAGCGTTATCTGCCAAAGGACATAATGTATTTTGTCTCGTTTTATTTATCTCCTTAGCTGGTAGATGGACTCCGTTATGATTATTGCACCATGACATCAGTATGTCCAGATTTCTGCCTCAGTGCTCCGTGGCCACGAAGCCTCTCTGGGGCGACAAATAAACAACCGAACAAGACTGAGCGCCTTATTCCAGCCCTCTATTCCAGTCAGTTTTGGTTTATGACCTGCTGCTGTTTATTCCCTCAGCCTAGTCATTTCAGACCCCAGATTGGTTTTCCTCTGAGAGCTTGTTTGTATGCTGCTGGCAACTGCCTGTCTGTGGGTCTGCAGTAGTCATGCTCACCAATGCCGCGCACGCACGTGGGCACGCACGCACGCACGCACGCACGCACGCACGCACAAAACCAAGCTGCCATGTGGAAGCAGCTGTAAAACCTCACTGTCACCACAAAACCCCGAGTTAACCAGTGTCCTGTGTCTGTCTGGTCAAAACACTGTTCTTCTGTAAAAACAAACATTTGTGTTGTGTTGCGCGCCTTTATTCTTCAGCAGGACTCTAAAGGACACGATGGCTGTTTAGTCCAAAAAGACAATAATCACAGAGACAAATCAAATGCTTTTATTTTGATTGTTATTGACGGGAAGACTGACGTGCCTGTGTTGCACCAAAGGTGTGTTGTGGCCAAGACGCTCTTCGGCTTTACGTGATCCACGTGAATTACATTTCAAACAGTTCACACTGTTTGAATCGTATGAACCAGATCACAGAAAATCATTTGACATCCATTCTCATGTAGACCTGCTGTTGTGCTTCGGGTCACTGTTCTTGTGCATGAGCCTATTTTGACTGAGCTTCAGCCTCACTCTTGCCTCTATAACACCGACATATACAGGTGTTCACGTCCCATGGCTGCAAACAACCCCAAACCATCATCTCTCCGCTGCCATGCTCGACACTGGGACTGAGGGGTCTCTGCCGAAACGCTGCAGTAGGTTTTTGGTAAATATTTTCATCCCATTTGTCCGTAAGTTCTTGCAGCGTTTACAAGAGGCCTGTAGGCGTTTTGAACCGTGTTGTCAGAACTAAAACGTTATTCTATTTCAGTGTTCTATTATAAATTATTTGAATTAATTGTTTTAGGAACCGTTGGATAAAGCTCCTTTTTCACAAACTCTACCTGCCTGCCAACTTGGTCTGGATGGGGTGAAACAAGGGGTCTGCAGACTGAGACTTATGATTAAAACTAACGTGCCCCTTTGGGACCCGACCTTAATGTTGGAGGCTCTTTATAGCCGCCCGTTTGATCCACTTGGTGTTACATTACTTTTATAGAAGACTGCCTTACTTTTTGCTCTGAATACTGCTAAGAGGGTCAGCTACCTTCATGCACTCTGCACTGAAACATCTCATTTACCCGAGCTCATTCCTTCAGACAGCACAATCAAACTCACAAGCATTAATCCTCCTCCGCTTGCATCCAAGGAGCAAGGCAGGTTGTGTTCCCCGTGCCCAGTCCACGCTTTGCACACTTTCACTGACTGCACTTGCGTCTGTGTGGTCAGCTGTTTGTCTGTTTTGCCAGTCCAGCCAGAGGTAATGCCCTGTCCAATCAGATGCTCTCTCTCACTGGACTGTGGGAAGCAGCAGCAGGTGTCTCCCTTTGTCTCATAGTGTGATGGTCCACTCAACCGGAGGAGCAGGGCATCGTGGGCTCTGTCTAAGGGAACTTCTGCGGGTGACGTCTGGGTTGAGGCCAGCTGGTCATCACCACACTTCCGTTCAGTTCAGCCGACTGGATGCGACAGGCCCTTCTGTGACTCACTCTGTTCTCTCTGCTGGGTCTGTTCAGCATTGAGGTGCTGGGTTGACCTTGGTTTGTCGGCTGCTCTGCTTGTGTGAAACAAGTCTCTGTCACTTGGCTGCAAGGTGATCACAGGATCCGCACTTGTTTATATAAACTCGATCATACAGGCTTCCACCCCTTTGCGAGCACTGCCCTTGTCCCAAGAACACCAATGCCCCTTTTCCACCTGCTCGGCACGGCACCGCTCGACTCTGTTTTTCACTTCGTCGAGGTTCCAACCTAGTTGAGTCGAGTCGGGATGATAATTGCAACGTCACCTGGCTGCAGGGCACCGACTGGCCAGACTAACGTTGCGGATGAGTCTTGAGAGCAACTCCTTTTACACCCGCCACATTTAAAACCCGGGAACAGCGACCACAATGTTTAATTTACAACTAACTGTGGTGTGGCGAAAAATGACAAGCAAACAAACTCCACTGACGTTTTCAAATACGTACTGCACTTATTTGAATGCTGGCGGTTACGGTTACTTGATTGTTGTCCTCTGCTGTAAGTCGCTTTGGGTAAAAGCCTCAGCTAAATGTAATGTAATATCTCTTTCCAGATTGATGTGCAACAACAATTGCTTCTCTAATACCATGTCTTTCCCTCTTGGCATTGTGTTAATGTGCATTTGAATGCTCTGAACCCACAAAGTGCCAAAATGAGACCTGTGCACTTGCTGATTATCACATCAAAGGCTGATGATTAGCACCACCTGGCTGCAAAGTACAGTCTTAAATCCTATAAAAGCAATAAAATGGGTACTTAGAATTGCCAACATTATTATACTTTTTACCCTTTTTTGGTTTGATTGTTTTTTTTTTTAATAAATAATAGGAGAGCAAAAAAAATGATACACTGTTTAACAGCAAACCTGCAATCAGATGATTTCCATTTGTGTTTTTACGCACAAATAAACAAATAAAAGAGGCGATACGACGAGATAAAAGAGATTAGATCAGATATTGGACCACATAGAGCAGTGCATGTGAAAGACTACGCCCATTAAATAGAAATTTGAATAGAAAATGAAAAAGGGAAAAAAAAAAGAGGGATTGCAAGGTAAAGATGTAAAACACACAGAAGATGTGTGTACAGGTAGAGCCAAAATGTATGATCAGCATAGACTTCATTTAATCTTCCCTTGTATAAGCCAGCGAGACCGTGTGCATGCGAGCGTGCGTGTTCTTCAAAATCAGCTTGAGTGATTCAGCATCCAACCAGACCAGACGGGATCCCTAACCTTCCACTCCCTTCCCCGTCCCTGTGCAAACACACCAACCATTGTGCCACTGTGCAGCCTGCCATGCAAGTCTGGTGATTCTCCATCAGCGCACATTAAGACCATCTGAAGCAGCCGGCATAAACACGAGCTGCTTCACCAGGTGCAGGTGGGAGGTAATCATTTGGGTTTAAATGCCGCGCTCTGCTCATTTAAAATGCAGGATTGAGTTATTTGTCTGAGCCGGGGAGTTGAGATTTTCCTTCAAATAAACTCTTCAGCAATACAGTCTTGTTTAAAAGAGAGGCCTTTAAAAATAAGGTAACGTCTTAACAGAACTTGGTGCAATTTGTCATGTCTTGTTGTTTAACTGGGTTTGTATTTAGCTTTAGTTTTAAGTAATTACAGTTAAATCTTTTAAAAATTTAAAACTTGTAAATGAGCATAGCACGGGCTCCCAAATGACTATTTTCTTTTGAACTTGTTGCTGCACTTTAAAACTTGAAATAATAAATTAACTGATAGAAGACAGCAGGAGATCAAAATAAAGAAACAGTTGGAGGAAATTTGTTTAAGTTGAAAACTGAATTTTAAAAGTGTTTTATTAATTAGGTGCTTTCTGGATGACTTTCAATCAATGAATCACTCGTTTGGCTCTTCATACTATTAATTAGGGGGAGTCCTTCCTCTGAGACCAGCTTGACTTGGAATTCATTTTGGAGCGACTTCTCTCAGTTGGTTTACCTTATTTTAATTAATTTGAATTGGGATATTTGATGTCTGCCAGGGGGGCTCCAGCGTTGTCATCTCGTCTTGAAATTCAGTCACAGAGCTTTTTAATAAAACACAATTTGTTTGCAGAGCACGACAAAGAACTATTATGCCATCCTGAGCTGCAAAAGACTATAATTATCGCCTCATGGTCATATGGCTCTGCACACCGAAAACTAATTTTTCAAAATATAAATATATAATATACACATATTTATTTTTTATTTTTGGGGTGGGTGTGTGTTTTCATAAACGTCTACGTGGATGTTCTGAATAACTGTTCGTGTGTTACGTGAACATATCGGACACCTCTTCAGCCTGTTCTTTATTTTCTATCGTTATTATAACTTGCCTTTTGCAGATTAAATGTCTGTTCTTGGTCTTGGATTTTGTGAAATAAATTTCCCCCCAAAAATGCGACCAATAGTCCAGTGCAACTTTTCAACTTAAACTCCGGAGCGACTTTTAGTCCGAACAACACGGTCATTTATAGTGGTTCATGTTTGCAGAACAGTATTAAATTATGTTGCAGTAAATTTGTGAAGGAATTTCAGGCATTACAAGTCATGCGATTTGTAAGATTCCCACACTGGAATTCACTCCTACTGATGGACCTAATTAAAGTATTTATACGGGTTAATACATCTGATCATAATGGTACACAAAGGTTTAACTATGACATTAGACACAGCTTAAAAATGAGGATGCTGCTGAAGAGAAGACGAATTCAAAGATGAGGATGTTTGAACATTTCAACCTGGCAGAATCAGACTACTGTCCCAAAGCAACTAGAAAATGGAATAATGTCACAATGATGTTCAAACAGGGAAGCTGGCTCTTCACGTTTTGAGCATGGTCATCACTTCATCATTTGACTAATGTGTGATTTTGTTTTGTTTTCCTCACCTGGATTTTGTGCTGTGGGCAGATTCCGTCGCCATAAAGACCACGTGCGATCTCGGGAAACAGCCAATAAGAGCTGTGCGTCAGGTGAGAAGGCCATCTGCGTAACTGTGAGAGTGTGATATGGCAACGTCTGCAGCTGACGCCACGTGGTCGTACTCCACAGCAACACTGCTGCATGCTCGGCCTTAGATGCCTGGCAAGACGGCGGTTATTAAACTGTCACCACTATCCTCCTTTGCCCTGAACAGCATTTCATAGTTTCAGTTTTAAAGATGGCTTGTTTCAAACTGACCTTGCATGCAGATGCCACCACCGTCCTGGTGCTGTCGGACGCAAGGCAGAATATCTCAAAGCCATGGCCATACCTAAACGCAGAGTAAGACAATCACACAGAGGCCAGTTATGAATAGATATGGAAGCTTAGGATTTTACAGACAGACACTTCAGGGACTGAAGAAACATCAGAGCTGCCACCAGCACCAGTCTTTGAACTTGCTCATTTAAAAACAGAAAAACAAGTGTGCAACATAAGAAAATACTGATAAGTGACGACTAGTCCTCCTCCTGCTGACTGCAAGGAACAATGATGATGATGCAGCAGCCAATCACACACAGCCCAAGTGTTTTCAGTTTGCCGTCACCAGGCCATTTTTAAAAGTCAACGAAGTGAAATCAAAGTAACTCAGCAGAAACAAAAAAAAAAAAAAACTACCAGGAAGCTTTCAAACACAGCAGCAATTTGGCCTCCACAATGCCCGGAACATTATTTATACCACAAAATAATTTGGTCATTTACTCATTTTAATGTTTCTATTATGCACACAAAGATTTAAGAGGTGAAGCCAAATGGAAGCATAAAAATGCTTTTCAACACACAGAAAGTCCACGCCTCAAATAAAAGGCCATGCAATATGTCATGTTTATAGCGGATTGACTGTTAAATGGATTTAACATTGGCAACAAATGGAGGCAATATATTCGCCCTGGAGATGAGCCTCGTGGGATGGCAGAAAGCCGGATTCTGATTGGCTGACAGATAAAAGGGGGGGCAATGATGAAATGCCGTGGGAAATCCATCATTTTCAGATACAATAAACACTTTGGAAAAGCCAAACAAACAACTTCATCTACAAATGTTGCTTCATCAAGAGCTGTGGAGATGCTCCTCATGAGGACAAAAACGATATTAAACAGTGGAAATAAGAATTCCCCTACATGTTCTCCTTATGTTTATTTATTTTTTTATTTTATTTAAGCAGCCACATTTTTTTTCCTCTTTTGATGACAGCTGTGCAGAGTCTTGGCATTCTCCCAGCCAGCTTCATGCGGTAATCTCCAGGAATGTTGCTCAATCAGCAGGTCCGCTTCGTCAAAGATTATTTAGCTGAGCACGCATTCCTAATGTTTTTCGGACCGGCGGGTTTATGCCAAGGCAGTGCTGGAATGTAGTTCACATTATGTGACCGACTGCACACACTCACAAAAAAAAAAAAAAATTACCATTACCTTAAGACATAAAGGTCCTGAAAAAAATCAGTTCAGAAAACTGTTGATTATATGTCATATTGTATGTTATAATATTAAGTTATTGACTATATCTTCAAGTTGAGTTGTACAAGTCATTAAAAATAAGACGAAGACGAAGGCTCACCTCTATCCAGCATCTATTACAATACAAATGGCCCCTAGACCCTTTCCAGAGACCTAGAGCATGACCCCAGAGCAAATGTCAAAATACACAATGGCAAGTAAATAATTCCCCCAGCGGGAGAAAAACCATTAAGCCAAAAAGTGGAAAGGAAAAGCTCCCCTTTAAGAGGTAGTTTAAGAGAGGGAAACTAGGATGTTGTGGCTGTGTTCCTTTGTGAGCTTCAAGAAAGGGGAACTGCAGATGCCAGCTCCTGGACATGTGGAGGAGTATGTGTCAGGAAACGGGTTTCCATTAGTGGGAGTCCGGGATGAAAGCAGAGCTGACCTTCTCCTCAGTCCTTTAAGCCACTTTGTCTCCATCACCGAGTCAACGGTAGAATTCATTTATTCAGAATTTATCGCCTACTTAAACGTTACCATTACAACGGGATGCTGCCGTGACACTCCATCACGGCAGGTTTGCGCTTAGTGGGACAATCGTTTACATGTCAACAGAACTCGGAACAAACCTCCAGGCTACGTAAAGGCTGCTTTACCAAAACAGAAAGTGAAGAAAAGCTGCATTGGATCAAATGGTCTCCACAATCACTCGACCTAAATCTGATTGACATGCACAGAAGTGTCCATAGACTGAGTGTGCTATAGCCCAGAGCACCGCGGCGAAGAAAAGATGCAAGATGTCAGACGAGGGCCTGATCGATAAACCGTAACGGAGAAAGAGGACCAGCCGAACCTTATCATGTAAGGTGCAATGATTAGTGGTATAAACATCAGCCACAATAAAGCCGGAATGATTAACAAACAAGATGTGAGACAACAAGTTCTACTTATAAAGCCCAACTTCTGAATAAATAATATAAGTGATTTGAATGCAGGTTTCCCATCTCTCCAAGTAAAATATATGCTTTAATTCTCTCTCCGTCAGGATTTAGACAGTGAAAACATGCACGTTGCTTCTACAATCACCACTGACCAACACAAATTAGATTTATGGATGGGAGAGCAATGTTTCATTCAGGCTTTCCAGGCCAAGTTGTGTACATGTACCTTTACGAACAAAACTGAATCATCTGTGAACATCTTTCCATGACAGTTAGTCGATGTTCTGTATCTTGTGAGCAGGTAAAGCTCCTGATTGAAATTCAAGCTGGTGAACAAGACGTTGTAGTAATTGTCAAATCACACCTTTTAAAAACACTGGTGGACTCAGTGGCAGGAAAAGGCCTTGGAATTGAGAGAAAACTAGTAGAGAAATAGTGGTGGATGATCCAAGACCTTCTACAGTGGTAAGAAACACCTTTGTCAAATCTGTGTAAAAGCTAAAATAAAAAAAAAAAGAAAATACACACACAAAACCTTTTATGAGCCATCTGAGGCACTTACTACTGACAGTTCAACCACCTGTTTTACTACTTCATTACCTTCAAAGCTGAATACTTAAATTAAAAAACACATTTCAATACTTACAGCTTTTGGACTTCTGGCCAAAGTGTGTTCTGGAGAAGATGATCCTCTGTTGGTGGTTCTACACACACACACACACACACACACACACACACACACACACACACACACACACACACACACACACACACACACACACACACACACACACACACACACACACACACACACACACTTAAAGGCAGAACTTGAAATCCTTACACAACTACAACTTGCAAGACCTTGGAAATATTCAATCCCTGAACTGTTAATAAGTGATAGATAAGACCCTTTAAATGTGTGCAAATGTAAAAAGAACGTAATTTAAACAGAAAGAGAGAGAACATAAGTACCATAAAGAGAAACGGAGAGAAAGACGGAGGTGGAAGCTGCATCACAACAATATTCTGTCACATTCATGCAGCACTTCTCTGCATTTAGCTTACATGAAATCCTCAGGCCTACAACTTGTCGCTTGGCCCAAAAAAAGCTATTCCAAAACAATTCAGCTTTATCTCCAGTTCTTCACAGCTGCAGGTTTTAAGGAGGATCAAGTCTAACAGAGTCGATCCTCCCCATCGCACCGCCGCTCTATCACATGTAATAGTAGGCTGCACCCTTGGTCTTGTTGATTATTGTTATTTCTGTCCCTTTGGCACAATTGTTCATTTCTCTCCCTGCCCACAGAAGCCAATCTAACAAGTGTAAATGCATTGTTAACAGCAGTCTTCGCACTTTGTTGATCCGTCCACAGCCGGGGGTCAGCCACCCTGACGCTTCGCCATCACACGACCCTGCTTTCTAATCAGCATTGCAGATTCAGGCTGATGGCAGCCTCTTCCACTTGTGCAACACTTTATTTGACTTTTGTTCATTTCCAATCTCCCTATTTCCTAAAGTGTATTCCTCTTTTTATCCGTTGTATTTCCCCGCTGCTCTTTTTAAAATCTTCATTAATATTTTCAACGTCCCTCAGTACAGCTGTTTGCTACGTCATAGTTCTCAGACTTAAATTTTCATTTTCTCGTCTTCCTCTCATCAGCCTCCAGCAGACCTTCAAACAGTGAACTCCAAAAGTCCTGCTGCCCATCTTTGTCTCCTCTAAGAGCAACCAGCGACAGACAGACATGAAGTCTGGACTGAGTGCTGAGGATGCTCCCTGGATGGCACTGAGGAATATGAAAGACTGTAGAGGAGGACATGAATTTCTTTTGGCAATAAAAATTATTGACCATTAATTTTAACGACATCTCCGTGCCAAAGATATGTTAGTTTGAACAGGATCACTGTACCGGTCAGCGTGAGTGGGTGGAAGGAAGACTCCTGGTACTGGTCCGATATGCTGTTGAACTGTTTGTTTTCTTCAGTGGTCTTTTGCACAAGGTCCCCTGTGAAATTAAAAGAACAGAACTGTTACATTACATAAAAAAAAAAGCACAAACATATTGAACTAGACATGCGGCAGAGTCAAAACTACTGTGGGGACCGAAATTGATTGTTGAAGGAAAAGTGATTATTGGACAAAGACTGGCCCAAATAAGAGCAGCGAGACTCTCGACTGACTGCAGGAGAGAACAAGTGTTTCACCTTGAAACACGGCCTTGTTGGACAGACCCAGGGCAGGTGTGCTGGCTCCTTCTGGAAGGTTGTCAGAGTCCTGAGACATGAAGAAGGAGAGATGTTCAAAAATCTAAAACTGTAGAAGACCGTATGGTCCACTTAGTACCTTCTACACAGTCGACAGTCGTGAGGATCTAATCTTTAAACGGCGGTCAAACAACGCTCGAGTGAACCTTTAAATCAGTGGATATTAATACAGGTGTAAACTCACACTGGATGTCAGCAGCTTCTCTTTCGAGGTCCCTGAGATGTTAGCAAAGTTTTCAACAAAATTGCGAGGTGCTTGAAACACTCTCAGGACCTTCTCGTCAGCTCCCGACACAAACTGAAACCTTCCAACCATGGCCAGACACTGCATGTCATATCCATGGATCTGCGGCCTTGAAATTTCATGCCAGGTTGCCTGGAGGTTTAAAAAAGGAAAAAGAAAGAACACAAAAATATATTCTGAAAGAGCAGGCTTGTTTGTTGCGTTGCCGGGGGAAGTGCCAGCAATCTTTTCCAAAGGATCTGAGATCTGAGTTTGTTTCTTGCCCCCACCCCCCCCAAAAAAACGGCACTGAGACCAGGAAAAACATAATAATGACTCTCCGATTCAACTGAAACCTTTCCAGCTTAAGATTCAAAGAGGTCTCACAGCAGGAGGAGGATGGAGGGTTTCCCACCAAATGATCAGACTTTTAACTGGCAAAAAGAGCCGAAATCGTGATCATTTTTCTCCTTCATCCGTAGACGTGACTGCTGTGCTGCTCGCTACTTCAAGTAACTGATCTCAGAAATAACTTGTTTCCTAGATTCATTTACCGTGACATGTGATGCAAGACAAATCATAAACAAAACAAACTAAAGTTTCAGGTGATAACACACAATCAGTTTGAATTTTTAATGCTCTAATGGAACACACCCATTGAAATATTCACAGCTCTGGAGGACAAAGTAAGTGAACCCATGTGCTAATAATGTTGCCAGAAGTTATTTGGAGTTGGCAGTTTGTACACCATGAATACTTGGAATGAACTGGATTATGCATCAGTTATTAAGTGTATTGAGATGACTGTTGTAATTTGTGAAAAGCATGTTTGAATAAAGAGTTTGTTCTATAAAAGACACAAGAAATCGCAACAGTCTTGCCAGCTTTGGCACATTTAGCATTTGTCTTTTATCTTTTACTGTAATGAAGATTAGCTCGCACTTTATGGAACTTTAATACAAAAAAAAACAAGGCAGTTAATTCCAGTGGGTTGACATACTTTTTTTTCTGGCCAGTGTAAACAAAATTCAAAGAGAGAGCCTATGCATATTTTAGCAAAACAGAACTAGCAGAATAAATATCAGCCCGAGAGCATGTCCCACCAAGGTTAATACAACGTGCTTCTGTTGGGAGCACGTCTGCATACAAAGCAACCACACAGCAACAGGAGACAAGAATAAAAACAAAAAACAAAAAAAAAAAAAAACACCCCAGCAACTAATGATTTACCTATTAAATGTTAATGACGACATACTAATGGAAAATGTGTGGAACAGAGCGTTCACTGCATATCCAGTGAATAACATCCAAAACGTTTCCTTCTCTGAAAGGAAAACAAAATCTGATGTGTAGGTTTTATAACCGTCTGTGACAGAAGTGAAAGAGATGCGCATGTCAGTACAGGTGCATGTTGTCCTGCTATGTGATCTGCATTTTCCTGAACTTCCCACTAATTCCTCACGGGACAGGTATGAAGCTGGCAGCAGTTGACAGAGTGGACACAAACCGGCAGGTAAAGGAGGGAGTCTGTTATGGAAGATGAAATCAAACTGGTTTCCTCTCCCCAACTGAGAGTTCATAAAAAAAGAGTTAATAAAACTATTACTATTATTTTAAACTCTTCATAATGTCAAAATACAAAATCTGATGCCCAGATAAGTCTACAAACCAGAATTTTACAGCCGCTTGAAGAGGGAACATACTGTGGAGACTTGAGTATTCTGGGGTCTCTACAATGACCATCAACTCCAAAACAGCAATCTAACATGACTGTCACTTTGTTGGGGGAAGTTCGGTTCTTAAAATACATCCTTCAACGAGCTGTTCAGATTTGCAGCTACTGTGACATCACAGTCCCACCCCCGAGCAGATTGATCCACCCCCCATTTCTTGCCACCACCTAACTTCACCTCATGCTGCATTTGTGCCCCTCAGAAGTGTCGTAGTACGAGTGATCTCTAAAATAGGCACACAACACAGCGGAAAAGGGTGGAGTCGCGTGCAGAGGTCCACTCCACCCACTGCTACTGTGAACAGCAGTGTAAACACGAGCCTGAGACGGGAGGTTTTGTACTGTATCTCCAAGGTAGTTGGACGTTAGGAAATGTCTGCAATGAGGCGACTTAATGCCTCAAGAAACTTCCAATTTGGGGGAAAGAAATTATGTACTATTGCACCTTTAATGCCCAGGACAAACCTTTAAAACAACTGTAATTTAACAAGCTTGTGGCACTTTAGAGCCGTTTGTACCTGTTCGCTGTCTTTCTTCCTCCACGTAGTGAACAGTTTGGTGGTTTGGTCTGAAGCAACGCTGATGATGAACTCGCCCTCGGGATCCCAGCTCAGGTCTTGGACTGCATTGAAGTGACCAGATATCACAACTCCTGGTCGCCAATCTCCCTGGATGGAGAACGCAGATTACCACCACCTACAACACCACCCCTGATGGAGACATTGCTAAGAAGCACGTTTCCATTAAAGCATCTAAACTACTTAACAGTACCTTTAAATTCATAACGGATTTTAAATTCGCCATCCAACTGGGTGTAATTGAAACTGAGGCATCTCTGGATTTGTGATGGGACTTCAAACCTCCATCCTTCCTCAGGGATGCCCATCAAAGGCACAGACTTAGCCACTCAAACTAAGTGACGGCCAGACTTGGTACAACTAATACTTCTAATCACTCTTTCCCAGCGTTGCAGCGCAGCACAAAACAGAATATTATGAGGTGCAATAAGAAGGTTTAATATTTATTGCCATTTGCTTGCCGGTTAGCAGGATTACGCAAACGTTGGCTGAGAGGAAGAGCATGGGCAAGGAAAAGAGTCTGTCCATCACAGCTAACTGACATCCAGGAAAGACTAAAATAAGTACATTGAATGTTAACTCCAGAAAAAGGAAACCCAAACTCTTTAGTGGCATTTGAAGAGTAGATGGTGCTGCAGTGAAATAAGGACAACTATGTTTGGTGATGCTATTGGAGGTCTCCAAGCGTCCACTAATACAGACCTCTGTACCCTCCGAGTGCTCCTGCAGTTTTAACTGTTATTCCCACTCCACCTCTTCATGAAAAACTAATGTGGTATATTTCTCCTGAAACCACAGAAACCTTTCTAATGGCAACTCCTAATGAATAAATAACAAAAAAAAAAACTAACATTATACTGATTTGAAAGTTAATGGACGACTGTGGCCACGACTCCCCACCTCTTTGTCCTGGTCCTTGCACCAGAGATGGAGCGCTCCATGAAAAGCGTGAGCCACAATCATGGAACCATCCGGACTCATCTGGCAGCCGTAGAAACCCAGAGTGTTTCCACCCACCTCTCCTACACGCACCTGGAGTTAAAGAAACAACATACGGACACCGCACAGGAAATATGACATCAGCCGCATCATAACTTGTTTAATTCATCTGTTAAGTGCTCTGAGGGGACTAATGTGAACTGAAGTTGTATAAATTTTGCCACATATCTTGATTTCATGTGAACACACATGTTGCCATCAAATAAAAAAAGTGCAGCTTTAAAAAAAAAATAATAATAAATAAATAAATTAAAAAAAAAAAAAGTGCAGCTTTAAAAAAAAAAAAAAAAAAAAAAATTTTTTCAAATGTGATGCCTTTCAAATCTGTCCTCTGTCTCAGATTAGTCCGACAAGCCGGCTGAGAATTATTGCAAAACAATAAAAAACTAAATTATAGTATTACCAAACAAAAAGAGACGTGTCTAATATATAACAAAAACTATTTCAGTACAGCATTAAAGAAATGGCAAAGCTTGTGAATTCACACAAATTGGGTTTTGTTGAAAGTCTATGATTTCTGCATTATGTTCATGTGGTGACAAAAACCACAAAACCTCCACTGAAAAACCAGTCCAATTTTGCCAACCACCACCTTTCAGCTCAGAACAAAGCTGGAATGGTTTTCATCCACTAGTGTCCAACTGTGGGCACCTTGCTTTTGTCCATACAGACAGTTATGTACTCAGTTGTGTGATTTAAATTATTATCTAGGGCAGAATACCCTTTTATTTAAATGCAGACACCAGCTACGCAGACATAGAAAAAGGTCATTCTAACTCACTCAAGATGTGAAGAGAATGAAGAGCTTTGTTTTTTTTAAACTAAACAATGTAGGAAGAAAACAGGATTACAACTAAAAATGAGCAATATACAGTAATAACGCAGAGCATCTTATTAGAACTGAAACAAAAAAACAGATTATCTGCACTGAATTGCCAATTTGAAATTAATATGCACAGAAAACAGAAGAAACATGGTATTAATATCTAATCAAGTTGTTTTCTTCACCAGCAGCGCTTGTTGAAGGATTATAGGACAAGACCAGAATAGCTTCAAAGATTGTGCATAATATTTTTATTGGGGGACAAAAATTAACAGGACAGGATTTTGTTTGATAAAAATTAACCTCATGCAAGAAATATGATGGACAGTGCAAAACAGTGAATCTTTAAAAGCACCAGGTTCACGTCTCATTACCACCGGTTATTAAAAAACCTTTAAAGTCTTATTGGGCCTTGAAGCTTCAGAGGGAAATTAAGCCTATAGGGAAGATCTATTAATATCTATAGGAGCTGAAGCAGCTCCAAACACTGCTTCACTGTTCCCTCAGCTGTACTCTGAATCCAGATATAGCTATATCATATCACCTAAATCTTTAATTAGCTTGTGCCTTAAATCATATGTATGTTGGCTGTGTGAGAAAATTTAAACTTCACTGATTAAAATTTAAGACTTCCCAGCTCGGCTTGTTATCTCCTTCTTAAAACAAGGAGGGAGAGCATGTTCAGTTCTGTAGCAGCAGGACGCTCGAGCGTTTATATGCGTTTTACGAAAAAAAAAATCAAATCAAAAACGCACAAAACGAAGGCTGTCAAGTTTCCAGCCCTCTACGTTGGCCCTCAATGACCTTCAAAATATTCCTGTATGCATGCTGAAAACCAGCAGCACTAATGGCAGCAATAAAATCCCGCCTTTAATTTGAAGAGCATAATCCTCCAACCATGTAGAACAGGATGGAACGAGGGAGATGGGGGGGAGAGTCGGCCACAAAAGCCAGAGATGGTGAGATTGAGAGAGAACGAGATGCAACATTAAGCAGATTGGCTTTTAAAATCCTGCACAAGAGAAAGCTGTAAAAACTCAGACAAAAAGCCACCATCAGTCTTGTTTACGAGAAGACGAACAATGTGGATGCGTGCCGTGCCTTATCACCGAACACTGGGGGTATTCAAAAGGGATAGAACAAGGACAGCTGAGACAGGAAGACATAGATCACTCCTGGAGATGTACGAAAGGTGACAAACGGCGAACACGCTCAGTCGAGCTCAGGAAGCCCATACGGCGTGGAGCACAGGTTTTCAAACTTCTACATTTTTATGCTGACTGACACCATGAGTGAGTCTTTCATGCGCGCTCATTTGCATTTGCAGAGCAGCCAGTGGCAACATCCGTCCACGGCGAGACCCCGGATTGGCCAACAGAGCCAGGAGGAGCCCGTTTCCTACCAGATGATTAATTACAATATAAATTCATGTGCTCTAGAGTGTTACTTTGAATTTCTATGTATATTTAAGGTAATAGTCCCTGTAATGGACTGGTGACCTGAACAGGATGTACCCCCACCTCTCGCCCCGTGATAACAGATCGGCTCAAGCAGAACCTCCGAGTAATAAATCTGATACAGGACTGAAGCAGGTACAGATACTAACATTACGTACTTTACTTATTTCTGTTCCTTGTTTTGCATGACCAATGGGCCACAAGATGTTCCAATTTAAATATTGATCAACACCAGACATTAAAAAAAAAAAAAAAAAAAAAAAAAAAAAAGGCCTGGACCGATGTAAACGTCGAAAAGTTTTCAAGTGATCTTTCTAGTTTCTCCAGAGAGAGAGAGAAAACTTTTAAAACTTTGTTTTAATGGACAACTTTAAGCTTTCTTGAAAGAAATCCGGTTTTAGAAGGTACTGGTTGTACTTACTTAGAAACTCATTTAATACTCATTTTTAGTTCTCCTTATAACATGCATACTTTAACCAGTCAGTCTTTACCATCTATTCAACGTAAGGTTTTGTGAAAAATGCCTTATTTATCTGTTAGAACTCATCCCCCAAGTCCTGAAAATAGGTTATCTCTGAACCCAACACACACACACACACACACACACACACACACACACACACACACACACACACACACACACACACACACACACACACACACACACACACACACACACACACACACACTCCCTGAAGGTATTGCAGTGGCCCACTGTGGTCAGTCAGAGACGTTAATTACCAGTTTGTCTCGTTACCGAGACGTGCTTTACGCAGCGGTGGGCCCCAACCGCCCCTCTGCTAACCCTGCTCTCCATTAAACCTCACCAATTATTCTAATCAGCGTGAAGATGTGGAGCGCTTCTTTGTAAAAATCGGCTAATTAAGACACACATGGCTGGTCATTTAGTGCTGCAGAATCAGCTTCGCCAAAAAAATAAAAGAAAGAAAGAAATCCAGTCTGAGTCGGGACAAACGTTGGTCAGGCCTGTTTGGGTACCAGGAATCACTCAAAAAAAACACAAACGCCTTCAGTCACAAAGGTGGGGACAAAGATACATAGAACTGAATTCACTGAGGCTACATTTGTGTGTGTGTGTGTGTGTGTGTGTGTGTGTGTGTGTGTGTGTGTGTGTGTGTGTGTGTGTGTGTGTGTGTGTGTGTGTGTGAGAAAGAGCTTCAGAGGTTAAGCTTCCTTTGTAGGCAGGGAACCTGTCAGTTCAAAGGGTTTGGCTCTCAAAGAGAAAAAGAGGAATAGAAAGGAGGCTCATATGTCATGCACTTTCACATTCAACAAAAAGGTTATTCCAGGTAGGGGGGGGGGGGGGGTTCTATTTTTTTTTCTTTGACACCCAAAGAATATGCTCAGGCTGTGGAGAAAGATTTCTCATATCAGACTGGTCGCCTGCAGCTGCTTACTTCGCCCCCACTAACCCCTTTAATTTAATGAACTTGTAAAAAAAATGCGTGTGACATCAGCAGTGGCTTCAGGCTCAAATCATCGTGCCTTTGTTGGAGAAGAAACTCGAGACTTTGACTGTCTCCTTTCTGTGGTCTTTGTTGCTCGTCCCTTTGGTTGTGCATGATGAGTAAAAAAAAAAAAAAAAAGAAATCTTAAAAAATGTACCCGATCAAGCGTGGAGTGTTTCGACTCACCCCAGAGTGGAATCATGCTGTTGGTGGCCGCCGTGGCGAGCTGGAACGCTTTTCGGTTCCGATATGCGTCGAAGGCGTGTGCGTTTTTGCGTAACGTATTTATCAGTTATTTTTAATATTTTTGCATTTCAGACATGAGTAAGTAGAAATAAATTAATCTTCTTATTAGGCTTTGAAACACCTGAGACACCAGATGTACTTAATAACATTATTATTAAAAGAAAAAAAAAAACAAAAAAAAAAAAAAAGGTGTGGAGCAGATGGGCAGAGAACTGCTTTTTCTTTTCCATCCACACTTGTGTTAAATTTAGCCCCACTCTGGCACAACAGCAGCTGTTGGGACCTCCAAGAGACAAGGTGGAGAAAAGAGGTCAGAAAGTGGGACAGAGATAATGTTAAAGTGGAGAAAAAAGAAAAGGTGATAAAATATGGACGAGATAATATTATGTCAGGTGAATTTGGGCAAATGAAAGAGAAAAGACAAATCACCAAAAAAGGAAAAAAAAAAAAAAAAGACAAAAAGGTGGAGAACAGGCTAAGAAAGGTTGTCCATCAGCCTCTCCATCTTTGCTCAATATGATGGGGAACAGACTGTAAAGAATGGGTGAGTGATAGAGGGAAAGATGGAGGAGGGAAGACAGGCTTGTCTAAATTCACAGTGGAGCATCAGACTCAGCGCCTCTTCATCACAGTCTATCACTTCTATTCCTGACACCTCAATGTCAGGGAGAGTGGAAACTGACGCAGGAGCACTGACAGTAGGAGAGGGGAATCATGGTGGGTGGAGAGCCCGGGCTCCAGATCATGTCAGGAGCCACTGGTAGGAAAGGGGGGCAGAAATAGAGTGCTGAACCTGTCATGGGACAGTGTGAATGCATACGTAAAACCTGCAGAGAGTGACACAGTCCACGTGTAAGTGTGTGTGTGTGTGTGTGTGTATATACACTCTCCCATTACTCAAACACTAACCTGCTCCACCCAAACACCAGACCCCTCCTCAGGAGCCCAGAGGATCATCGTTTTGTCCATAGATGCAGACAGCAGACTGAGAGGCTGTTGCAGCTCTCCATCTGCAGGGGGAGACAAAGAGACGCCAACTTTTCAGGAGCAGCATCGCCATGGTTAAAAGATCTCTGACTCCTTGAACAGGGATAACTGCAGGCAACACTGTTTGGATGCATGTAACTAATCTCACACACATAAAATAACATTATTAAAATATGACCAAAAAAAAAAAAAAAAAAAGTCTAAATTTAAGTAAAACTATATCTCTGAGACTTTGTTTGCAAGGCAATTCAATTATTTCCACTTACTGTAAACATTGGTCAAGTGATGGAAATACTGAGAAGTCACTGTGCACCAAAAAACCCCAGATTATTGAAAGGACCCTATTGGTTATTATTTTTAATCACTGAGAAATATGCGAGCGTCCTAAACCAGGCCTCTTTAGTGAGTGATCCTCTCCCTTTGTAAATTAAACCCACCGTTGTATAACGGAGGCTGCCAGTGGACTCCATAGACCCAGCTCTCATGTCCTGCGAGCACCGTTTCAAGGGATGCAGCAAACGCTGAGGACACGTCTGTGGCAAGAACACAAAGACAAAACACAAACTGAGATAACAGTTTACTCAAAGAACACGTAACTGTAACCGATCGACTAAAAAATAAATACACACGCCTAAACACAGCCAACGTCTGTACATGTTTATGGATTTTGTTTTGCACAATGTTACAAAAAAAGCATAAAACATACAAAAACTTTAAAGAATTCCATCACTCTCTATGTCTTTAATCAACACCTTTCATAATTGAGCCTCTGTGGGCTGCTCACCTCTCTCCCTCACTTCAAAAACGTCCTCTTTCATTCTGATGACGGCGTCATGGTCCTCGATGCGGCCGTCTCTGCCGGACTTGGCACGCAGCCTCCATACTCTGATGAGAGAGTCCTGTGAACAGCTGGCTAATAACAGCTCCCCACCTGAATGAGCCGGAGAGAACCCAAGGAAACCTTCACAAATTAGACTTTTTTTTTGTTTTTGCGACCCTTAAAATACCCTTTTTTGAAGACCTCATTCATCTCATCATTGCGTACTCGTATGTTGGGATGCTTCAATGTTTTAAGGTTGTTACAAAGAAATAACTCTTATCCCAAAGTACGTGGTGTGAAATGATGCCCTTGGAGTTTTGTGAGAGATAAAACCATATTTGGACATATAGAAACGTCATGATATACTGCTGTTTGACACAACTGTTTACTTATTATGTGTTAAATAAAGACCGGATAATACCAGCTCCTATATTGTGAGTAATATGTCACAATTACAATCAAGGATATGGTGGAGGCATCCTGACTGTGATGTAGTTAAAAAAATGTTTATGCCTCCCTGATTTAAAATCTAAGAATACAAAGTACACTAGCGCCAAATTAAGATTTAACTTGAACAAAGGCTTTATTATTTATGAAATTTCTAATATATCAATATCTTAGTTTGCTTCCCCATCTTAAACTTCACTCTGCCTTTTTTAGATTGATGAAGAGGGCAGGTTAACGAGATGAAGCAGCTTTTACACAGTCAGCACAGTGCAGGGATCAAGTATCAATAAAGAGAGTTCACAAAGCCACGTTTTGATCTATAATTTGCCATCAAAATACTTGGGGGGGGGGGGGGGGGGGGGGAGAGAGAGAGAGAGAGAGAGAGAGAGAGAGAGAGACACACACACTGCTTGGTGAAGCTGGACTTTTGCATAAAAGGCTGAAAAACCCAAAGAGCACTTGTCAAGCCTCTCTCATGAAAATGATGGAAGGTCTCCTCCCACTGCTCAGCATTTGGTTACCAACATCTTAACTGCATCATGCAGCTTTACAGGCTCTCTTCAAATAAACTAAAGATGACTGAGAAAAAGACACTAAAAGCTTTTCAGGCCACAGAAGACAAATGCCGCCGTGACAGGAACAAGCAAATAACAAAAATGAACCTCAAAGAAACATTTCAAGAAATTTAGACATCAAAGTACTCAGTCTTTTCTTTTTTTTTTTTTTTTAAAAACGTACCACTTTGTTTCTTTTGCCAACCGTCTAGATCATTTATAAATATAGTATTTAGTCTTCTTATCTGGAAGTTGAAAAGGGGTGGCCGTCTCAGGGATGTTGTTGTTTCATTTATTGCGCAGGAAAGACTTAATCAGCTAGTGATAACCATCACAAAAGAAAAAGCATGAATCTGGTGACGTTATCTTTTTTAAAGACAAAAAAAAATTATTGGTTTTTATGTGTTCAAATATCTACCTTTGAACCCCAATATGATCTGACAGAGATGCTGCTGGTGATTGTTGCACAGAATATAATGTCAATACGACAACAGTGCTTCATATCATGACTACGTAACTTTACAGACGGTTTTAAAAAGTCTTGCATGCATGATTATCTCTTAAATACACTCGCTTTAAAGAATGTGCTACAAAAAGATTTTCAGTGGCACTCACTTGTAGATGCCCATTCTACACCACGAACCCAGTCTTCATGTCCTTGAAGCGACATGGCTTTCTGCAGCTATTGTTGAGCAAATTAAAAACGGTGAGTAGCATCCGTGAAACTCGAGGAATTCAGATTCACCTGCAGAGTCAGGAAACGTCCTGATGCGAGCTCACCTGTCCATTGGCCTGCACGTACAGATGCACCAAAGAGTCATCACCCCCGCAGGCCAGTATGGGAACTGTGACCAACACACAGCCATGTAAGAACGCACTCGCGATGATGTACAGCATCAAACGGAGGAGAGTTGTGTAAAACAGCAAACGGAAGAGATGTGACACACTTCAAAGGCTGGTTGCATATGTGGCATTTGCTTACAGGCAAAATCAGAAGCAGGAACGGATGACATGAAAGGAAGAAATGTGTGCGTGTGTGAATGAGAAAGCGTGGAAGAGTCGTTTTTGTTTACCTCTGGTTCCTGGCAACAGGGCCAGAGAAACATCCATCATGAAACCGCTGCCAAATGATACGCAGTGGAGGCACTCGGCTGAGGAGCACACACGCAGCAAGAGTTCAACTCTCAGACACACAGCAGTAATGTGGTTACACAGTTTAGAGTAATATTTGATGGTCTCGTGTGCACACGGCTGAACATTAAAACACTTCTTGAACACCGTGTTCAACCTTATGTGGGAAAGCCGAATGGGTTTCAAGCTGCCACATCCTGCATACAGTCACCAATACAACACGTGTCACATCCTTTTACAGTAATATGACCAAAGGTTATGCCATGTCTGTGCAGACACGCTTAACTTCAATTACTGTCGAGCTGTTTTTGTGTTCCCCGGCACGGATAAGAGAGGTTCACAGCAACAGGAAGATTATACGACATGCATCATGAAAAAAAAAAGGGAGGCAGATATGGCTGAAAATGTAATAAACACCGCTTAGGTTGTTCTGATGACAGCCGAGGAGTTATCAAACAAGCAAAAAGCAAGTGTGGGCTTTCATAAAAGAAGAAAAAAGACTACAGAGTGTCCTGCTTATTCAATTACACTTGAAATCATGTGAGTTGAGAAACAAAAACTATATTAAACAAAAATGCAATGTCACATAAGATATCAACTCTGGAGCAGAGCAGCAATGTGTCCCAGAAAGCAGGTTTTGTGGCAACTATGAGTTTGTTAACTGTGGAATGAGGGGAAACTGGGTTTTCGGTGGATGAAAGAGAGGCAAGTGAAATCAGTTACCATGGTAACTGACTCTGTGAACCTAACTCGGAAGCTGGCTGGTTTTCATCAGCAAACTTTGGCTCTGACAGCCCCCTCCTGCCGAGCAGCTCACTGACGCACCATCGCATTTCCTCAAAAAGTCGATATCAAAAGGAAATACCAGAACTCGTTCATTTCTGGAGAGGTTCTGTCTTTTTTGTTCTTTTAAAGAGACACTGACATACCAGTTAAGTATTCGCAGAGGTTCTACAAGACTGGTGTGCTTTTGGGGTTTGATGCCGGTTCAGAACTACTAATCTTCAACTAAAATATTGATACCTGCATACTATATATATATTTATTGGGCCTACAGTGTTTATGGCTTTTTCATATACTGAGCTAACTGGACAACTTTTTTGGTGGATTTCCTATCTTAAGGTTTAAGAGCACAATCTGTTCATTTTGGTTTCTGGAAAAGACCCTACAAGTGATAAAAGTTCACCTTTATAAAGATTTTTAAAAAATCTAAATACTAACAACATGCAAATGGTTACTACCGTGGGTTCTGATAATACACAAACCCCCCTAAAACAAAAGTTTAGAAAGTTACATGGTAAAAAAATAGACAAAACAAAAAAAAACCACACTGCCCTTTTTCGGCTCTCAATCAGGTGCTTTTATTCTACTAAGTATTACTGAACCATGTTAACTCACAGATTTTATAATTATTTTACCTTCATGGATGAATAAATATGGAATATTGGATTCCTATTGAATTGAATGTATACAAGTTCATCTGAGAATGAAAATACTGTCTGATCAAGCATCTACTGGCACAATAAAAAAAAAATAAATAAATAAAAACATATAGCTTGGTGCCACTGCTCCAACGTGTATCAATCCATAGTCAATTTATTTTAATAAATCTTGATTTCTCACATTCCCAAAACTATAAAAAACTATATAGTTTTTGATAGTGGTTACAGTGGTGGGCTTGGGCCGGTTCGAGGTTCGAGTCCCTGCTGTGAATCGCTGTGGGCCCCTGGGCAAGGCCCTTAACTCCCAATTGCTTCCCGGGCAATGGGATAGCAGCCCACTGCTCCTAGTGAAACTAGTGATGGGTTAAATGCAGAGGTCCAATTTCGGGGTGAATCGTGAGATACATACTGACAAAAATGAAAATTTAATCTTTTAAAAATCGTGCCAAATTACAGCAACACTTTTAAACTAGTTAAAGCATTATTGTAAAGTTTTCTTTCCCTTTTTCCTTTTACCTTCTTTGGTGTCATCGCAGAGCCACAGGCGAACTGTAGAGTCTGATGCGGCGGAGGCCACCAGGATCTTGGCGTCCTCCACGTAGAGAGCATCCACCGCACAGACGGAACCAGCGTGGCCCTTGCACTCCACTGACTGGATAAACTGAAAAAAATTGTTATTCATTGAATGGTCATGTAGTGCACGTACGCAACGTTGATGTAGTAGAAAGAAAGGCAACAATTCCCCCATGAGTGAGGACTTGATTTATTAGCCATCTGTCAAAAGACGCAGAAACGTTTGTGTGAGAAACTTGATCTGTTCCAGCACTGGTTACCTTCCCATCTTGAACTCCCCAGAGGATGAGCAGATTGTCTGAGCTTCCCGAAACAAGATGACACTCAGGAGCTGTGACAACAATGACAACCGTTATTACTATCTGGACCACTTCTGAAAACTAAAGTCGTCTATGTTCTACAGCGCAAAATGGGATGTAGAAATTACAAGACACGGAGTCTTTCTGAATCTGAAGGTAAACGCTTTTACGGGTTTGCTGTGGAGCAGGGAGGTCTTTCTTTTTTTTTTCTGAACGGGAGGCAAGTCCTTCAGCCAGGATCCAATGAGAACCTCTGAAAACCTGGTCAACAATCAGAGGACAGTAATAATCCATGTTTAGTTATTATTCCTGCGAGCGTCAGGCATCAAGGGATTAATGAATGGGTCTGGAGAACTGGGAGCCCCCACTTCTGATCAAACAGCAACCCACAAGGGTTATTGTTTTATATTTCACTGAAAAAAAAAACAAAAAACAACACACACACACACAAAACTGACACACAATGAAGAAAAATGTATGGTCAAAACGTTAAGAAGAATAAGCAGAGACAAATGTCAGTCCCCACAAATATTAGTGGAAAACCACAGCAGACAACAACAACACAAACCTAACAAGAAAACAGAGCCAGATGAGCAGTGTTGACATGATGGGGAGGATGATGATGCAAGGACGTGACACACGCGACGTTCTAAGTAACTGGTACACAAAACAGTGTTCAAAGACTTGCAGATAAAAAAGTAAAAAAAGAAATTTTAAAAAAAGAATCGCAAACTCAACAAACATAAGACCTCTACAAATAGAGAAAAAAAAACTAGGCTAAATAACTCAAATATAACCACAAGGAGAATCAGAAAAGCCACATGGAAGCTTTAAACGCATCCGAGGCCCAACTGTGCCAGAAAAGGAAGTTGCCTTAATGAATGAGTGAATGAATGAATGACTCAATGAATGAGTGAATGAATGACTCAATGAATGAGTGAATGAATGACTCAATGAATGAGTGAATGAATGACTCAATGAATGAGTGAATGAATGACTCAGTGAATATACGAATGAATGACTCAGTGAATATACGAATGAATGACTCAGTGAATATACGAATGAATGACTCAGTGAATGAGTGAATGAATGACTCAGTGAATGAGTGAATGAATGACTCAATGAATGAGTGAATGAATGACTCAATGAATGAGTGAATGAATGACTCAATGAATGAGTGAATGAATGACTCAGTGAATATACGAATGAATGACTCAGTGAATATACGAATGAATGACTCAGTGAATATACGAATGAATGACTCAGTGAATATACGAATGAATGACTCAATGACTGACAGAATGAAAGAATGACTGACTGACTGACTGACTGAATGAATGTCTTACTTGTCCACACCACGTCACCGCACTCATGCTGCACACGGTGAAATGATGAGCTACTAGGACCTGGCATGACCCCTCCTCCCGTCCGCGGGACCACGAGCACTACAGGCGCGTGTTCGCGGTCCTCCGCGGCGCTCGCACTCACCGTTGTCCCGTGTGTGAACCCACTGGACCGCGTTGACCCTGGCCGCGTGTCCGTTGAGCAGAGTGACGACTCTTCCCTCCTAAATTAAAAGTCACAGCTCGTGTTCACTCGTCGGTTTGACACAGTTAGCAGCGTTTAAAACCAGAGGACTGGACACAGCTCGCTACCTGCGGGTCGTACAGAGCCACCGAGTTGCAGGTCCCCAATGCAACGAGTCCCCCGCGACCCCACGACACGACATTTGGACTCCTGTTCGCACAGCAAGAAACGTGGCACGATTCGAGTACGGACGCCGCCATCTCCATACAGTTGTGGAGTTATTGTAAAGGTGTCCGTGCGTAAACAGCACCCGGATACCAACAGTTCCGCAGGGCCGGGCCGTAAACGTCATACTATATTTATATTTGATGTATTTTCACTTGCTTTGCTATGAGTATTTTTATGTTTTATTTTAATATTGTTGATGTAATAATCCTGGCTATGTCACTGACTCTAAGCTGTACTGCTGAGAAAAGTCCAGTAGATGGCGGAAAATAATCAGAAAATCTGCAGAGAAGCTGTTTAACTTTTTATTTTAGTATAAGGGACACTAAAATGTATCTTGAACTGATTTTTACAACACTGTGTCACCAATATGCCTAAAATTACGAATTCAAAAGGCCTGCAAACACGTTTTTATTTAATACAATTTAACCATAAGTGGACTGTGTAGTATAAAAACAGTAGGGATATGATTTATTTTTAGTATGCACCCTTTATTCTTAACTCTTTAAAGGGTAATATGTAAGACTGAAATAGATGTCAGGAGAAGCTGAAGCCTGTTCTGGAGAACGGGATAAATTTAAGCAGGATAGCCACTTCAAAATGTCACTCTGGAGCTCCGACTGAGGTTTGGTCCTGTCGTATCTGGTCTTGAGATCCCATCTGAATATGAAGTATCTGGTCTTGTGAGTCCACCTGATAAAATTGACTCTTTGTTATTAGGGTTCTGGGTCTCTCTGGCCTCTCCTTGTTAAGAAAGATGTCCACTGACCACCGATCTGCATTTCTGTGAGTCATGAGTTTCACTGCCAGGATGTATGATGGATAACATACGTAGGACAGGCTTTCTTTCATCTGTCCCCTTTAAAAGCTTTCATTTGAGAGCATGCTTGATGCTTGCTTGATGTACCTGTCATCATACAGTATGTCTATGACAGTCCGGCTCAAGCATATTTTAGCACAATAAATTGAAACAAAAACAAGAAAGAAACTGACGTAAAATGACTTGGATGAATGACATTGTGCATTATGATGAAATTACTCCATCAATAACCCAGCTGCAACACACACACTGGTGTGTCAGAGTGTGTTATCCTCTCGCTAAGCCTTGATTGAGAGTGACTGGTCACAGCTGAGTGAGCTCCCAGCTAGACAGGCTTGTATGTTTAAAAGAAGACAAAAAATAGGAAGAAGAAAAACAACAACAACCACCTCAGGCCTTTTGAATTTCAAAGACTGAGGTGACACTTTTTGTTTTTTACACGGAGTTTCCAGGCACCCACTTGTGTAATGTGGTGTGTGAAGCTTTGAGTGTTATCATAAATGACAGCGTAGCAAAGACAAACATTGGGCGAAATAGTATGATGAAGAAGAAAGGGATGGAGGAGGGGAGGAGGGCCTTTTTGGGCTTCTGAGTATGCTGACTTGTGGTATATATAAATGCGTGACAAAGACAAAAGAGGCATACTGTCACTAACTCTTGGGCAGAAAATAGATTATGCTTGATTTCCCCATGGCCCGTCTCCCCTCTGTTTAAACCAAACAAGATTTCGACAGAACCTGCAGGATAAGACGACCTCTCCGTGGCTGGGACCCATACATCTATGGCTCTTATCTCGGAAGGGTCAGTGAGCCAATAGCTGCTATACAGCTAAGTAACTATATATTTGAAAAATTACCTCTATTATCTTTGCACTGCTTTGACTATGCATTTATCATGCCTGTGGTGAAATCTTTGTAGCTGCTTATGTAATGCAGGATTACTTCGATGAAATGTAGCCAGTCATTGCAGGGAAGGTGAAGTCTTTTGTCTCTCTATTAACCAGGAAAGATGGGGGTCGTTCAATGACAGTTATTCCACTTATTGAACACGTACATTATCAACTCTAAATGTACGATTTGAGACTTGTAATGCTTGAAAGATTCCATCCATCCATTTTCACTACCCGCTTTATCCTATACAGGGTCACGCTGGAGCCTGTCCCATCTCATTTACAGGGCTACACTCTGGACCAGTCACCGGTCCACCACAGTGCTACATATACAGACGAACAACCATACACGCGTATCTACAAGAAATGTAGAAACAACAATCAGCCTAACATGTTTTTGGACTGTGGGAAGAAACTGGCTTATCCAGAGAAACCCCACACAGAAAGACTCCAGCCGGGCCCGGGAGGCAACGGTGGTAACCAGCTAACAATGCTGATGGGATACTAGGTGGCGATAAAGATGAAGATGCTGGAAGATTCTACTACGATCCGGGTCTGTGATGTCACAGTACCCTGTAAATCCGAACAAGGTTCAGATTAGTTGTGTCAGTTTTTTTTTCCATCTCTCTAAAGACCTGCAGATCCTAATATGTCATCTTTTCAATATTTCTAAGAGAACAAGTTACGGCTCAGTTTGTTACTTAAGAAAGAATGATGTATTTCTGCTGTATTGTAGTTAAAGGTTGCTCACCATAAGGCTGAAAAATACCGTACTATGTAATGAGGATCAAGAGGATCTTAATATTCCTGCTGCAGGCATCAAGACTGTATGGCAGCAGGAAATTAAATGCTGTGCAGTCAAGATGATGTACTTGAATGACACGCTCGTTCCTTTTTATTGTGCTGTACAGTGCCACAAAGTGCTTAATATCGCAACGTGATCAAAATGAAAGGGCTCTGAAGTCATTTGAGGCGCGGTAGTGATTCCACATAATCACTATAATAAATTTTATACCTAGGAGTTGATGGACGATGGAGAGGTTGTTGTGTTGTTTTCTCATGAGAGATTCTTAAGGACTTTTCTTTCTTATACACCTATAAAGTATCCTAATTTAGCACTGCTGTGGTATAGCTTAGATGGGTGCATAATGAACACATAATTACTCTGTCCTTTTGTCAACATCAGACGGAACATTATATTTATTTTTAGCAGCTGGTCACAGTGTACGCTTCATCTTTTTTTTTTTTTTTTTCCCCGGCGATGCTTGAAAACAATTTGGTTTATCTTGGAGCCTACTTGTTATTGCATGCAGGCCAGGAGTGTCATCTTTCAACAACAAAGACTTTCTGTGTGGAGTTTGCATGTTCTTCCCAGGTTATTGTCAGGTTTATTGGTGATTTTCATTTCCACATAGGTGTGACTATAAATATGCATGGTTGTTTATCTCCACTGTCTCTGTGTGGCTCATGATGGACGGGTGACCACCAGGACACTGTACTCAAAGCCTCACCTAACAACAGACTCTACCTCTCCCAATCCCACCCCAAAAATCCCTGAAAAGGATGGGGCAAGTATAAAAATGTGCAGACGAGCCTCCTCACTTCCCAACGCATTTGCCCCTCATGTTATTTCAAACTGAGACAGCTGTCAAACAGTGTGATAATTAGACTATTCAATATGTCCATGATTATGTAACAATACTGGACATAGAGAAAAGCCAAATTTTCTAGGCTTGGTGTCTGCATGGCACTTTGCTGCTGCCTCATTTTGTTTACATGTAATTAAATTAACCTCATCCCTGAGGGTGCCTCCTTGACAGGAGGACAGCCACAAAGGACAGGCAGATTACCAGCTCCTTATTAGCACTGCTGCCTTTTCACTTGAACATAAAATGTGAGAGTTCTGCCTACTTCCCAGTGCAGCCCTGAACAGATCCTTTATTAACAAAAAAAAAAAAAAAAAAAAAAGGCTCGCAGCCAAGATAGGATTAAAACTCATTTAACATTATAAACAAGTCCCTGTCTGCAGGGAATCACTAGGTTTATCTTTAAAATAAAAAGCCTAAAAACTTCTAACAGTAAAAATGTTCAGGGTCAGTAAGTAAAAACACAGCAAAGGCAAATAAACATCCAACTGGGAGACCTCACCTCAGCTTGAACTCCTCTCCTCCACAGAGGCTGTCTCCAGTCACTGTATCGTGCTGAGAGGGTGAGTTCAGCGGCAGGTCTCAGAAAAAAGCAGTGCAGTATATATATATATATATATATATATATATATATATATATATATATATATATATATATATATATATATATATATATATATATATATATATGTAAACATGATGCTTAGAAAAGTATCATATAAGATGATACTCATGTGTAAACACATTTTGTGTGGCACAAACTGTTTTCTTGTGCTACAAATGAACATTTCCTTTGCATTACAAATTTCAATCAACTGTGATCCAATGAGGGGGAGTAACAGCGAGTGTACTCATTTCACAGGGTGCAGAATGTAAAATCGCCATCTCCTTCTGTCCCGGTAGCGGTACAACCACAACGAACCATCCTGAGAGCGCGACAGTCAGCACTTCAGAAGCAAGGCGAGAGACTGGAGCAGCTGTTAGCAGCACAATGATACCGTGCATGAGTATGTGTTATTTAATGAGTGCCCTTGGACTGTGCAAATGAGAATGCACAAAAAGGACTTCCTGTTTGTGTAGAGTTTCAGGTAAGTTTACAAAATGCAAGGTGCCTAAAAGGGATTAGACACAGAGAAGTAAATATTGAATTTTCCAGAATAAATGAGACACTGTTAAGATAACAACTCCACATTACTCAAGGAGAGCAGACACACGGCTGTGTGCTTTGGAAGCATTTCTTTTTCTTTTCTTTTTTTTTAAGTTGTTACAGGTTCTTATTCTTTCTCTGGAACTTTTCTACTTTGACCAGAACAAGGTAAGCCAGTACAATATCACAACAGACGTAGCCCAAGTAGGCTTTGTTATCACCTCATCAGATGGGAGAAAATATAAGCGTAGGTGACCAAAAAAAAAAAAAAACAAAAACATCTAGATACCATCTAGCTGGTAGTAGAGCCATTCATCAAAGTGGAACACAGCCTTTCCCATTTAACTGCTTGCATACCATCACAATGGTGCATTTTAGGTGTGTGAGTTTATGTGTGTACATGTCTTTGTGTGTCTGGACCCCAACCAATGTAAACAAGGAGGGTTCACTAAAGCATAGCTGTGGGGTTTTAAATAAATACTGGCTGGCCCTGAGAGTAGCAGACAGCTTTTACACACCCACACGCACACCCAAACAGTGCCTGTGTCCACTGCCAGCCACCTTACTTAATGAGATAGCAGACGAGCAAAAGCCGTTATGAGCAGTGCCATAGTACTTACAAGTCGTATCTGCTCTTCACCATCTGCCGTGTTTGTAATATGAAGCATTACTCACCACTGCACTTGTAAAGTTAGAAATAGCTTCTGGATCCACTTGATGATTCTGAGAATTTGGAAACGGTTCATTCAGGCTAAGACTGTGGCAAGGATAAAGTATATCCAGCACTATCATGGATATATATTACATACAGAAAGAGAAAGACGAAAAAGCAACATATTAGATGAAGAGAGGTTTTGTCCCATATTTCTTAGTATGGCAGGAAGGTTAACAGAAGCTCTGATCTCTGCAGGGTAAACACAGCTTTCAGGGTGCAAATATGAGTCTTTTTTCATTTTGATGTTGATACTGTTTAAGTAGTCTGGAGAACTTGGGAGAGATGAGGGGGTGTGTTGGCTGTGAGAGATTTAAGGCATTTATGCTGCTGTTTACAGTCACATGAAAGACTAAGTGCACGCCATGGAAATGACTGAGTTTTTTTTTTTTTTTGGTATCTTTGAACTTGCAACTATCTTAGCGACTACGAAAGAAATGGATGAAGGACACGGCACATACAATAAACACAATTTTTCATAATTCACATAAAAAAACAACCTGATTAGTCATGTGAAAAAAAAAAAAAAGCACACTCCTACACTTATGACACCTTTGTAAGCAGGTCCAGATTAGACAAATACAGGCACACGCTCATGACTCACCTCAAAAGGCTGATGTCTGCAGCATTCAGACGTGTGATGTACGGTCCTGCCAACATCATAAGACTCCTTTAGGGCTTCAGAAAAAACGTTTGTGGCTGTATAGGAGTCTCACGAGAGTTTTAAAAAGATCTCAAAATCATCTGAAACAAATCATTCGTCTATCAAGAAAGCAGTATGGTGAATGACCACTAGGGGCTAGTCCATCTCCAATCCCCCCAATGTAAAATTTCCCAATGTTACAATAGAAATATGTATAAACAAAAACAGCCAAAACTATTTACTGTAAATAAATGAACCTTTTTTACAGACTGGTTCAAAAATACTTTGTTTTATTCATGTATTCATTGTCTCCAGAGCTAGATTTCCCATATCTGACAACTGTATTTCATCACATAAAACCATAAAAATCCACAAGTGTATGCATGATCAGGGGCGTGGGCTGTTGGTCGAGATCTGTGGTGTCAAAGGCTACCTGCCACTTTCAGTGAACTTGACTCGCCTTTGAATGAAGACCTACCAGAGCATAATCCTTCTTCTCTGAAAGATGTTATGGCTTGTTGTGCTGGTAACTGTACCAAGAGACTGCTGTGAATGGTTTTGTGTTGGCCTGGAAGGGTTTGTTGGCAAAGCTTAACAAACCAGCCCCGAAGCAGATCTTTGCCCCCCGCTTGACAGCGGCTACCCAGCGCTAAGTGGAGGACGCCAGGACTGCCCCTGGCTCTCTGGCTTTCACCTCTTGCAGTAGCCAAGACCTCCAATCAAGCGAACTTTGCCTCAGACCGTTTCAATAACCTTCCTAGTTTACTAATCCGATCTCTAGCAAACGGGTAGCCGGTCACCTACTCAGTGCTCGGTTACCTTTGGTGCTAGGGTTGGTTGACCCGTGGGTCACCGTAACCAGCCTGCGAGCGACAGTCCCAACAGAGCTCCTCTGGTCTTTGTTTCAGCTCTGCCAGCCATCGTTTCAGATGTTGTTTCAATAGCAACATCTGAAATGAGGATGGATGTACAGAGCAGGTTACTTACAGTTTTTCTTTTTAAATTAACTGTAGATAAGCGTATAATAAGCAAGCCAATTCAAACAGTTAACTTGTAGTAACTGAGCTGGCGGCTGTGTTCAGGCATCCAGGTGTTTGGACAACGGTCCTGCTGATTTTCCCATCTTTACATTCTGTGTATTAAACATCGGCTCCTGTCGACATGGTGCTGTGCAGTACTCTTCAGAAAACCTATGACATAACAGAGGGTTTGTTTTTTTAAAATAAACTCTACATGGCTCCACCAGAAGGATGTCAACAGCCCATATGGAACCCTTATGTTGCTACTGTAAGCAACTTCTCATGATGGAAACAAAACTAATTGCATAACATGACATGCACAACATTTATACATGGATTATTCATCTCAAACATTTAGTTTTCCCTATATATACCAATTTGGTATGTGCATAAGTGGACGACGCGTTTTTAAACTTCTATGCAACATTTTATTGTTGTTGTGCTCAGTAATGAACAGTACTGAATAAAACACCAGCGTCACAGAGCAATGGAAACCTAAAAACGCGTTCCTGCTGTGCCGTGCTATGTTGCATGTGTGTGTGTGTGCGTGCGTGCGTGCGCGTGGTTGCCCACAGTGCTGTGCTGCAGTCCGTTCCCTGCCGTATTTGAGTAAAGTGCATGGACATTAGCGGGCGCAGCGGCACAACCACCGAGCCCGAGTGGATTAAAACAAGACGAGGAGGAGGAGGAGAGGAGAGCCACTCGACCGGCCGCCGCGTAACCGAGTGAAAAGCCCGGTGTGCGTGTCGGTGTGTGTTTAGACGCAGGTCACCTCGCACCGGTTCGCAGCTGCGAAAGCAGACGAGAAAAGGCTCCGGGGTGAAAACGAACTAGTCCGGCGCATCGTGACCGTGTGTCAGCCAGAGGGAGCTCGGCGGGAATGGCTTCATCTCCGTGCGGGAACAGCAACTTTGATTCCGGCCTGGAAATCAAAACTCGCTCAGTGGAGCAGACGCTTATTCCTTTAGTTTCCCAGGTGAGTGCCCCTTAACCACCGAACAGGACTTCACGCCGTCGTTTTCGACCCGTTTGAACTTTTACGGCGGACTTTAGCTTCACAGCAGCGGTGAGTTGTGGCACACAGGCCAACTCCCGTGTTTACCTGCTTGTGTCCAGGCTGCGCGTTTCCTTCACGCGTGGAAGATACGTCACAATGGTGCTGATATCGTTGTCGTCTCGCATTATGGCAAAACATTACCGCTCACAACAAAAGGTTGCGGTTGCAGGCTGTACCCTGCTTTATAAAGTCTGCACTTGTTGAGCATCCACAAAGTTAAATATTGGATTTAGAGCACAGGTTGTGTTATTAATGATCAAGGAGGACGATGGAAGTGCAACTGTTACTTTGTTGTTATGAAATGATCATGAATATTGTTTTCCTGAGAACTGTGCAAAAGGCAATCAGAGGTTTTTTTTCCCTGAAAGTTGCCAGCCCCGACCTGCATGTGTTGTGACTTTCACTTCTCTAATGGTCACTTTAAAGCACGTGCTTTGTTTCACAATAAACACAAGAAACTAAAAGCCCCACTTAAAAGCCACTGCTCTCTCTCTCTCTGCACCTCCTCACCATGAGCAGTTAAGTTTGTTTAACCCACACCGAGGTAATAATGTGGCTTTAAGGTGGAGGGTTTTTCTGTTATTGTAAAAATAGCAGATTCATTTTCTTTTTCTCCCCTCAAAGCCTCTCCAACTGACTCCGCTGTTGTTTCCAGCGTGTCACAGAGAGCCGTGCTCCTCGAATAGGCAAATGACCAACCATCTTATAAATGCTAATATCCTCTTGTTGTGCAGAAGGGTTAAACTGCAAAGCGCTTTGTTGTTTTCACTGTGAAACAGTGGAAGAGAGAGGGACCTCACTGTTGGGTCATCTGTGTGGGCGGGGAGGGGGTACGAGGGGCAGCCGGTGCCCATGACACTGTCCTCTCCCTTGTGAGTCTGAGAACCAGCTTCCTCCCTGTCGCTGCACTGGCTCGTTTGAAAGATAAGGTCATCCTGTGCTGAACGGATGGGTTACTTATCAGATAGTACATCTGTTAGTGGGCATACTTTTTCATGTATGTTTTTTTTTCTTCTTTTAATCCAAAGTTTTTCAGTTGTTCATGAGTGGATCAGGGAGAAAGTTCAGAAGTTGGCTGCTGAGAAAATGAAGGGCATATCTTTGTAATGTTATACCGGTGATATAATCAGTAGTTTAAGAAGGTATGGAATAGAATAATTCTTTTTTTGGTGCCTCGGTGAGGAAGGTTTCTGTATTTCAGCATAGGGACCAAATACAGATTGAAAAAAAAAAAACCAGCACAGAAAGAAAGAAAGAAATGAGAAATCTAAATTCATAGGAGTAGAACTGTTTCCACGTTTATGAGATCCAATTGAATATAGTTTGATTAATTCAAGGAAGTGCTGTGTAACGGGTGTAGTGACATCATACAACAAAGATGCAGAATGCAGCTTTACAATTTCAACCGTTTGTGTAAAGATCTTTTACCATGATGTTTTAAACAAATTTTGGGCCCAAAAGGGCCACCAAGGAGAATTTAAATGGGGCTTGAATATAAAAAATAGATGATGTTTGTTGAAGGTGAAGTTTGTACAACACAGTGCAAGGCTGAGAAGAATTACCATGCTCCACAGGGGAACATTAAATTCATTTACTTTTCATTTGTAAAAGCATCACTTTAGTTGTAGTTCTACACAGCAAGTCGCAGATCTGGTGTTAACTGGTGTTGGCAGAGTTAAAAGCACCGTTGCTTTGATTTATCTTTGCACAAATGTGAACATACTTTTTGAATTTCTGGACGTTAAGTTGACAGCTGATTCCAAAGCAGACATTTAGCGCTATTTTGTCTGGCTTTAGAAAACTACGTTGCCCATCCTCTTGGAATACTGGGAATCAATATTACCAGTACCCCCAGACATACTGCCTCACTTTATTTTATATTTCATTTTAGCGTAAACTCCATAAAACAGATAAGAGTTCAGGATCTTCCAGGGTTTTTCCATGGCGCAGAAATGTGTGGATGCCCGATCTCTGGTCCATGTGCAGCTGATGCTCAACAGCCATTGGCTTATTTGCCATCGCTGGTGCCAGTGATAGTTCAATCGAATACTCCCTGCCTTGCTAATGTCCACAGCTCCTTACACACAGCACCTTAAAGGCAAGACTTTTGTGATGATGTTTGCATCCTCAAGGCAGGAAAGTGGGACATTTTTGTTCTGCTTCTGTTCTGCATTTGGAGGTGGTAACGGTGGGCTTGTTATTTGAAATCTGACGTTAAGGTTTAAAGAAGACATACTATGCACTTTATTTCACGAGTTGCCACAGTTTCCACCCATTCATGCATTTTCTATACCCACTTTAGAGCCATGAGCCTGTCTGAGCTGTCGTAAAGCAAGATTTGGGGTACAGATCAACAGTCCACCACAGCACCACACAGAACCTTGTGTTTTGCTGTTAGTCCATCCCTCTGTGTGTGTGTGTGTGTGTGTGTGTGTGTGTGTGTGTGTGTGTTTTATATCTGTTAAATAACTTCCACCATGAAGATATGTGGACCCCCTAATTTAAAAAAAAAATCTGATTTATGAGTGTATTGTTGGCCAGCCATATATCAGAGCCAATCAAGCTGAACAACAGCCAGTTCTGGTCACTGGCTAGATGGTGCATAATTAGTATGACTGAACTGGATCGAATCATTATTTATATGACACTCAGTGTATGCACATCGATTGAAAGTAACCATAGTGGTTTTGGCAGTTGCTTGGCACACCCTGTGGTTGGCTCACGACGGCGCTGCTTCAGATTTGCAACGACAACTCCTAGTCTAGTGTCAAATCTCTGTCTGCAAGCCTGCACCTTGTAAACAGCTCCACGGTGCACTACTGCGCCTCCCACGTTACATACACATTTCAGCTCTTCTTTGGGACCACCGTCACTGCCAGCTCAGAGGCCTATCAGTGGCACATCAATTTTAATTAATCCTTTTACCTTTGTAGTTACAAATAGGAAATCAATGCAAACAAAGGTGCTTTTATCCCAAGGGGCAGTGTGGAAAAAGTCCTATGTTGACAGCTAAAAACTGCAAAAGCAGGAACGCTTATCCTAAAGTCAGTATTTCATTTGTCCTTTCTGGGCTGCTGTATGGCGGTGCGATATGTCAGGCTGCAAGGATCTGTGATGCGCGTAAATTGATAGTTTTAAAGCAACAGCAGCTATTTTCAGGTGATCGAACACTAATGAAGTCGTAGTTGCGAGTTACGTATTGCATTTAGGAACAACGGCTCTTCACAAGCCTGCACACTAGAAGTTAGATTGTATAAAACAACAGGGTTGCACAAATGCATACATCAAAATGTCAAAAAGGAAAAAAAAAAAAAAAAAGTCTGTTAACCATTTGTGCTAATAGCCGACAGGCAAGCTGTGTCAAAGCCACTACCGCATTTACGTGTGCATAAAGTCCTAACCAGGTGGTGGTATTTCAGTTCTGAGCACTGTGGTTGCCTTATAAAGATTTCAATTAAACAATTTTACTTAATGGAAATACATCGACTGCATCGGCAATGTTATCGCATTTTTCTTTTTGAGGAGTTTCATGTGTAATTGTGTTTGTGTGTGCATGTTCCTATGTTGTTCAGGTCGTTAGGAATGTCATTCGGCTAGTAGGAAATTTAAAAAGTTGTGTCAGCGAGTTTGTTTTTTTTTGTTTTTTTCTGAAAACAGGTCCCAGAGTGAAAAAGAAATATCAAAACACCACACTTGCTGCAACTTGCCTAGAAATACAGATGATGTCAAAGCTTGACTCCAACTTAAAGGTAGTCTGGATGACTTAATGTTTGCTGATATTTAAACAAAACATCTGCAAAATACGGAAAAACTAGCTCATTCCTCTCCCGTCCTTGATGAAACATGCCCTATGATGAACATGCATACACTTTACTTGCATGAGCATGAATGCTGTCCCGGTTGATGAGCGGCTGGACCGACGGTTTGGGAAGCTCCACTGAGTTTCCACTTCACAGAGCCAGGGCTCTTCATGAAGACCGGGATTTTTATTTTGTTTGTTTTATTTTACAAACCACGCAGCTAGAGGATGGGGAAGAGATATTCACTGAATATGACAAAAATATTTTGCATCAGAAGTTGCATAGAATCACTTACCCTGCCTTTAATCACACTAGATGGAGTAACGTTGGATTACAGTCTTTTGGTATCAAGTATCAAGTCCCTCGAATTTCAGTGTGGGGATAACTGTACTGTTTCGGAAATCGCTAGCTGTAAACGTCATCTCTGTGGCTGAGGTGGTTCCGGGTCGGTTAGCGTTCGATCGGGCAGAGATTGACAATGTAGTGTATTGTTTTGTCAATGTGTATGCTCCAAACAATGGCTCCGAGAGCATGCTCTTCTTTAATAAACTCAATGACGAACTAAAACACTGGCATCATGACAAACTCGTGGTTGCTGGTGATTTCAATTGCACTCCTCACCCAACATCCTCTCGGAGCCTTAGGGCTGCAATTCAGCGGTGGGATCTCGTGGACACATGGAGGGTGAAATTTCCAGGGGTCAGGCAATACACGTGGGTTAGGGTTGGGGACGGTGTGGTGTGGTGTCAGCCACGAGGCTAGATCGTATATATGTCATACAGGCCCTGTCATCAAGCGTTTCTCAAAGCAAGATATGCCCTGTTGGTTTTACGGACCACCATCTTGCTACTACCACTTTGGTAGTCTCCCCGGGTGAGGGAGGTAGGTCCTACTGGCACTTCAATAATAGTCTCCTCCAGGACAGTCGTTTTTGTGAAAATTTTCAGAGCTTTTGGGAGCTCTGGAGGAACCGTAAAAGTTCTTTCGGCTCCATAAAGCACTGGTGGGAGGTGGGAAAGGCCCAGATCCGTGTTTTTCTGCCAGCAATACACTGCCCATTCCACTGCTGCTTTAAAGGCAGCTGTACGTGACCTAGAGGACTCTATTAAGGAGGTTGAGGAAGGGTTGTGGGAGTGCCCAGAGTCTGGAGGAGGACGTGTACTCCAGGAAAAGAGGTCGGCGCTGAGCTCTTTCCTACGGGAAAGTGCGAAAGGAGCACTGATTAGATCCCGATTCCTTAGATTAAGGGATACGTACGCGCCGACTTCTTACTTTTTCAATCTTGAAAGGTCTGCTGTACAAACAAAGTCGATGCCCTGTCTGAGGTTGCCTGGTGGGCGTCTGACCACCGACTGGGCCGAGATGCTGGACTACGCGGTGAGCTTTTACTCTGACCTTTTTGGGACAGAGCCGTGCTGTCCAGAGAGCAGGACTCATTTTAGTTGTTCCCGTGCGGAGGGGAATCAGGCAAGGCTGCACTATCTCAGGACAACTCTTTAGCCTTGCCATCAAGCCCCTGCTGTGCAGGCTGAGGGCTCGACTCGGGGGTCTTTCGCTACTGGGGTCGTGTCGCTCCTTTGTTGTGTTCGCTTATGCGGATGATGTAAAAATTTTGGTCTCATCGCGGGCCGACATGGCTCAGGTGGCAGAGACCTTATCCTTGTATGAAGCTGCCTCCTCCGCAAAGGTGAATTGGAGCAAGAGTGAGGCTCTCGTGGTGGGTTGCTGGAGAGATCAGGACATCTCTGATCTCCCAGGGGGGCTGAGGTGGGGACTTAAAGTGTTGGTGGGTTTTTGGGGTTTGATAGTTTTGTTGCAAAAAATTGAGATGGTAGTCTGGAGAAGGTGTGGGCTCGGTTGTCTAAATGGAACTGGCTGCTCCCTCAGCTGTGTTATAGGGGTAGGGTTCTGGTCGTCAATAACTTGGTCGCCTCGACTCTCTGGCAAAGGCTCACAGTTTTGTCGCCACCTAGGGGCCTAGTGGAAGAGATCCAGAGGGCTCTGGTGAACTTCTTCTGGGCAGGTCGGCATTGGATACGGGCGGCTGGACTCTGTTTGCCTGTCAATGAAGGAAGACAGGGTCTCGTAGATGTCAGGTCCAGGATTACGCCCTTCAGGCTTCGGACTGCCCAGCGGTTTCTTTATGGATGTGGTCCGGGAAGGATCGACACTGCAAGACTTTTGTTGCGGAAGGTGGGCTGGGTTACGACATACAATTTTGTCGCCTGTCGGGCCTGTCGGGCCTGTCGGGCCTGTCGGGCTCTCGCCTTTCTACACCTTAGTTCTGCAAGCGTGGAAGGTTTTCATGAGCTCTCGCATACCCGATGCAGATCCAGGCATATGGCTGTTTGAGAAACCCCTGTTTTTCAATGATTTTCTTCCCACCTCGTTACTGAAGTCCTCCAGTCTGCGGGTTCGGCTCAGGGAGGCCGGTTGCACGAAATTTGGACATCTGTTGAAACCGTCAGGTTTGACCATGGAGGAGCGGAAGCGGCGGCTGAAAATTACATCCGCCAGACTGATCGACAGGGTGGTGACGGAAGTCTGTGACGCAGCCGCTGAGAATGTTTGCCGGCGATGGAACTTTGATAGAACAGTGGAGCGAGAACGGCATCTATGGTTTTCCCAGCTTGTCCGTTGCCCCGGCGATGGGGGACTGGCAGGAGCGGGGGGTTACCTGCTGCCTGTCAAGGGGCTCCAACAGGATGCGTTCCAGTCGATGCAGAAGGCCGTCCTGTATCGAATGTGCGTGAAGGCGCTGAACTGGCGCTCACTGATGGACCTATGGGAGTCGGGGTTGGACTGAGTTTTTGACCCAGGCTTGTCCCCAAAGGGCAGTTGGCGGTCCCTGTACAAGCTGCCCATTGACAAGCGGACAGCGGACCTCCAGTGGAGGATTGTACATGGGAGTATAGCTACAAACAGATACAGAGAACACCGGGATCCTAGTGTGGGGGAGTTTTGTTTGTTCTGCTCCGAGGTTGAAACGGTAGCACATTTGTTTGTTCAGTGTCCACGCCTCGATGCTCTTTTTCAGTTGTTGCGGAGGTGGTATCACTGTTTTGGGGTGGTGTTTTCCTGTGATTTGTTTATTTTCGGGCCTAGGTATGTTGCAAAACAAAAAGCAATAATCACACTTCTTAATTTTTTGTGTGGGACAGCTAAACTCGCTATCTGGCTGACCAGAAAGAACCGTATGGCAGGCTCTGGAGGAGTGGATCCGCTCGAGGCTTTTAAGGGCCTCGTGAAGGCCCGCCTTCGAGTGGACTACTCCTACTATAAACTAGTGGGCAACTTGGCATCCTTTGTAAATGAATGGTCTGTGGCGGGGGGGTTTATGTTGTATTGGGGAAGAGAGCAATGACCTCTTGTTTCAGTTTTAGTTATTCTTTTAGGAAAATGATGATGTGATTGTATTGTTTTTCTTTTGCATTGTTCAATAGGACGTGTTGAACCCTCTCCTCTCCTCGACATTGGCATCTTCAAGCCTCAGTTACCAGCTTTAGTCCCACCAGGCTGTAATTATAGGCCCAGGAGTTCCAACTTCAAACTACTTAAATACACACATACAAGAGAGATGCATTCCCACTGTCCCACCCACAGCTTTTCTTTTCACACCAGTGTGTTAATCAGTCCTACGGATTTTTCCTGTGTGTTTTTTAGCATTCAGAGATGAGATCTACATGTTGCAGCTCCACTTATTTTTTTTTCTGAGCTACCGTATACTTGAATAATTGTGAGATCTTATCCTGTGAAAACACCTGTAGGCTTTTGTAATCACAGCCCCCTTTATTTTGAAGATGAATCTAGTTTTTTTGTCGCGAACATGCCATTTCTTAATTCTTCAGAATTGCTTTATTGCTTTATTCTCATCACCTAGGGAATAATGTGCTTTACTAACTTCAGCAATAGCATTAAGAGGCATGAGGGGGAAACTGAATTATTCAATGTCTTGGGAATTGCACTGAGAGAAAGGGACACACACACACACACGCACACACACACACACACACACACACACACACACGCATGCACACATACACACACACATGCATGCATGCACACACACGCACGCACACACATATTCGACCCGGGATGTGGTCCGTTGCCATTTGGATGGCCATTAGCAGTAATATATTTGATTTTTCCTTGAGGTTTGACCCCTGTTTTGAAGTGATGGTTAGTGGAATAACAGCTCCGTCATGAGGCTTTTATAATTCCGGTGTGTGTTTTTTTTTTTTTTTTTTTTTTTTTTCAATTAAAAACATAATGACCCCGTCTCGGGGCAGACATGGTGGTCTTCATTGACGATGTGTACAGGTGTTCTTGGGGAGAGACGTGTGGGAATGACTAGCAGCTAGGTAATAAGACCCAAGACTTTGATCATTTCGGTGCACGTTTAAACACTTGTGACACCCTGGCCTTGTGATTGCATACTTCTGCTGTCTCCATCATTTTTCTTCAGGACTAAGCTACGAGGTTTTCTGCTATAATTGGGCCTGGAAAATCCGTTCTCTGTCCAACTTTGTTAGCATTGCTTTTGACATGCTTCCAGAGGTTCTGCGGTTCTTGCAGTTTTTCTTTTACATGTGCAAAGTGGATGAAAAAGAAAAAAAAAAAAAATTCATGTTCATTTTTGCTTGCAAACAAGATTGAAATGGCAAGTTCATCGCCCGAACCAAAAGCTCAGGTTATGAGGACATGATTTGCTCAGAGCTCTTCCATTTCTTTGCTACAAGATTCCCCCGTTTAACTGGATGCGGACAAAAATGATCCGTAAGCATAGACCTACACTTTAATAAGCCTCTAAGCATGGCTAGAAGTCAAAATTTCATCCCTCGCTCTGTAAAACTGGAAGTGTAGTTTTGTTGAGGCTTTATCGCCCTTTGTGTTCCTAGCTCTGTGGTGGCGTACCACTGCAAACATTCAGCACGATAGTAAAGTTCCCTTTCATTCCCGGTCAGGGAGTTTGTACAGTCGCCATGAGCTCTAACAGATCTGTTTCCTCCAGCTTTATGACGATAATGAAGACAAATGAGTCCCTGGCATGAAAGCACATGAGGATTACAGCACGCATGCATGTGCATACACACACATGTCTTAACCTCGTGGAAATGGGACACAATAATCCTTTATTGTGTTCCTTTAGAATGCGTGGGAAAAAGGTGGGGGTTCCCGCTGTGGTTTGTGTGTCTTTTTGTCTGCGTTTTTGGTATCTGCTTACTCTTGTTCAAGTGATTGTCCGTCTGATGACGAGTGGCAGAAAGTACACAGAGCTATGACGCCGATGTTCTGGCTTCGTATGCTGTCGCCTACATTTTGTGTGTTTTCCCAGCTTGTCACTGTCCCAGACTTCAGGAATCCGAGTGCTCAATCTGGCTGCAGCAGGAGGACAGTGGTGGTATCAGTGAGTCAGGGGCACGACGTCATGTGTATTTTCACATTCTTGGTACCACACGCTGAGGAGGAGCATTTGCACTCATCTTGAAAACAAAGTTTATTTTCAATCCTGGAACCAACATCTTTATAGCTTATTCTTTTTTTTTTTCTCTGTTTACACAACCTGGATCTCTTAAATCTCCTTCTTTTTTTCCCCCTTTTTTTCCAAGTGGTCCTCTAACTCTGAATCAGCTCTAGATTTTGAAGTATGTACGACACTGCATCATACCGGTGCACTGACAGCTGCAACGATCGGTTGGCGTGTTTAGATAATATCGATTAAAGCCACTTCAATGTCACAGACGGTCTTGGATGTTTCCAGCTCGGTGGTATGACCTTTGTTGTCCCGCCCATGATAGCGCACTAAATAGGAAGAGCACATGAATGACAGAAAATAGGCAGGGAAAACAGACATATTTAAAGAAAATGTAAGAAAATAAAAGAAAGTATGGGGCTGTGTTAAAGGAAAACAAGTCAGCGAAACGTGAAGATACAGAGCGGTCATTTCACAACAGCAGTGAGGCTCCTGATGGAAATAATTGGGAACTAATCTAAAGTAATTAGGAGTTTAGTCAAATACCAAAATAATATGCTTATATCAGTTAAATTAATTAGAAACATTACCCTTTTAGGTACCCCGACTTCCTGATTTCTTGCTGCCTTTAGTTTTAAACCTCCACGAGGGACTGGCTGAACATGTTTGTTTGTTTTTTCTTTCCTCAGCGGTAGGTAGGGAATGTAGACAACACGCCTGCTCCATCAGATTGAAATGAAATGTCATTCCAAGCAGGGGTTGGTTTAGTCAGCGAACTTCCGTTCTGAGAATTCCCTCCTCTGATGATTACTCACACGTTGCTCTACGTTTCACCCACACTCTGATTTTTGGTTTGCATATGCACACAGGTAATCTCACTCGAGGGACGCCTGAATGACCGCTGTTTAACCCTTGGTCCCGTCTTGCGCTCTTCTCACTTTTGGTATCATGCGAGTCATCGCAGAACATTGTTCTCTTTTAAGTGCCCATGAAAGGGTCTGTTTCCTCTGGCAATTTCACCTGTAGGTGAGAAAAGTGTGTGTTTTAATGTGTGTGGGTGATTACTCGCATAGGCCTGAAGCCTTCGAATAACCCAGCCTGAGGAGAGCAATTGCCAAGAGAGAACAGACTTAACTTAATAGCGGGAAAAAAGCTATTTCACTATTTGCAATTTTGAAGACTAAAGGTAACAGTGAAAGCTGTGTTCAGTCGTGTCAATGAAAGCCTCCATCTCCGACCTGGTTGTATAGATGTACGTTGAAGGCTGATTAAGTATTGATTCACCAGCTGACGTTACTTGTTTTTGTGTTGCTCATTGTCTTTCGTTCTGTCAAATTAAAATAGAAAGTAAATAATGGTTTTCTTGCTCACAGAAACTGCCTGGTTGAAGTTTCTCCTCAACTGATCATTCTTTCTCTCAGAAACTCCTGTTAGTGGGTTATAGTCGAGTGCAACATTACTTTTGATTTTTCTTTTTGCTTTTCCTTTTTTTTTCCCCACTAAACACTGGTTAACTTTAGCTCCGACGGTAATGATCCTACACATAAAACGTTGACCGCGGTCTGTACAAACTTTGAGACGTTTAGCATTCTTGTTTAGGACAAAGCGACTGTTTGGCTCATTAGCAACCTGCATTTGCATTATATTTTGATTTATGACGAGGCATCTCGTAAGTGTAAGCACACAGAGGGAGACTGTCAGCAGTGGCACGGTGCCTAATGTAGCGCGTTGCTTTGTAATGCCTAGGCTCACTGGAAGCAACAGGATTGGAGAGAGATGCGTATAAAAACAACAGCTGTATAAGGATGTACTTATTCACATTAATTAACTGTAATGCAGCCCATCTGTAAACGCAAACACAAAGCTTTGCTTCAGAGAAGTGGCGTTTAGTCCTTCAATCAATGCAGTTTCATTGTAAAGTATGTATGAATGGAATTTGAAAAAGAAAAGGAAAAATCTGGCCGAGATATTTTACGGTCCATAGAAACACGACGTGCCACTATGCACGTTGTCAGGACAAATCTGATTGATTAGTGAGAAACAACAGACCACCTATTGAAATCTTGTAGACATGCACTCTCCAGTTTGCCTTGTCATGCATTAGTGGAGATATCATACATCTTATCTTTACCGTCGGCTGTCCAGACAATGCCAGGTAAACATATTTCTCTTTTCTTTGGCAGGAAGCTATTTGTCGTCCCTCCCGTTTTCCTGGTGCTGGTTTCTTGACTTGGGTCAGTGACAACACCGGTGTTGGGAATGTGACGTTGAGCTGGTCGGTTGTGGATTAAGTGGGGGGGGCGGGGGTCATAAAATGATCTTCATTTATTTTGTACAATCAGCTCCAGACAGTTCCCAGAACAAAAGCAGCCTCTTTATCATTTTGTGTGACTGTGCTCTACACAACAGACTTAGAAGATATACAGCATCTTGCTGCAAATGCTGAAAGTACCTCTTTCCTTGAGATGCAACAGTGTTGCCAGGGTAAACACTGGGGTATTTATACTCCTCCACCACTTCCACTTCTTCTCCCATGATGGAAAAACCATCTGACTTAATTGTGGCTCTCCTAAAATCTACAATCATCGCGATTTAACAAAACCTGCTACAGAAGTGGAGCATTGGCAGTTGAAGAACCCATTACATTTTGTCTGTCGCGTAATCACAGCGCAGTCTTGAAAAGGGAACTAGGGCATAAGCCTCGGCAGAGGATGTGCTCTGCCGAGGATACAGGTAAACATGAATTACTGTTAGTAAAAACATGTGTGGGTTGTATAGAACTGATAGCAACAATCTGTAAGTTAAATGCCTAATACTTGAAGAAATAATTGATAATACGTTCATTTAAAGGAGAGAAATTTAACAAGAAGAACAAAGACAACGTGAAAGACACAGATCACAGAATACCAGACATCTTTTTCAATCTAGAGCGTTTGTAAATCTCTAATAGTTTAAAGTTTGATACATCCTCCCAACCTTTTTCCGACAGGAAAACCTGTATTCTGTCCGAGCTTCACCCATCACTACAACAAGCTTTCCGATTAACGTCAGTGTTTGTGGATTTATTGTGCTGCACCTGAGTCAGTGTGATTTCTGAATTTGAAGCAGTCTGGATAAAGAGTGGACACTATTCTGATGCTCGTTTGCTGCCCTGACAGATGCATGCACTGGTCTTCTTGCTGCTTGTACTCGTTTTATCACTACCAGCGATACATTTCCGTGTACATAGGATCTAAATGCATGAAGGTCTCTTTTGATTTTGACATACAGTGAGCACTACTTAACGAAGTGCCAGATAATCTTTCACTTTATAAGATGACTCATCCAGGTTCACACTGTACATTTGAATTTTTATATCTAGTTTACTTAAAAACTGCTTTTTCAGTTTCATTACAAAAGCCAAGTACGCCTACAAAGATTTTTAGTCTCAACACAACTGACTAAATGTCACAAATTCAAAAAAATAAATAAAAAAATATCCAGTAACATAATAGCTCCTGTAAATTACAGCAGATTCTCCACATCAGCTACAGCTACGATGCAGTTACACACCTTTCGAGTCTGTCACTGCAAATGAGTGTCTCATTTTTACTGGTTACGGATCGTAATGTATTTTTTAATATTCCATCCCCTCTCCCACATCCCTGTGGACAGTAGCCCTCTTCAAGTTCAGGTCCTCTGCTCAGGCACGAGCATTCATAAGAGCATGAGAGTTCTGCACAGTGTCTTAGCTGCTCCTAGGAGTGCACTCTTCTGGACAAAGATAGCAGATGTGGTTTCCACAATCTGCTGGAGCCACTCTTCTAGTTTGCTAAAAGTAGCACCATGGTTGTATTCGCTTTAACACTTCATTTCTACTTCCTCTTTCAACCTAAACATGAGAAGCTGGTATTTTCCAGCCTGCCTCCATCTCATACTCGGCTTGAATGCGATGAACATTCTTGGAGGCTTCTTGGCACAGCCGGCACCCCGGAGTCTTGTCTGGGGTAGTAGACCCTGGCCTCTATCGTTCTTGAACTCTGGGCCTTTTCTTGTGCTGCTATGATTAGTGCATCATCGCTGTCTTTCAAAGAAGCCACTTTCCATCCACTGATAGGACGTCTCAACATCAGCTGATTCTTCTGTCTGCTGGTGGCACATGGCGATATGCAGGGACTTCTACTTCCATGATGGTTCCTTATTAGACATCCGCTGCCTGAGACTTTTGCAGTTCATCATTGGAGGCGATCTTCCAAATGTATTTCTGGATTTTTGTCGTTTCACCCTGAACGATTGCTTTGATCCTCTCTAGTCCCTGGGCTCTTTCCTACCTCTTGGTGTCGAGTCTCAGGGTGCCGGCCTTGAGATCACATGTAACCAGTTGAACTAGGTTTGGATATGCCCTTCTTGTTTCTTTGACACAGAACACCTAAAAGCGAATACAATGGTAGCATTCATAAAATCTTTTGTCTGATTGTTACACATAATCTGGGGAAATGTGTTCCACGGTGTTCAAAAAAACAACTGTGATGAGATCATATCTTAAACTGAAACAATATCATTTTAATTTGAGACCAATAAGATTGCAGACATGTAATACTCTGTGAAAGTGTTTTGTTCTAAAATACTTTGGTGCATTTAAAGTTCTCAGTTTTCCTGAGTTTTTTTTTTTTCTCCTTTTTTTATTGGATACATGTTGCAGAATTGTCCTGGGAGTAATAGGATCATTGTGAATTCTGTTTATGATGTCCCTCTGCGTATTCTTCGCTTTGAGAGCCAGTGAGGGGAAAAAACAAAAAACTAAATAAAAACGGATAACATCTGTCACACTTAACTTATCGTAGATGCGTTTTCTTTTTGTCCTTTCATTTAATACCAGCTCTCCATGTCCCTAAGAAAAAACTCAAAATACCTGGTACCTTGACTTATTAGTATGGGGAACGTGTCCACTTCTGGCCACTGTTTTTGGATGACTGGAGCTATTGAGTGACAGCTGGGGTCCAGTCAGCCAGGAAACACAGTTCAGAGTGTGCTTAATGACACATACCCAGAGCCAGCACCTATAAATAAGTTAAAGTTACTCACCTCGTATATATAAAGTTCTGGTCTTTCAGGATATTTCGTTGGTGTTGTTGTTAGAACTGCTGAAGGGAGCTTTTTAGGTTAAGAGGATATAAAAGCTTAAATTGTGTTGAATGTGGGAGCTGGCGGTTAGGATGAAAGGAGTGTTTATTATGTGCTGAGCTTCATATTTGTATCACTTCTTGTATAGTTAGTTGTTCTAGGTACTTGCTTAGTTTTTCTGTTTTTACTATAATTTTTTTTCTGTTTGTGTTGAAGGCAGCTTGTGTCGATACTTGAAAACATCGGTATGTGTCACGTAGTGAAAGCACATTCCCTCAGCCTTTTATGAAAGTGTGTGTGTGTGTGTGTGTGTGTGTGTGTGTGTGTGTGTGTGTGTGTGTGTGTGTGTGTGTGTGTGTGTGTGTGTGTGTGTGTGTGTGTGCGTGTGTGGTGTGTGTGTGTGTGTGTGTGAGACAACAGGCCATTATGCAGTCAGAAGTCAGAGTTGGGGGGGGGGCGCATTCCTCAAAGGGCTTGTGTTTCAAGTTCCTTAAAAGAAGATTTTTTTTCACTTTTTTTCTGGGTTTTATGTCATTCTGGGGCTAATTTGTAGCTATATTGATTTAGCTGCTTTCCATCATCTCCCTGTTATTAGGAAAGAGGCTTTTCACCTTTTTTCCTGGACTTTTTTTAATACTATATTCAACAAAAACAATCCATGGTACTTTAGAGGTTTTTGTGTATTGTTTATTTGGTCATTATATGGCAAGAAACACCCCCCCCGCCTCCCCCACCCAAATCCACCGAACCTGCTCTCGCTGAGGGAGGCTGTTACGGAGCCTGGTTAAGCCACTTTCACGTGCTGTTCACCGCAGACTATTATTTGTCCATTACTTGTAATTACCTATCATGATGACTGATGGAATGTTTTCGGGGCTGAGTTGGCAAGCAGTTGGGATTATCCTGTTGAGGACTTTATACAATTACCCAGTCATTAAACACGGCTCAGCGTGAGGACAACCTGTGTTGGGAGGGGAGGTGTGGGGGTGGCATCTACAGTGACTTGGTTGTGTGGTTTGCATATCCAGATTCTGTAGACAGGCGGCTGTCATTGTCATGCTGTGATGCACCCAAAATATTGACTGGAGGGCAAACGCTTTAGATGTGGGTGCTGCTTGGTATCACTGTGCTGCAGTCATTAGATCTTGCCCTTTCTTCAGTGTTTCAACACACCACAGCCCGGCTTATCTTACAGGATATCGCTTTGTTCGACCTGGTTTGCAAACTAAGCATCTGATGATGAGACGAGCGAAGATGAAAGCCCCCTGATTGATTTGGATTGTATATCTGGTTTTGTTTTGAATTACGCTGGATATTATGACTGAGTTACGTCGACTTCCACTTCCACTTCTTTGAGGGTTATAAAGGCACTAGTCAAGATATCATTGAAAGCAGTATGAAAAAGACAGTACAATAGAACCTTGTTAGAAACGACACTATAGCCTTTTTGTGTGCTCATGTTAACTTTCAGCAATACAAAGAAATATTGTGGTGGGGGGGGGGGGGGGGGGGGGTCAAGCTTTTGGGTCGGATAGTAAAACCAAAGCAGAAACGGTGCTTTTGGCCACATTGCAATTTTCTGGGTCCAAAGGTTTTAGAGAATACGATTTGTTACAGCTTATGTTAATTCATTTTAACAATTTCCCCTTGTTTCTTTTGAAGGTGTTTCATCTCAAGGTGAAACCGATTTAAATTATTCAACTCTCCGTGTTTCCAATGATTGATTTTGTAGCTTGTCTTCTCTTGTATCCACCGTCTAACAGCATTCACCTTGAGATTTATAATCTGTTAGTATGCAAAAATATTGGACCACAAGTTCAATTATTCTTTGTGTATTCCTATCTTGGAACTTTTCAAAGTTGTAGAAGATCAGAACTTCCCTCAGAATGTTGCCAGCAGCCAAATATGATTGAGCGTAAAGTTATGAAGCTACGAAGCTGTCCTGTGTGATGTTTGCTGAATTAAACAACTGCCATGTCTCGGTAAAAGTCTCTCACGTGAAAACTCGACATTCACATGATAGAACTTGTTCTTCGATGGGACAAAGATGCCTGTGTAGCCTGGAGAAAGATGTAACTGAATACCGTGTACGGTTACAAATGGATGGGATGTCATCTGCGTTTTCCCGCTGCCTGGGCCAGAGATGTCTTTGATTTGTGTCTTTGGATGTTTTGCAAAAACCATCCTGAGATCAAAGATGCCTGCGGAATGAGGCTGGCTGTCATGATGTCACTAAAAACAGATATATTGACAAAAAAACCCCATTTAGAAATTCAGTGTTTTCAGTTCACAGTATTTCTTTCTTGAGTTTGTCACAAGCGGATGTGGCTTTCTTTAGATTGTGATGCTGTTTTTAGTGAATGAGATTTGAAGGCATTATGTGGTATTGTAAATCAGTTTGATATAAGCAACGCCGTAACTGCTGAATGCTTCTGAAATGTTCCTCTCTCTCGCTGTCAGGTGATGCTATTGCAGGCAGCAGAATCATCCCTCACATGTTGTACGTGAATTGTTTAGCCCATCCTCGGTAATCATGGGAGAATATTGTTCCAGCTAAAATGAACTATTTTTGCCCCAGGTTTCACATATTTTAAGTAGGGAAATGTGATTTCTGCAGCATGCAAGATTGGAAAACATTATAGATGCTACAAGTAATATAGCTTATTAAGTTTTATTCTCGAAACACAGATGAGGCCAGATGAGAAAACTGCTAAATTGATGATCTTCAAACTGATGGAGAGCAGTAAGTTACTGTAGCATTGAGACTCAAATTAGGGAGAAACTCCCAGACTGGCTCCATCATTGGCATATTAATGTGTGATACATTGTTTTTAATTCCACAAATATCACTGTCCCTGGCCAAAGGAATTGTGTGTTGCACTTTAACTGCCTACGTTTTTTTGAAATATTTATATAGATTAAATGAAGCATGTAATGTGTTAACTGCTGATGCATGTATGTATGTAGTTGGGCTTGGGCTGATACTTGGAGGACTGCAGCTCCAGGGCTTCTCATAGACTCCGCCTCTTCACGTTACCTTTGGTTTCTATGGTGGCCTCGTACTGTTTCAGAATGAGATGATCTGAACACAAATAAATCGGGCTCTCACCTTTTACATGATCAACAAAATGCTTAACAATCAGTTATCGATAATCGATTAGTGATGACTGATAGTAGAGATACAGAGTCTTGTTTTTTTGTTTATTTTCCTTTGTATCAAATCCTGATAGCTTTTTTGCTCAAGACTTGTAAAAAAACATACTGAGAGAAAACAAAAAACTTATTTTAATTGCAAAACAAAAACAAAAAACCACTGGTGCATTACGTGTGCATCAGTCACTACAGGTTGTGTAAAACATGTGTGAAGCAGTTTCAAAATAAAAAAGTAAGTAAGTCAAACAATGCCACCTCTGGATAGTGTTTAACCAGTAAGAAATTAGATAGATTTTTTTATTTTTTTAATTCACTTATTATTCCAGTAGTGACAATAATTGGTTTTTAAGCGGGACAAGCTTGTGAACCACAGCAGTGGTTTACGTCCTGGTCGGTTACTTTGTACACAGAAGAGATCGATTCCCTCCGAGTCCCGAGTCCCTTTCTCATCTTAGTTAACCTTGGATTGTGGTAAAGAGTAATTGATCCGCAGCCATGTTGTCTGTTCAGCCTGCAGCAAAAACAAGAGGACTGGAGGTCATTTTCATCCTTGCTCTCTTATCTCGCCCTCCACACTTTTAACTGAAAGAGAGCAATTCCATACAGAGTTTTTAGATAAAACGTACTTTCTTGGTAACAACCTGCTTTTGCTTCCATTTCCTCGGCACCTCCTTTCTGTTCTTCTCATCCTCAGCTGTCACTTTCTTCCTAATTTACTCAGTTTTGTCTGCCATTCTCCTGTCTATCTCTCCATCGCAGCTGTCCGTCTGTTTTGCTCCCAGGTTTATCATTCGTTCTTATCAGCCTCTGGTTCCTCTAGACTTCCTGCACCTCATATCAGTCTGACTGATTACACTGTAGCACAGCTTTGCTTTCAGGAGAGATTATGCGTTACTGTCAGGGTGTGCGCAAACAAACCAGGTGAGTGTGGTCTAATTTCTCCCATCTCTCTTACTTAACTTAAACAATATATACACTCAGCTCAGCACGCTCAGAGGAGCCACTTAAGACTTGATGGATTTCCCATTATGTTTAGACAGCAGTGATGGAGTGCCAGGTGTAATGCAGCATTCTCTGCTTTCCTTTGAGTTTCTGCTCCCCATCTGGAAACACTGTGTGATTATAGCACACAAATGGTAAGTCAGTCTGCTTCAAAGCCCCGGGGATGAATAGTCCTTCATGTGAAACAATCACAAAAATGTAATCTGAAAACTCTTAGGCTTGTTTACATCCCTTTATTTGGAAATCTGTCCCGGAGCAGTTTCAGAAAAGCTATGAGCATTCAAATCGTGGCAGAGCAGCGAGGATCGATGCCAAGCTGTAATACCAAGCAATAAGTGGGATTGCATTTGTCGTTTATTTGACAGGCAATGGTCCCTTGGAAAATATGAGCTGAGTTTATTGGTGTCTCCACTGTGTGCCAGCCTTTAAATCTATTCTATTGTTCATGCTTTCTCTCCTTAAAGCCAGAGCTCATTGACTGTCAGATTACTGCGTTGATCCCCACGATCATAGAAGCTGAGTATCTCTGACTAGATTCAAGATGTTTACTTATCATTTTCAAATGAGGCTGTATGATTTATGTACCCCTCAAGGCTACATAGTTTTAATTCTGTTTTTGAACTCTTCAGTCCAAAAAGTTTAAGGAAAACCCACACTACCAGTATTAGAAATATTTTAAATGATATATTTTTGGTTCAATTGCTCAATTTTTCAATATATTTAAGGTGTTGTCTAGAAAATCTACTTATCTAATTAACCCTGAGTTTATCTACAAAAACATACACAATAAAAAGAAGAAAAGAAATCCTGATTCTGCAGCGGCTCTGTGGCGCTCCAAACACTGGAAACAGCACTTGACACGCTGCCGTACTGAGTCATATGAGGAAACATTTCAGTAACTACTCAAGGGTTAGATGCCACTTCGGCTTAAATGGGAAAAGTCGTGGTGTCACTCGGAAACATTTCCCTGAGCGTAGATCACATACGACAGTTCTGCCTTCACTACATAGTCCTGTACCAGAATAATGATTAAAAAATGGTTCGCGTTGTCCTTCGGCCATCGTAGTTTAGGCTGGAATCAGAACCTCCGGGACTATTAGACTGTGTCCGGTAGTGATACATCTTTCAGTATTTGCGTCAGTCAAAGAAGTCAGGAGGAATCCGTTTTGGATTAACATAACATAAACATTCTTCTAAGCAAAGAAAGTTGTCAGGATCGCTGCATCACCTCCCCATGATGACATGTGTCAGTGGGCAGCAGTTTGTGGGATCAGTGATGACATGTTGCTGAGCTTCTGGCTCACTAAAGCTGGTGAGAAGCTGACAAGATAATCAACTTCATGTTGCACTGCTCCTTACCTTGGTAGGGTTTGGTGCTGTTGCCTTTCATAAAATCAGGGACCCCGTCGATGTGATTGCAATGTATTCTTTGGAAATGTTTTCCTGTTTTGATAGTTTCACTCAGCAACGTTCTCAAGCTTGTAGTTTACAAAACAGTTTATTCACTTGGGCAATAAGTCATGTGAATCAACAAGCTTAAAATGAATTTTTCGAGTTTGCCGTGTTGTGAATGTACATTTTGAGTCAGATTGGGTTTTAATGTTAACGTTTGTCACCTGTTTGCATGATTGATTGACCGATTCTTTTTAGTGCATATCTTATCATTTTGTTTGTTTCAAGTTGCACAGGTGTAATCAGTCTTTCTTTCTTTCTTTCTTTCTTTCTTTCTTTCTTTCTTTCTTTCTTTCTTTCTTTCTTTCTTTCTTTCTTTCTTTCTTTCTTTCTTTCTTTCTTTTCTCAGGAGGGGAAAATGAAAGTATTTGGGCAAAGAAGAGCAAGTTGAGGCATTTTGAGGATTCAAAAGGCTGTTTTACAAATCCACGGCTGACATCAGCATTGCTTCGTTTATTTCTTATATACAGTGACAGTATTTCTCAGTCTTGGTTCTTGGGTATCACTGTCATGCACATTACGATGTTTTGATTGCACCAGCAAATCTGGTTCAAATGAATGGGATAGTAATATTTTTGTATTGTCTTGATAACATTTATGGGTTAAACTATTTATTTGAATGATGTGTTTTGGAGCAAGGAAACATCAAAATCATGCGGGGTAGTGATCCTGAAGACTAAGTCTGATTGATAAATTCTGTTCTATAGATTTAGTCTGGTGTCACTGACAAACAACCACCAGAAACCAAATATTAAATTCAGTGTCCCACACTTTATTTGGATTCTCTAAAGCTTGCTAAAATAAGCCGTTTTGTGTGATCTTTTTAGAAACACATCTCCTAACTCACAGCAAGAAAATCACTTGTTATATTTTGCGAAATCTCAAACTATTCTCTTAAGATATAAAAATGTGCTGTGTCGAGAAATGCTTCAAATGTTGGTCATGGGGAAAAGATTTTTGCCATGAGGTTGCTAAAACATAATTTCATAGAAAATGTTTAGTAAACAAAGATGATTGTGTCGATTCAAGGCAAGCCATCACCTCAGGCAGCTCCGTTCCTAGGTTGAATCTCCAGTTTCACTCTTTCTGCCTCTCTCCCTCCTTCCAACCTTCTAACCCAAGAATTACGTGAGCAGAGAGGAATGAAAAGACATATTGTGTTCTTGTGAATGCAAGCTGTGTAGACGTGTGGTGACGGTCTTTTGATGGGTCCAACCTATCAAATCCAACACTAAGAGAGCTTACCTGTTCAACATTAGTCATTTTTAATTTGCAGAACAAATATTTGATTTCAAGAACAACGATCCAGTCTCTATTTTAAGATTCATACTTGAAAAAAATTCGCTGACTAATATAGACAAAAGAAAAATTGCACAGTGCATGCTATGTTTCTCTTAGTAACGACTGTGCATAACATTTTGGAACGTTGCCCAGGCTTGTATTATATGTAGCGCATGCCGCAGGGCTTTGTCCACCTTTTTCCTGTGCAGAATAAAAGTGGAAATTAGCTGGTTCATAGTAAGAATTGTGGAATTGTGAGAATGTTAATGGTGTCTAGAAATGAATCTACAGTTCATGCCAGAAGGGTGACTAAACACACCTGGTTGTTGTGGTTAGAACACAGAATATTACGTGTTTTTGAAACTTGGTTTACTTATGGAAACTTGACTATTAAAGTATCCATCCATCCATTATCTATACCCGCTTTATCCGTTTCCGGGTCACGGGGGTCTGTCGGAGCCCATCCCGACGCATAGTAGGCGAAAGGCAGGGGTACACCCTGGACAGGTCGCCAGTCTATCCAGGGCCACATAGAAGACAAACAACTAATCACACTCACATTCACACCTAGGGAGAATTCAGTATGATCAATTAACCTACCCTGCATGTTTTTGGACTGTGGGAGGAAGCCGGAGTACCCGAAGGGAACCCACGCAAGCACGGGGAGAACATGCAAACTCCACACAGAAAGACCCACCGGGCCGGGAATCAAACCAGGAACCTTCTTGCTGTGAGGCAAAAGTGCTAACCACTAAGCCACCATGCTGCCCCATTAAAGTATTATTTAAAGTATTATTACATTATACTATTGAAGTACTTTAGTACTCATGTATTTAGTGGGAGGAAGTTTATGAATTAGTCAAACCAAAAGGTTTTAATACTCAAGTAATCAAGTATTTAATACTTTAATAGCCACGTATTTTAAAGAAACAAGAACTGACAGGAAACAATCGCACCTAATTTAACTTGATTTTCTCTTATTTGCAATAAACAGTCAGAAATGTCATAGTTCAGTCTGTAAACTTTCATAAGGCAATCTTTATTATTTTAACCTGCTGAAGTTCACAGGGCTGAAATATTTTTTATAATAAATTGTCTTTCACAGAAAGCTGAATGTGAAGTAGCTCTTGTCTTAACTTAGGATACTTTTCTGACACCTGTACACAATAATAAATGTATGAATTGAGCTACTTTTATTATTTCTTTGTCAGGAAACATCAAAGATGTGAACTGTAAACATTAATATGTATTATAATCTCAAATCTTTTTGTTACAATATGATGTTGGCAGCAGTTTATGATGAGGATTTTAATACACACATGTATTAAAAGGTAATATTTTGTCATTTTAAAGACATGATCAAGCAACACTTAGTTGTACCAAGAATAGAAGATTTGATTGATTGTTGATTGATTGGTACAGAGCAAACTGTGATGGAATGGGGATCTTTCCAGGGTTACGCCACCTCTCGCCCTGAGCAGTTTGAAGCTCAGAATGAGTGCGATGGAGGATGGTACGGACCCTGTAAAATAATACTTTCTTTCAGGTTTTGAGTTAAAGGTCATAAAAGATACTTCAGAGAGCTGATAAAAAGGCCATTGTCCTGGAGTAGTTATACAGTTATACAGTCCGGGACGCAGCCAGTTAATATTCTCAGGAAAAATGTTTGTCTTTTGTGTCTGCTAAGTATTCTGTCCACGTGTTAAAATGTCAGCTCCGACTGCTTAACCCAAGTTTGAAGGTCAAACAGTGCCCTTTTCTCACACATCTCCAGTGGAGGACGGTCTGATAGAAATCCAGACTCATTCAAAAGCTAAACGCTGCTGTTAAGCTTGTGTTTAACGTGTGAACGTTTTGTGCTGACAGTCTTGACTACATCTGAACTTGTAAGGCAGACTAAATACTTGTGGTTAATTTGAATTCTGACAGACTGGGTTACTGACATGTTGGAAAAAAAAGACAGAAAGAAACTATAACTCTAGGAGGAAATGCCTTTAATTCGAAGAAAAAAAAAACTGCCAAATATCGCAAAAATTATTTCATGCTTTCACGAGGTGGTTAATAATCCAGTTCATCGCAAAAGTGTAATGAAATGGTTTTTCAACATTTTCACGTCTCTGGCAGCGCCAGATGTGACGTAGCTGGTCAATCTAAAGCCATCAAAATCTAGTTTCCAGCTGTTTTTGGCCTCATTAAGACAATGTAGTTGTTCTATACCACTTCTTAGTCATTACGCATTACTGCTTTGCCTCTGAATAACAATTTGAATGATTATCTGCTGCCGGCAGTAGCAGCAATTGTTATAATTTGTCAAAGACTAAAGATGTTTCTCTCCATTTTCATCAAAGATGAAATCTTCTTTTTCATTATCTTAAAGAGAAATCTGGCAGAGATACGTGGAGTTACAGAGATGGAAACAGCAACCCCCCTACAACGCTAACTTTGTCGTATATTCGCAGTTTCGATTCTCTATTGCGAAAAATTGCAACGGAAACGCCACTATAGGCAATATCTGTCTACTTTCTACGGTCACAACATAACAGGCAAGTTTTAAATTGCTGTCAGTCCACAGAGAGTGCATCATTTCCACTGACTCTTCATCCCCTGGAGGGCCTGGTACTCAAATCTTCAACTTTCCAGTTGACTGACAACTATTCCACCTACTGGTCTCCAGCAATTCCATTACTGTCCATATCTTTTTATGCATCACTTCTCCTGAATATAGAGATGCTTTTTGCTCTGCGCCAATGTCATGTACACTAACTGCTTAGGGACTGCTGGAATGAATCTTTTTGCGTGCTCGAGTGTGAGGCTTCATATCAGAGATGTTTATTTTCTTTAGATCAGTGAAGACTACATGAGGATGTGGTTCTGCTTAACTTTAGTGCTAAACTGAACTGCTGTCTTGCAGTTTTAATTTAACAAGCTATACTAAGTCTGCTATCAGCTGACTCCTAACTCTTATCCATTGTGCCTGAAATAGCATGTTAACTGGAAGAGCATAATATTCCCAGAGTTATAGTTTTTCCTTTTTCACTGTGAGTTGACTGGTGCAGTAGCGTTACTCTTTCACATCTGTGCACTTTTGTACTTGTGGTTTTTGCAGTGTTCCCTGAAGGATGCAGCTTAAACACTGCAAGCTTTTCCTGTACTGTATCAGGCCGTACTACACTGCCGCAGCCTATCTATGGGGACGTAGATGAATCACTTACTGCACAGAGAAGAGAAAAGGACGACATAAGATTCAGTGACAAAAAAGACAGTGAAAGACGCAATGTCGATGTAATACGCCCTCTTTATTCGCTTTCTCACTCAACGCCTCCCCATCTGTTCTCCCCAATTTCCCTTGTCTCTTTTTTCCATCTCTCGTATTCTGGAGTCTGGCTGTCGACCAGAGCAGCATTGAACTCCTGCCTGCTTGCAACCAATTTGCAAGGAATTTGCTCACCCGTTAAAGCGCATACACAGTGCAACTTTCATCTCTTTTCCCCTTTTTTTCACACTTTTGGTCTCCAGTGAACAGTCAGCCACGCATGTCCTTGCATCAATGCAGGCCCAATAAAAACGTGGCCTCAAGAGTGCTGCAGTTGAGGTTAAGAGACAAAAATAAACTTTCCTGAGACCTCGAGGAGAAATCTGAATAATAAAGACATTCCCAAGTTATTTTAGGTGCAACAATGGACCCTTTGTGCTGTAATTGGCTAAAATGAGACCTGGAAGTAATACCTTTTCTCGCTTCAAGATCAGCTTCAAGATCTACATGCTGATTATGTAATAAGATGTGCGCAACAACAGATGTGTGCAGCCAAAGTGATCACAGATGGAGATATTTTTTCTTCATTTCATGAAGCATTAAGATCTCATATAAAATGCCGCTGACAGGTTTATCTGTTCAGCATTCAAACATGAGTGAGCCTTTAAATCTCTTTTTAATCCTCTCTCATGCCAAATTATTTCCTTCCCAAACACAGCAGTGCTGCAGCATCTGCAAATACACGTACCACCACTTTCTTACGTAACCAGAACCAAGTTGTTCTGTGGCCACAGATGGATGGGTACTTGTCCTGCGCTGTAACACACACTGATATCCTCGAGTTTGGTTTGTAATGGGTAAAGTCCATGTGAGTTAGTTAGAAATGTGTTTCTAATCCCAGTTCATGTATCATTCCTTTTGATTTAGAAAAATAAATGTAACCTTTCTTTGCTGACTAACTTGTTAGCTGGCCAAGTATATATATATTTATATATATTTCAGGCATTAAAGGGTTAAATGAAAAGACTAATGCTGATATGGCCCTCGAGAGATGTTTAATTTTATTTCTTCTGTGAAAACTAAACTTAAAAAATGTCAAAGGAACCAGAATGACTTTGATAACATCAAACTTTCTACTAGCTTTTCCATCTACTGAAACGCAGTGTGTAGCCATGGGAGGCCACCGCCAACGTTTCCAGCTTTTGTTCCCTGATTTATAGTCAGTCGCTGTGTCCTTGAGGTGCTAGTCTAGTTTTCCTGCTAACCAGTGGGTGGACTTGGTTAGTGTCTTCTCTCGTTCCCGGTGAGGTATTAATAACAGCTTTTCCTCGGGTCTTGTAACTGTCATCGTAATTATGCACAACAAAGAGAAAGGAGATGAAGTTCTGGGAATCGGCTGGCTGCATACCAAAGGGCAGGCTGTGTGTGCAGCAGCAGAGGTTCTCACGTGAGAAATGGGACATTTTTAGAGCTCTTGGTGCTCAATTAGCATAGTCAAAGATCTTGAGGGATTCTTCATGGGGATGTTTACATTGCATAGTGTGCATGATACAAACTCCACTACCCCAGCTGTAATGTCTGTGCTGCATGGCAGCTCTGCCTCCTCCTGTGCATACTTTATGCTGAATATACAACTGAAGCCCCCTCGTACCAAAGAGGTTGCACCTCTGTGCTGTTAGTGGTTGGAAAAGAAAAACAAAATGCTGTAAGTTCCTTTAAAACTGAATGCTGTTGCCTATCTCTTCTGGTTTGTTTTGCTGACAAATGTTAAAGGAATGTGCATTTCTCTCTCTCTCTGCACAAAGATCCACTGATACCTACTCAAACAGACCGGCGTCTACTATGTGATGGCACTGTATCAATATTATGTTTCCTCCACCCTGCTCTGTTCCTGTTTGCACAGCCCAGTAAATGTGCCCTCCTCATAATCCTTCACTGAGGAAATCCCAGTCAGTGGTTGCGCTCTGTTCTCCCTTTTGTACCTCACATGGAGTTTTTTTTCCCCTCCTCTCTGTTTGTCTTTCACATACCCATCATGTTAAACTTGTTAAACTAACCTTGCTGCACTATAGGAGAAGCTTTTTTTTTTTATTTCATCCAAGATCTGCAGTCAAATGTGTGTCATTTCTGAGCTGCTTTTATCACCTTCTGTTGCATGGCTCTTCTCTTCTTCCTATAATCTTTCCTCATCTCTCTCTCTCTCACACATATTAGCATCCTCTCTCGTGGCCTCGCCCCCTCAAGATCTTGTGTTTGGGTTTGCTTCTTATCAGTGTCACCATTTTCTCTCATGGAAACATATGCGTGCCCTTTTCAGACATGCATGCATGCTTCCTGCAGACCTGGACGCATCAGTTGGCAGAAACAAATACTTTACGTCACAAAAATGTTAATTAGATCTGTTGCATAACATTCAGTCTATGACTTAGTTCTGAGTCATGTGTGACGGTGCCTCGGTTCTCTGTAGTAAGCTGCATATTGGCCACCTAGCTGGCGTTGGTGTTTCCTAAGCAGTGGGCCACTCCGTGTGGATGAGTCAGAGACAACACTGGACTTGTGGGAAAGGAAGTTCTAGGACGAGATAATAAAGGCCGAGTGGTACATTAGATGACAAGTGAAGAGCTTAATGGGTACTTCAGGCTGTGTCATGAACTTACTGTAGAACAACAGTTTCAGGACGGAGAGCAACACTACAAAAAAAAGAAATGGAAAGAAGCAGTTTGACAAGTAGCTACTTCTGTACTGGAGGTGTGGTGGCTTCATCACATGGATACTGACGGGGACAGAAAGCATGACAATACCTGGCTGCAGCAGGTTACCTTCACTTTGCTACTCTTTTTCTCTCACTGGAAAAGACACAAATGCACAGGGGACTCTGGCTGCTGTCGAAAGGTTTATCTTTTCTGGCAAGAAAGGAGGCATCGGTGGTTTCATCAGTCTGTGAAATCAGGAGAACTCAGACATTGGCCTATGACGGTGACCCATTAACATACATTTCTTGAACTGGCTGTTGCATAAACCAAACTAACAGTGGATGATATCATCTGTGAGTATGGATTCTCAGTATATTCATTTTTATAATGTTTGGTATATTTGCCTGCAAAAAATGCATTATTTCTGCATCTCTGTAATGACGGGGAAAACTTTTGATTAGAGTGATCTTTGATTTTCACTTTTAACATACAGTAGATCATGTTTTGCATTTGGTCTTTGTGAGTACGTTTGCATGCACAGTTAAGGAAAGCTACAGCTCGACAATTGTGTTAGTTAGTGGTGCAGATCTTTAACAAGCTTGTTATACGCCTCTGACTTCTAAACTGTTGTAAGCTTTCAAACAAGAAAGACAACAAGTCGTAGTCTCTCATTCAGAAAGCTGCGCAACAGCCTGATGTGTTGCATTCCTGTGTCGGGACGCCGCTCATTCAAACAGGCGTCTGAGCTCAGCAGAACCAGCATGTGCATTGTGACATCCACAAAGACCTTACTGGAACAGATCCCCTTCCGGGACCACCTACAGCCGTGGACCAATTAAAACCACCACCTACCACTTTCTGACCTAAATGGTTCCACACATACACGTCTGCCCTTACACAAACTTAAAACGATAACAGCTGGAGAGACCAGAAGCAGTTAATAACAGATCGGCTCCCTATTCATAATTGATACTATGAATTACCACTAAACTACCCACCTGAGTTGTGTGTGTAGTTTTTCAGTGTTTTGTGCATAAAAAGGTAAGCCTGTGTTGCGTATCCCAAATGCTGTTTTTCTAGCCATTTCTGTGTAAATTAAAATACTGCGTAAGTGGTTTTTATTGGTTTGTTGTGCCAAAGTGCCCAGTTTAAGTTCTACTAGTAATCTGAATGTGTCCTTTTGTAAGCATCCTGCTATTTTACTAAAGATTCTTTCAAATCTTATCACAGCATGATGTCACTGTGACTGTAGTTTGGCAGTTTGCAACAGTACATTGTTGTTTGATTTCCTCAGTGGTGTCCAAATGTGTGATAGACATGTAATGGTCAGTCGTAACAGCAACAGAAAAGCTCTTAAACCAAGTCATCCTGTTTGTAATTAAATAATCATTTGGCTTCCTCTAATGGTTCCTCCCTGTCCACAGATCACCACGCTGATCAACCACAAGGACAAGCCAAAGAAGTCCGAGCGCACTCTGGCAGCCATACACAGGGTGGGTCAGGCCGTGAGCGTGGCAGTGGGGCGTTTTGTTTCCGTCGGGGAGGCCATTGCCTCAGAAAACCAAGAGCTGAAGGATGAGATGGGTCAGGCCTGTTTCGAGGCGCGCCGAGCAGGTATGCATCTTCACCTCCACCTTGTCAGAGCTGGATATTAAACAGAATTGTTGCGCTTGAACTGCAAACATTTTCAAATGTTTCTCTTTTCTAGGAGTCGGGGTGCATGTGCTGAAAATGTGGCTTAAAGTGTTTGTTTGTTCTCGGTGGATGCAGTAACTTCCTGTCATAAGCACAGTCGTGACTTTATGATACGAACTTTCCACTGAGAGTGTGTCAAACAGATCAGACATTAAACTGTGGGCTTCTCATCTGTGTTTTGTTAAGACAAACCGTGACATTTTCATTCACATGACATCACCTTCAGGGTTTAGTGTTATCAAATTATGGAGAATTTCAGTCAGTCTGGACAAGCTGGCTGTCAAACAGTATTCCATCGAAAGACCTTCTAAAGACACTGCTGTTATTAGGCTGGGAGTAAATGCTGAAAAAGGGGATAAGACACCCACGGGTGTAGTATTGAATTGGGAATAAATGTGTCTTTGTGGACATATAAATGACGACATGATGGATTCAAAAGGTTGTTAGATACTTTATGCACCTGGTTGAGATTTAACAAACTCTTTGTTTTTGTTTAGTTCTTCATGTACTAAATACCTGTCAACCCTGAAGTCCTGGTCCTTATTTTTGTGTATGGCTGGGCTTATTTATGCATAAAACAGTCATAAGGTGGCATATTGGGGTTGCCAGTGAACCAAAGCCCTGAGACTGAAAGCTCAGATTGAGAACGGTCACACTCACGCCATCTCACCTGGACTTTCTACTCAGGCAATCTGAATTATGTTTTTATGGTTTTTCTTTTTTAACCTCTTTACAATGGTGGTTTAAATTAGCTGCAAAAAAAACCCCCCGCTAAACGCAAAGCACACAAGGAAAGTCATTGTCGGGAATCGGTTGCTATCAAGGGTGAAGGTTTGTTAAACTACCAGAGGCATCTGTTGGTGGTGATCCTCAATTTTCCATCAGTGAGGTGCTACAAAATCAATTCAAAGAGCGTAACTTCACTTCTTTGAGTAAATTCTTTAAGTAAGAGCTTATAGAAGGAGATTTGGGAAATTTAAAGAAAGAGCTCATGCTGTTCTGCAAACTCTTGACGGGGAAGATTCATTTAAAGAGCAAAGCTTGCAAAGACTTTTTCAGATAGATCTATTGCTAGAAGAGGTTTCTGGAAGGTTTCTCATCAAAGACTACATTCATTTCACTACATCCAAAATATCTGTATTTAAGTTATTAATTTAACCCGTCAAAGATGTATTTTCCATCTATCCTTTTGTTTGTAAAAGGCTTAATTATCCAAGTAACTTAAACATGTCATTATTTAGATTCATGCATTACAGCAAGTGCAAAACTGTAAGAACTGATTAAAAATAAGCGGTTGTGAGACTTTCCGGAAGATGGGAAAAAGTGACGTGTGGAGGGGAAGTGGCGAACAGAAGGTGGTGGGTTTGGAAAACCCTTTTTGCACTGTATAGCAATGTTTTTGATAAGTGCAAAGTTTCTGCCAACTCGGTTCTTATCAGACAAAATAAGTAGCCCATTTAACCTTGTTCAAAGCAAACTGGAAACAATATCGCACTAGATAAGAATTTAGACACAACACCATGATAATAGGTTTATGTTGGAGGAACCGGCTTGTGCTGCAAAGCGTTTATTCCTCACACGGCGCTGATTTGTGAAGGTGCTCAAAACTCAGAGGGTGCTTGTGGGAGGAGAGGAATAGGCTGAGGAGATGCGTGTGCACCCGTGTATGCTTAGGTGAGTCCAAGCCAAGCGTGCGTGCATTTGTTTGGACGCACGTGCGTCAACGTGTGAATGTGTGCTGCAAACGATGACTAGTTCATTCCAGTTTTCACTTTTCACTTTCTCAGAGAGACTTAGAGCAGTTATTCATTATTATTATTCTTTATTGTCCTCTGACTCTTTCATTTTACATTTTGAAGGATAGGAGAGATTTTTTTTTCTTCTTTCGAAGTGTCTAGAAATTGTTTATTTAGTGAAGGACTGACACTTCCCAGCCACTTTGAGGATTTAATAAAGCTGGGATTTAGCCTCCTGTATTACAATGACTGCAGTAAAGGCAGGCTCAAAGCACTGACTCACGTCGGAGCTGCCCGTCATCTGAGCGGTGGAAAGATCCGGTGGCACAAGTCGGTAAAGGCAGCCGCTGTTTAACTCATCCTCACATGCTTTCTGTCTTAACTCACTTTTGTTCACGAGTTGATACTCATAGCAGACACTTCTGTGACATAACCACAGTTAGAAGGCAGAAGGTTGGTTGGCAAAAGTGGCTTCGATATTTCCTGGGAGCAATGAAACGCATCAAATCTGCCAAGACGTATATGAACATGTGAGCTTATAAAAGAAGGACCAGACAAACTTGTCATCCCCTTCGTGAGTAGTGTTCTTGCAGGTCAGGTTTTTTGCGACCGGACTTTACGAGTGGGGTCGCGGGGTGTGGGGGGGGGAAACGAATAGCTACAGATAAAGAGCTTATAGAATAGAGACTTGAGAGTCACGGGGACGGGCGTGGGTGATTCCTGTCAATTTAACATGAGAACAAATCAGCATAATTTCAACTTTTAACTTCAGTAATGCAATAGATGTGGACAATTTTTGATCAAGATGTTTTAGTTAAAAGATAATACAATTCAATTCCAGTTTCATGGTAGCTTAATCCAAATAAAATCTCTCAAAACGAATGTAAAATAATATTAAGAACATTCCTTCTTCAGGTCTGTTTGTTTTTAAATATACACAAATGGAGCCATTTAATGAATGACACAATGTATGAAAATGACTATTTTATCATTTCTTTAATTCTATTTCAAATTAATTAACACTCAATAGCAATATATAATATCTATTTTTCAATTTAGTTTTTCACAAAATGTCTTTGCTGTCAAGGAATTGTTAACAAAAGCACACGTGCAGTGCAGTAAAGACACATCTAAAACAAAAGAAACTAATTCATATCTGTGAGATTAAACAGCTTTAAAATATCGGTGCGTGTTCATGCATAACAGTAATGAAAACCCTTTGGGGAGGATTGGAAGTTGTGATCCGGTAATATGAAACGGCTTTACTGACAGATGTAATGATTAAATACATAAATACAAGATAATCAACAGATAGAAAACCCAGAGCAACCGATTGAAGCGCTATAAATATCTGCAAAGGAGAATATAGGAGTTAAATCAACCCTTTATTAGATGGTAACGAGTGCAAATGTTACTGTCTAAAACAATGTTAATCAAAGCAGTTTTGAGTTAAAACAGAATGTGTGTTTGAACACAAAAGTTCAGTTTATGTCAGCACAGGCGCCAATGAAGCTATGTCAAAAAGAAATTTATATTTTAACAATTTAACGACACTCAAAAATGTCATTACACATAAGTGTTAGTTTGGACAGGGTTAATTTAAGGTCTTTTCTTAAATGGCGCCGCTCTAGTGGCAGCCTAGTGGCTTGCAGTTGCTCTGTCAAATTGCATCTTTCTTCTTATCAGCTTGAGTTTTTTTTTTCTAATTGAATTATGATTATGACTTGAAACATTTTTCCATGATGGTTTAGATGGAATGTCAATATCTGGATTTTTGAACATTTGTGATGATGAGTATCCATGGCGACAGAAGGCCTTAACATGTGGGAACGGGAGATTGAGTTTTCCAAAGACCAGCCAATAATAACAAAAAAATGACCCTTAAGGCAGATGAAGTGAGGAGGAGAGAAAAATGGAGACGCAAAAGGAAAGAGGTCTTGCAGTTTTTACATTGCATAGAGAAAAAAGTACATTTGGTTGTTTTTTTTTGGTCTTTACAGTTATTGCAACAAAAATCCTAACTAAGAGCACGTATTTGATGCAGGACTCTATTTACTACCCTAGTGAAGTCTCACGGCTTGTCCAGCCATCTCCGAGTCAAGCCTCAGAGTTTTAACTTGTTAACAAAGCGGGCACTGAAACCCAGCCTGTCTGATAAAATCAGTTCGTCAGTAAAGGCCCAGCTAAACCAAACAGGACCTGATATTGACCTAGTTCCCCCTCCTTTCTGGGCTCATACAGTAAGTAAGTAGATTTGAAAGAAAAACAAAACCCTCTTAGTATGGTCTTTGAAGATATATCTGATTCAACATTTGCGTCTAAGTGTCTTCTAGCATTAAAAATGGCTCCAAGAAAGTATGCCAGTGGTGTTTGGGTCAGGTTGGCATAGTCGCCGTACCACGGTGCTGAATATAGTGCTGTTGTATTTAGTCCTGTGACGGAGGATCTGTACTTCCAGAGTTAAAGAGAGTGGCAGAACGTTATGTAACAGTGTTGTGTCAACTAAAGTGGTTTCACCTGTCCAACGTTTCAACGCTCAAAATGCCTCGCAGACCAAAATATCAGTTTGGGATTGGACTTTTCAAGGGATTATTGCAGCAACTTGATTTTCTTTTCTTCGTTTTTTTTTCTCTTTTTTAGCCAGTGTGCTGTAGATTTCCTGGACTGCATGGCATCATTGTTCTGTTGCATGACCCACTTTCAGCCTTTAGCTGTTGAACAGATGACTTCACATTTTGGCTCAGACTTGGTCGCGTAGACAAGAGTCCATGGTCGACTGAATGACTGCAAGGTGTCCGGGCCCTGCGGGTGCCAAACAGGCTCGCTCCCACGCGCTGGACAGTCAGTTTGGAGCGTCTGAAGAAATGTGCACTAAACATCTGGCCGTGCATCATGGCCAGACAGGTCATGCTGGTTCAGTGTTTGACTTATTTTTCACTCGTGGACTTTTAACATTTGAAATGCCATCTAAGGCCCGTAGAGTTTGAGATGTAGTTCCAGTTTTTTCCAGTTCCTCTGAGTTTGCGTGAACCTTTGGGTGAACTTACTGGGGCGTTCACTCCTGGGAAGATTAGCGAAGGTCTTGAATGTTTTATTCATGTGAATAATTCTTCTTACATGTTGCTTCTGCATTTTATCTTAGTTCCTGTGAAACGTATATTTGCACCGGTGAAATACTTAGTTGGTTGTTGTTTATTTTTGGTTGTTTTTCCCTAATTTCAAGACTTGATGAGGAGTGGACTTTTTTTTTTTTTAATTCTATTTTAATATGTACATTTTTTAGAGTTTAAAGATATTGTACTTTGTCTTCCGTGCGAGTGTAAATGTACTCCCTGAGGTGAACAATGGTACATCAAGGGAACATAACGAATTGTAGTCTGATTATGAAGACTTTTGCATCCTTAGTGACAACAAGAACTACAAAGTGAGGGGGTTTCTTCCCGATCACATCCTGCTGATTTTTTTGTTTTGTCTTTCCGTGGGGATCCCAAGACACTCCCGTACCAGATCGGATGTGTGAGCCGTGCAGCATATTCTTATTCAGCTTGCAGAGCCAGGAAAGGACTCCTCTCAGAGAGACTGATGGATTGAACAACATGTACATGGCCTCTCCAAATTAAATTTTGCTTCCACAAAAACTGAATTCCATCTGGTTTTTGTTTTTTTGAGGGGACTGACTTTATGACCTTGTTTGACTCTTCATCCTAACAAAGAAAACCAGCTGCAATTGAATGTAGCCCAACTAGTAACTTAAATGAACTCAAAAAGCGGACTGTAACCAGAATATGTACGGAGCTGTACGCTTGGCTGCTTCTACTTACTTTATTAAACAAGACATAACTTCAGTTGCGTCTTCCCTGATATTATTTGACTTTTTTTTTTTTAATTTGAAGTCACTTTTGAACCCAAACGAGCTTAAACTAAGGAAGTACAACATAACTTATCAAATATATTATCTATACCACAACGCAGTCGTAATGCATGTGTGATGTGATCAGGTTAATCCCAGTTTACAATGTGATGTGCTTCTAATTGAGTGAAATGTATTCTAGACCAAATTTTCTGGAAGATTACTTGTCTTTCCGTCATTTTTCAACGTTTCTATGGAAGCCCTATATCAAATACTTGTAAACACAAGTACTTTTCTTTACAGTTGTATTATTTATATTCTATGAGCTACTAGCAAGGTTGAACCGTATCCTTTTCTCATTTCTTGCAGGCGATGCCATAGCCCAGCTGACAGACATGGGCTCATCCACGACGACCCAGTCCGACGGACGCATCACGGTGTTCAGCGATAGGGCGGCGATGGTGAAAGCAGCCCGCTTACTCCTGTCCTCCGTCACTAAAGTCCTGGTCCTTGCCGACCGCATCGTCATCAAACAGATCATTGCATCCCGCAACAAGGTGAGACACATTTGCATTGAAACAAACACATGCACTTTCTTCCCACTTAGAGTATCTACTCTGGATTATTTATTTCCTAATAGTTAGGAGCTGGCTCTCTGAAAGAGTAGTCTGGATATAATTGAAGTAAGCAGCACTTTTATTGACTGCATAAAAACACCCAGCGTCACTCTTGTTTGTAACCAGCTGCGCTCTGAGACAAACAGTATGATATAAATGTAGATTTAGAACAAGACTGAAAGCAGGGGTTCTAATCATGACTGGTTAGCCTTGTTTGGACAGACAGACGGCAGCCCCGTGTTTTCCATTACCGGCAAACACAATAAGATCTCTTCCTCTTCTTAGTATTTTACTGATAAAAGCCGCTGCTGCCCGCTGGAGTACTTTCAGCAGCTAAATAAGGTGATATATGTAGACTTTTATTAATGGAAATACAGATTAAGGGCAGGTTAATTTGAATGCTTTGTTTAGAGTTTCATAGAAGAAATTATACCACGTTAAACTGTCAACGCTGCAAACTGATGTAGTGGAATAAAATGGGCACTAAAAGGAAACAAAGTGAAATATTTTGCATGTCGTTGGTTTAATCACTTTAAACTTCTTCGAGTCATTTTTGAAACATACGCGTAGAAAATGATGTCCTTCGATTGCAAACACCTTCTGGTGACAATCGAAAGCAGCCTGCTCCAAAACACATTTCATCGTACTTCTGTGACGTTGTCCCTCATGTCAGGTCCTGGTAACACTTGACCATCTGGAAAGAGTCAGCACCTTCCAGGAGTTTGTGCAGATTTTCAGCCAGTTTGGGAACGAGATGGTGGAGTTTGCTCACCTCACAGGAGACAGACAGAACGTGAGTAGCATTTGAAGAAACACTCTCCTGCTTCTGCTTCTGCTTCTGCTTCAAAACGGTCAGATCACTTAGAAAAATGCCTCAAATAAAAACGCTGCAAACGCGTGCAGTCATTTTTGTCTCTTCATTTGTGCACCACAGAAAAACATTTGACTGATTCACGTGGATGCTCTCCACCAAACAGTGAATGTTCACTGAACGTTCTGTATGTGAGAGCAGGTGGTGAAATTAGACTTCAAATCCAGCTACCTCGGAATAAATCAGTAACTATGCATCAAATATTTGACTAAATCTAACAACAAAGGCTTCCCTTCTTTTCTACTACACTGTATATCTTGTATTTGACCACTCCATATAACAAAGGACATGCGCTCGCTCCTAAAAGTGTAGATCACCAGTTCCACACAAAATTAACTTATGTTTTCAGTCTCCGCAGTCTTTTGGCTTTTTTTTTTTTTTTTTTTTTTTTTTTTTTTTTTAGCAGAATTTGCAAAACAAAGTCCGTGCATAAACTTCAGGAAAAACCCTGCAACTTTAGGGCCTCTAACTTTGTACTGTCAGGCTGCTAATCCCTCTTTGATGCACGCAGTCGGTCTCAGCAGCTAAAGCGCTTTGCCTGCAGAAGTTGATGTAAAGTGCAGCAGCTGCGATATCAAGACAGAGCGGGTTGAGCATTCCTCTGTCTGAATTTCATCAGGGATAGAGTTTTGACACACATGTCACGTTTTCTCTTCAGCGCTCCTCATTGCTGGTAATGCTTGCTCTCCCCTCATTTGGCTCACTGCTTTCTTTGTCGCATTCACTGTCACTTATGCACTCCCATACACACACACGCGAAGACGCGGGCATCTTTTTTAGAAATCTCACCATCTTTGTCTATTGGGGGGGGTAATGACCGATAATCACACTTTGTAATCGATGGCAAAGCACCCTGGGAGAAGCTCATTCAGCTGCCTTTTGTAAATTGTGTATCTGTATAATTCAAACTCTGATTGTGTGTTGAATTCATGCAGAGTGACGAGCAGTATCCTCTTTGATATTCTGGTAGTGTTTCTTTGTGACTTATGTAGTTTCGTAAGTGTGAACCTGCAAACAAGTGTGCTATATTTGAGTTTTCTAGCAAAATATTTATTTTATGCTTCATGCCCCTGAAACACCCTGTGAGTGATAAGAATTTGTAACTTAAGCAAAGCAATCAATTATCATTGGCGTGTGTGTGTGTGTGTGTGTGTGTGTGTGTGTGTGTGTTTGTGCTGTACTGCAGGACTTGAAGGATGAGAAAAAGAAAGCGAGAATGGCAGCGGCCAGAGCAGTGCTGGAGAAGTGCACCATGATGCTCCTCACAGCCTCCAAGGTAAACCGCCGTTCACCGCCACAATGCTGGACCTCCAGGCACGGGTCATGGATTCTGCTCGTCTTAAAAATGTAAAACCTTCTTCAGGTTTCCATATTTTCAAAGTTCCCAGCGCGCTTGGATCAATGTTAATGCTCGAGTTGAAGGCAGTTTATTACAAAAGAAGAAAGGCTGGGACGAGAAGAGGAGGTTGCGAGCTCTGACATTTCACATTGAATTTCTTCCGTAGACTTGCCTGAGGCACCCGGACTGTGAGTCGGCGAGGATCAACAAAGACGCTGTGTTCCACCGAATGCGCTGTGCCCTGGAGCAGGTCATCGAGATAGTCACTGAGGCGCGGAGCTCTGGGGAGAACAAGGTCCTTCCTGCCAGCGTGTACAACGGTATCAAGGATTTCAAGGTAATTTCAGAAATGATGCACAGCAAAGGTGTTTTCTGTGGTAAAGGCCTCAGATTAACGATGCTTACCGGACACGCGCTGGTTGGCTATGAGTTAAAGGGTACACATCGTGGGGAAAGTAAAAAACAAAAAAACAAACACTTATTTGGTTGTCTAAAGTTAAAAGGTATCACTTTGGTTAGCCCCACCTGGGTCTGCAAATACGTCACCCTCCGAGCCGTTCAGATTTGCAGAGGACTATTGCATCACCGAGGCTGATACTCTGACACTAGAAGCAACAGAAACAAGTAAAGAAGTCCTGATCACTTCCATTACTTCCTCCCAATCTATTAACCAGCCTCAACTTCAACTCATACTGCTTTGGCATGGACATGGGAAGTCGAAACATTTTTCCTCTTTCTTTTTCTTGCTTTGTCGTTAACTCCTAGGCTTCCTCAAGAAGGAAAGAGCTTCTGATGCTCTACTAGTGTTGTGTCTAACGTTTTACAGCCTGACTAGGCACTCAGATATTTGTTATTGAATTCAGCAGCAGGGGAAAGAAAGAAAAAGCAGTGCTCAACATTAAATCTCTCAGAACTGACACCGGTCTGACATTGAAGCCCAGGATATATGGAAGTGAAATGTGACGACCTGTGCCGGTCTTCAGGAATGAGCCTAAAAGAGGGCTAGTATCAGCTGTTTGCTTTCTGGAGACCACACTGAGTATTTGAGCAGAGACGAAAGCCTGACTTCACCTACCAGCGATCAACAGACGTATAAAGATGGGGCTGACACAGGAGCAGCGGTTCTCTGGGATTTTGATCAAAGCCCGTCATTACGGACATTTCATCAGGACCTCGGGTAACTGTGTCCGTTTTTGAGATGAGGCAATAAATAATATGCATGTCTGACAACATGATGCTCTTCTGCACGACTCACCATGCTGAAGAGGTGCAAGTATTTGCAAACCACAAGCCTTTTTTTTCTTTTTTTTAAATAGAAATAATACACTCAATTCAATGTTTGCTTTTGAATTGAGTGTTTGTTGTACCTGCAGGTGTAACAGCAATCAGCACAGAGAAACTGTTTGGTTTTTTTTTTTTTGTTGTTTTGTTATTTCTATTAATAGAGCTGTATGAATCACCATTAACCCTGCAACACACTATTCTACTCTCTTCAGCGTTTTTGCTGAGAGATGAAAGGAATGAGCCCCTGGAAGGAAAGGAAAATCAAACCATGAGGGTTTCTGTCAATGAGAGCAAAAAGAAAGATGTTACTGTTCACCAGATTTTAATGGCAAAGTCCACTAATAGCTCATGTAGCTAGGCATCCTACAGCATATGCAGACCCTTACTTCACTTAAAAACAGCTCTTTGTTAGGAAAAAAAAGGAAGAAGTGGGGTAAAACAGGAGAAATGCATTAGCTTTTATGCTGGTGTACTCAAGATGCTGCTTGCTGAATTTATTTGCATAATTGATGATACAATTTGAGCCTGAAACTAAATTCTACATGTCTTGCTTTTTAATAAGGATGTGGGAAGTTGAAATTGCAATTGATTTTTTTCTTTTCTTTTTTTTTCTTTTCATCTGAATACCTTGGTTTTTCCAAAAATGTTACAATAAAACACATCTTCCTCGTTTGTTTGTTTGTTTGTGTGTTGCTTTTGTCCCTCGTTCAAATGCTCCCGAAACAAACTACCTCTTCCCTTTCCCCTCTTGCAGTCAAATGTGGAGTGCCTGCGGGAGAATCTGTATTCTTTAAGTCCGCAGAGCCTGACCAGCCAGCTGGAGGCCCTGGTCGAGCGGACGGAGGACTTCACTGATTCAGCTTACACCAGTCACGAGCAGCGTCAGGCCATCCTCGGCTTGTGCCAGCTGGCTCGCCAGGACACCCAGCAGCTGGTTCACGCCTGGGTTGAGGCGGTATGTTGGAGAGGGCAGGCACGCAGCCTTGCATACATGCAAACATAACGTAATACATTTTCATAAAAAGTTAGGTTAAGTGATTTCTGGTTATTTTTTTTCAACTGTGCACTCACATGATGAGCAGCAAGTGCATAATGATGACATATTCACTAAATGGGACAAAATGTGTCAGAAAAGGAGAAAAGAAAAGAAGAAAGAAAACAGCTTTTGCATTGCTTGGCACCTTCGGACCCTTATTAGTTGTACCAGAGATTGAACATTACAAGCAACAGGTTTTTGTGGCAACAGGCTTAAGTGGAGAGGGTTGCCGAGAGATTTAGTCCCTCCAGCGTGTCCTGCTCTGCTTCACCGTATTCTCAAAAATTCCCATAAACACGCTCCTAAACCTTGTGAACAGCCTTCCCACGAAGAGTTGAAGCTGTTATAGCTGCAAAAGTGGACCGACGTCATGTTGAACCCTGTGGATCAGGAATGGGACGTCACTTAAGTTCAAATGCAAGTCAAGGAAGGCGAGCGAATACGTTCAGTCATATAGTGTATATTAATCCACCTGATTAGCTGAATACTTTTTACAGATGTTCATTCAGCCAACAGCCCCCCTCCAAAAAAAAACAAACATTTAATGTTCCCTGCCATTCAGCAGTCTCCTTGGCCTTAAAAATTGATGGACTTATGAAACACAAGCCTTTATGTTGCAGCTTCTCCTCCGTCTGAATTTTTACGGGGTTGTGCAGAGCATACAGAGAGCCTGCGGCTGCATAACTGTGCTGGCTCATCTAGTCCTTGTAATTGAAGGTCATCTGGAGACTTGAAAAGAATCGGCGCTGCAGTGTTTAGAAACCGGTTAGAAAGAATTTGCAAATATTGTTTCTGCTTTGGCCAGTCTGCGCTTTTATTGTGGGAAGGTTATCAGAGTACAGATTTGTTTTAGCTACAGCTTTTTTTCCAACTGGTCTGAAATTAGGAAAGTTGTAATACAATATTTACATGTATGTAATTGGATTTATTCATCTCACTTTGCAGGAAATTACAATTCTCGCCTCTTCATAACAGAATGCGTCAGTGTCAGACGACGACGCTGATAAATCCTTGACTAACATTCCTAACTAACAGTGGTTCCCAAACGTCTGCTGGGCCCCCTTTGCTGTATAAGAACATTTTTGCAACAGTCAGATATAATTTCATTGTTGGGTACAGAAATTAGTTCTTGAAGTGTAAAAATTGGTGTGTGTGTGTGTGTGTGTGTGTGTGTGTGTGTGTGTGTGTGTGTGTGTGTGTGTGTGTGTGTGTGCGCGCGTGTGTGCATAGATAAACCTTCTGTTTCTTCAATTCTGTCTAAAGTTTTATTATTTTTGTAATTGCTTACTTTGTGCTGGTGTGTTTATAAAAAAATAATAGTTCTAAATCTTTTTATCGTAGTGATGTCAGCGCTGAAGTGGACATCAGCCGGCTCCACTTCGGCAGCCGTGGTCGACCCGTTGAGAGGAACGGCGTTGGCTTTTATTCTTTATTCGTGGGATTCGTAATTTCAGATCAGACTACAAAATAACGTCTGTGTAGAAACCCTCGCTACCTTGTGTGGACATTGTAGGTCCAACGGCTGTCAGCTGACTTTTTTTTTTAATCTCCACGGGGGTCCAGCTCAGAGTCATTCATACCACCCCCCACTTTGGGAACCACTGTACGATGGTATTATCCAGTCCGTTGAGACACACTTCCTAATAACTATGCAAGTTTGTGTGTTTACATTTAAAACCAGTGTGCTACATGTTTATTCTCCTCTTCACCTGTCATTGGAGCAGCAGTCTGCCCATGCCAAAGAGCCCACAGACGACATGGAGGTGACCATCCTGAAGACGTGCCAGAGCATCACTGACCTGAGACGCGAGGTGAGCCGCAGCAGTCTGTCTCTGAATCTCAGATGCGCTCGGTTACAGACAGAAACAGACAGACACGGCTGGAACGTCTCTCGTGAGCTGTTCACATTACCTGCCGCTGTCACTGCTGTCAACCCACCGTTTCAGCTCCAGTTTTCATTCCCTCCTCAAACTCTACCCGACTTCGTGCCTCTGTTGCTTCTGATTCACCCCCCCTCCTCCGTTCTCGTCCCGTTTAGCCGTTTAATCCTTGATTTCTCCCTCAGCTTCATAAGGTGGCGGTGAGCCGGGCCTCAGACTTGCTAAAGGTCCACGGGGAGCAGCTGCCTCTGAGGGCTCTCAAGGCTGCAGGTGCCGAAGGAAACCTGGAGGCGGTGGCCGAGTATTCCCGCACGCTCACCGAGCAAAAGGAGCAGCTGGTGGAGGTGGGTGGGGTCAGTGGGCACGAGGATGCTGGCAGAAGGCTGGCATAATTACATTTGTTACTTGGATTGAAATGTATTGTTAAGTTTATATTTATCATTCATTGACTAATATTGACATCATCTAGACATTTCTAGGGAGTCAAAAGAAAAACAGATCAAATATTTCCATATGTGCTTCCCTCTAGACGTGCCGACTGTTGTGCCACGTGTCGGGTACGGAGCCGTTGGAGATTACCTGTATACACGCTGAGGAGACCTTCCACGTCATTGGCCCACAGGTGTCGAGAATGTTCATTTTAAATACAGTAATATTGTTAAGCTCCATTCACTTGTTTAACAACGAGTACATTTAAAACCATTTTAGTTCCACTCAGTACTTGTATTGTGCGTGAATTAACTCACACTGGTCTTACAGTGGCCATAAAAAAAATCAATCACGAGTAATATTTTACAAAGATTCTCTGTAGAGGGACAGAAAAAGCAAATGTATTTCCCATCTTCCTCTGAAGCTCCTGCACTCGCCATCAGCTCAGAATATCTGCACACATTTCGTCCACCGAGTCCCCCATCCCACATCTAATTATATTTGCTCTTGAAAACCATCCGTGCCAGTAATTATCCAGCAGTGTAGCGCGCTCCCATCTCGCGGTGCTAATGTCAGGCCCCACACGACTTCACCGTAATAACTCTGCTCCTAAGTTCAAAGGTCAGCCAATCAATAACGGTGCAGTGTGGGGCAGTGGAATCGCTCTGCGTCTGCTCGAGGTTACCCAGAGGGTAATTGGCTATTAGATACAACACAGCACGGGGTGGACACGAGGGAGTGTGCATGTAGGTGCACTTAACTGTTTTTTGTAACTCATCCTGGTCAAATGTTATCTATAGACAAGACTTGGTTGCAGATATTATAACTGGTGATGCGTGAATGATGCATTTCATCGTTTGCGTGCATAATTTCCACAATGTGTAAAAGACTCATGGGAATCTACCTTTTTTTTCCCCCCTCTCTGGCACATTTTTTTCTCAGATCATTTCTGCTGCCCAAACACTGGCCCTCCACCCGTCCAGTAAGATTGCCAAAGAGAATCTGGAGGTTTTCTGTGAGGCCTGGGAGTCTCAGCTCTGTGACATGGCTCTGCTGCTGAGAGAGATCAACGACGTCTTTGAAGGACGACGAGGTCTGTTTAATCTCGCTAATTAATGATGCACGTGTTGATATACAGGAAAACATGCAACATAAGGCATCTAAGCAGTTGCAGTATTCCAATACCCGGAATCTTTCAGCAAGAGACAAACGTTTAAGAAAGCGTGGCTGCTTTCGGTTTCAACTCTGAGCTGCATTAATCGTGTTTTAGCAGTCTTCGGGTGCATGCGCTTAAATGTGGGACAAAAGACCACCTCAAGCTCATCAGGGAGTGTCTGATGATGATTTTCCTTTTAATTAGCACTGGCCCTAATGCCTCCACAGGTTAAGTCATCAGATTATAGCTGTTGGTTTCCCAAACTGATTGTGTCTCAGCTTGAAAGAACAAGCTGACACACCAAGACCAGACTTAATTAATAATCATACCCTGGAAATGTCAAAAGCATTAATAAAAGTTGTATTTAAAGCAGGGCAAATAATGTGAACATATCTTTTAAATATGACTCATGGACTGTGGGCTGTTTTCTTGTAAAGGGACTAACGTCAGTGTCATTGAACACCCGTGTATTCATCCCACTTCTGCTTCCTTCTATTCATTCACCGATTATTATGGCAGTGACCTGAAGTGTCCAAGTCACGGTCAGCCGCTCTTTCAGACTCAGTTGTATCCTCGCTGACAGGAACCGAGAAAGAAAAATACAGGTAGATACTCAGGTCTGTGCATTTGCTAGTCCTGCGCGTTCTTTTCTCCCTGACACATGGATATTTGCGTGCGCCGGGAGCATGAACGTTCTCAACGCTGTGTACTTTTTAAGACAAGACCGCCTTCAAGAATGTGGTTTTGGCATGAAAAGCAGTAAATATTTTGAAGTGCACTTCAGTGGGTGAAGGGATCAGATCCACTGCCGGATTCCCACGAGACCAAAACGCTTTGTTACAATGTTTTATACACAAAGTGCAGAAATCCTTTAATATTTCCTTCTTTTATAGAGTTTAGCGTTCCGGTTGTCAGCTGGAACAAACTACTCTGTTTACATTTCTAAATAAAAGTGAGTCAGATGCAGGTACTGATAAAAGGAAAACGACATCTTACATGGAATTGCTGAATGACTATAATTGCTACTGAGATATTTTGAAAAATGCCAATATTGCAGCCGGCATTGAACAAAGCACACGATTGTTTTGCTGTACTTGTGACCCAATGCTCAAATAATCACTATAACCTTCTTCTTCCAGGTGACAAAAAACCTTATTTGTCACTCCCAAGACCCGGGGTGGGTATTGCACGATCCATCCTCATAACTGATACTCCGATACAGTGGTTTTAGTCCTTTGATATATAACTCTCTTTTAACCCCTCCCCCACAGAAACATTCGACTACCCTGAAGACTGCTAAGGCTGTCAAGTTGGATGCAGAGGTAGTGTGCACCAAAAACTTACTGTTACTTTCAGCACAGTTAATCACGTCACATCTTGTAGCTTGTTCCTGCAGCAGAATATTCATCTCTGGGAAACTTTGTGTCGCTCTCGGAGCATTGAGGGTGTTGTACTGCAAAAGTCGCTTGGCTGCAGGTTTTCAGACGCTTTGCCGTCACACGGCACGGGTTCATGCCGGTTATAGGGTTTCCTAACTTTTAAACAAATGAAAAAAAGCACCCTCTGTCCTAATATGCATTTTCCAAAACAACATCTATTACACTTCAGTACTGCCCAAAGAGGATTATTGTGAGCGTCTCTGTGGGTGCAGGAGCAGACGAGCATGGCCAAGCTGGGTCTTGAGCTCCGCCTCCTGTCATCAGATGTGGATACGGAGGTGGAAAAATGGGAAGAGCAGGAACACGACATCGTCCGGCAGAGCCAGAGCCTCGCCAGTATGGCCTACAGCATGTACCTGTTCACTAGGTAACCGGACACTGTGCTCATGCACAAATTTTGCATCTACAGTTTGTGAAACTGTTGCGTTCATGTCTGACTCAGCATTGTAAAGTCTCTTAAGCATCCGTACGAGTCTCTTTAGAGGCTCAGTATTAATGAGATTCTCAGTTTACAAAGCACGTTTGAGGCCTGGACAAAGTTGACATGACGATGACTTTTTTTCCGACTTCAAGATTGTTACAGTTTTTGTAGATCTGTGTAACCAACAGTAGTTGGTCCCTGTCCATCTTTGTAATCCATGCTTTTCTTTATTGATTTCCCAGAGGGGAGGGCCTGTTGAAGACGACGCTGGATCTTTTTCATCAGGCTGAGGTTTGAACATCCACATCCACTAATCTGTCCTGCCTTCCTCCCTTTGTTCTCATTTCCCTTCGTTTTTACTGAAGTTTAAGATGAATGTTTCATCAAACCAAATATGTACTGCAGCTGGCAGATCAATCGATCGGTTGGTAAATGCTGTTCAATCACTGCCCCTTTGCCAATCCGACAGGCCATGACAGGGATTTATCACTGTGTCGGAACAGGGGCCGGGCGACAGGGACAAAAATTAATATCCCGCTATACTTACAATAAATCACAATATACCTTTTATATCCCAGTATTTTCCTGCACACTGTGTTAACCTTAGAACTGAGAAACGTTTTCCTTGTTTTAAAATGATGAGTGAAGTAAATGAAGAGTTACTGTTATGTAAGTAAAGAAAATAAATATAATTACCTTTGGAAAAAAAAAAGAAGCACTTAACAGCTCCCTTAACAGAAGTCCACAGCAATACATTACTAATTCAATTTTTAAAAATTGTTAAAATAATAAAGAAAATAAATGTGAATAAGATCAAAAAGTAAAAAAAGTTCCGCTGCCAATATGATGAACATAAATAAACCTCTCAAAATTTAAAAAGATAGAAGATAGAACAATATTAAGACATGGTCTGTTATGTTATTAATGATGTTAACAAATAAAAACTATAAGTTACAATTAAAAATAATCATTTCCTGGGGACATGGGTAGTTTGTGCGTGACCTCTTAAGCCTGATTTATATTTCTGCGTAGCAGCTATATGCGGCGCCGACGCCACCTCTGGCACCTGCCAATCAAAATGTGAGTATAAACGGTATCATACAGCTGAACACCGCGTGCAAAAATATAGAGGTATAAATTAATATACCCATATATCACCCAGGCCTAGTTAAAATCTTCGTGAGAAAGTTTCCTGGCTGTCTTGGACACGTGGGCTGATGTGCATGAGAGGGGACCGGGACTGGGACCGGGACCGGGACCGGGACCGGGACTCAGCTGGGATCATTGCCAGTAATGTTCAGTCATTTGTGGAATCTGCACCTAAAATCTCTGTCAGGATTTATTTGGTTCGGAAAGAACAGAGATAAGAGAGGAAGAGGAGCACATGGGGGAAACAAATCGGAGGAGACTGAGAAAAACTAACCTCCTTTTTCCAACTGAAGCGCTCCTTACTGAAAGTTCAAAGTTCTGCATATTGGCTGGTATGTGTGTAGTTTTTTTTCCCATATTTAAATCTTTTTTTTTGGTACTTCTTGTTCAGGTTCTCTCTGAAGAAGGGCTCCAGCTGTGCTCATCTCTCCGTACTTTTTCCTCTCAGGTGAGAATATGACTGAAATATGAACTCAAACACACAGTTTAAGGCTAAATAGCAAACAAAAGTGTTCTTAGAAACAAAATTACAAAGATTATGCAAAATCTAAAGAAAAGAAATGTTATGCATACATATGCCTGAAAACTTTCCTCTTTTTTTAATTTTTTTTTTATGAATAAAAGCACACTGTGACTTGTGATCTGCCATTTCAGAGCATCGAGTTCAGCATTTCCAGCTTAGTTTTTTTGAAGCCAGACGTGACAGTCGGGTAGACGAATCACACTGTGGGGTGACAGAGAGACCCCGCACTGAAACCTGATTGGACAAACATACATATCATTGAAGGAACATTTTTCTCAACTGTTGTTATTTGTAAAAGGATCACACAGATGAGACTCTAGTTAATGACAGTTTAATGATTAGTGAGGAAAAAAAGATTTCGTATAACAGTAGATATGATTTAGAGCGCGTGGCTGCTCCTCTTTTTCAGTCTCGGTGACTTTGGTGTAGCCATACATGGGACAAAAAAAAAAAAAAAAGAGCAGAGTTTATTCCTCTTTAAACAGTGTGAGCTGCGAACCCACTCGATGCACTCACACTGGCACCTGTGCCCACACCCGCTCTACGCCTTTCAATCCTTCACGCATCCACATCACCCTTTCTGGCATGCCGTGCTCTTCGCTCTTCCTTATAAATCACACAGCAAGAGCAGGAAATTAAGCCTGTCACACACCTCTTTCCCTCTCAAGAGCTGATATCCAACAAACAAACAGCCTCGCCGCCTTCCTTCCTTCCTCTTGCTCTCAGCGGCCCCTTCCCCAGGTCCTCCAAGTTTAATTAAACAGCTCTTTTTGACAGCCTTTAACGACTGCCATTTGTCACTGCTGTGTCTGTGGCTGAGTGTGTGCACGTGTACGAGTGTAGAGTGGGATGGCGCGTGTGCGACTGCAACCGCCCAGAACTAATTCATAATCAGGAGGCTCAGCTCTTCAACTTGGCTTGCGCTTTCTGATTAATTACATCAAACAAGCGGGTGCTAATGGGATCCCTCTCGTAGTTCTTGGGAACCAAAAACGCTGACGGCACACCTGTGTTTCCCTCGTTGGTATGAACTTCTGTCAGTCCCTCGTCTGAATGAAAAGAACATCTGATGGCACAGCGATGATGGTGTGTAGGTGAAGTAGATGCTCCTGTGACTGAGATTTATAGATCATCTGGTTAACAACTTAAGTAGGAGTACGTGGCTCTTGCTGATGGTACATCAGGAACCTTTTTTTTTTTTCTTCCCCCCATCCCATTCTTCTTCTTTTGGTACTTGTTTGACAGGAGCAGAACATCTAAGTCTACACATATTAACCCCGTCACCTAAAAAGAAAAAGGAGAAAGAAAAAAACCCCTTTGTAGTGCTGAAACGCATCTCTCTCTCCATCTTGTTCTCACTGTTCCAGCTGGTTGATGAGGAAAAGTCTGTGGTGATGACAGAAATGGAGAAACTGGTGGCATTGTGCCAACAGCTGCAGATGGGCGCCAAGACTCCAGTACAGGGCAAGACTGCCACCTTCCAGAAGGTACCTTTACTACACCGCCTCTGATCTGTACACATTAACATCATACACGGGTGTCCAAAAATAAAGCCTCGCTGACAACAGGGTACGACCGACACCTGAGCGCGCAACACAGCCGCACTCATTTCTGTCCATTTCTGAATGGTCTGTAACTAACAGCAACATCTAACACAGGGAGCTAGATTAATGAATGCCTATGAGGGATTAATGAGCATCTGGAGTAATGATGAGCTCCCTGAGGTCAGCCTGAACCAAAAGGGACGGTTTTAATCAAAAGAAAGAATCCAGGGTCCTGCTGATTAACGCGCAGCCTCTGTCCGTCTATCATTATGTTCAATTCATCATTTGTCAGTAATGGTCCAGTATTTGTCTGACCAGAGGCTGGTAGGACACCCTTAAAGAAAAACACTGGATCATATCCTCACTACACTCAGAGATAATAGTTTTAATCAGTACATACAGACAGTTTTATACAGTTTACTTTTCTTCTTTTTTTTTTAACTTTTAAAACCTTCATGTTTTCGTCAAATTTGTCTCTAGACTCATTTAAAATTTTCTGTTTAGCTTATTGGTTTCTTTTTGTATCACATATTATCTGAAAAGTGTAGTTTAAAAAAAATATTGACGACCAAAATGATCTCGCCTTACATGCTTCTTCCGCTCTGCTGTCGTCCAATTGCGCCGGAGTACGTTTATTAGATCTAAATACGACAACACACACCTGCCCGGGTGGAGGCGTACGGGTGATTGTGCAAGTCAGAGGAAAAACGATCAATGAGACTCAAGAGTCACTGTGTGGAAGAAGAACCATCAGAGCTGCAATCCATCGATCAGACCTTACTGGTTGAGTCAGAAAAGCCACTGTTCATTCATTTTGAGTCTCTATAAAGTCTTCAGAGGTCAAAATCTCCAGCAGAAGCAAGGGTGTAAATTTGCAAAAAAGACGAGCAGTAGAAACGCACTGATTAATGCAGAACTGATTTGGAGAAACTGATGGTCTTGGAGTGACTCAGCCTGAGGCTAAGTACAGCATCCCCGGAGATGTCATGTTCCCTTATCCAGGCTGGTCGAGGAGGAGTGTGCAAGATGCTTCCAAAGGAAAGATGTACCAACACTGGTGGATCGTTCACCAGACAACCAGAGGCCGTCATTGCTGCCACAGTGGGTTTTAAACCGTGATCGATCCTGACCAGCTCCATCACCGTGTGGTACAGATCCTGCACCGCAACCTGCCGCAAGTCTCTCCAACGCGTCGTGAGAGCAGCTGAGAAGATCGTTGGTGTCTCTCTCCCCTCACTCCAGGACATCTACAGCAGCCGTCTGACTCGCAAAGCCCTCCGCATTGTTGAAGACCCCACCCACCCGTCACACAGCCTCTTCAGTCTGAGGGACGGCTTCATCCACCAGGCCGTCAGGAAGCTGAACACTCCCAGTTCTTCCTCCGTTTCCCCCCCTCCCCCACTCTGACCTCAGTATCTGCACCAGGCACTTTTGGCAGAACTGGATCGCCTACTTTGCACCAGGTCACCTTAACCAGACCGATAAGCTGAACACCTGCAGGACCATCACACACCTTTAAAAACTGTTGTACATTTCACCGTCATTACTACAATACAGTTCTTCTTCAACAATAATGTCGATCATCATACGGCCATTTCATTGTTTTTACTGTAATTTTATAGCCTTTGGCTCTTAAACCCAACGTCATGCTGCAACTTGTTTCTGTTTCTTTTTAATTTGCACTTTGTGTTTAAAATGTATTTATTGTGTAGCACCGAGGGTTTGAGAGTAATGTAATTTCGATTCTCTGTATTCACATGTGGTAGAATTGACAATAAACTTGACTTTGAATAAACTTTGAAAGATGAGAAAATTAATGAACAAAATCAACTTTAAGATGAGCCTTAAAAACAACAAAAAAACAGGAAACAAAAAAAGTTTTAAAAAACAACCTTTTCTGCAGGTTTTCAGTGCATCTCGCTGCTCTGCTCTTTGTTAAATAGTGACAAATAACCCATTTCTTTGCCTGTAGGTGGACTTGTGCATCCAGACAAGCAGAAGCCTCATGACGGTGGTCCTCTCCCTCCTCCCTCTCTGTAACAAGCTCAACAGAAAGGTGATGTCCGCTAAACTGCACACAAAACTCACTGGCTTTCAAAAATAATCCTTAAACATGCCCCAGCAACTCCCAAGTGGTGGTGCCGTCAGCTTGGCTGATTTAAGCAAAAAAAGCTGTATGTTGTCATATCATTTTTTTTTTCCCACTCCCCACCCCCATTCTGTATTTTTGCAGGTCAAGTCAGAGCGGACTAGTCTGAGTTCTCCACAGGACTGGAGAGAAAGGCAGGACGCATCCATGCCCGTCAAAGAAGAGGGGGTTCTCAACAGCAAGAACAGCAACGGCTTTGGTGTCAAATCCTTGGAGCAGCATATGGCCAGTATCAACCTCCTGGAGAGCAAATAATCCAGGAAACGGACTCCTCTTTTGTCCTATATTCTTGTCAGAGCAGCACAAAGCCATCCTCACCTCCGTGGAGCATATGTAATCCAGGAAATACTCCTCTCATCCCCATGAACCCATCGCAGAGCGGAGCCGTAGCCATGGGGGTGAAGATGGTTGTCTTTGGGTCAGCAAGAGTTTGTATTTGCAGTTGGGCTGATGTTTGCGGGATAAAACCCCAATCTGAGCTCTCTTTACCCAGTGGGATAGTTTTACTCCAAGTTAGGTTGTTAGTTGATGCACCAGTTTCACCCCAGTCCACAAGGTGGAGACAATCAGCCAACGCGAGCGATGAGTTATCCAGAGAAAGTGAGCTCTGGTCTCCTTTCTGCTCAGCCAAACATCTGTCTTCACTGCGTGCCTCTGTGTTTGTCATGTGGTGTACTGTAAATGTGTTGCACAAGTAAAAACAAAACACACCCTGCATGATGCCACCATCATCACAACCCCTGAACCTCGTGCAGTAGACTTGTACCGTTAACTCTTTTATGTAATTATAGACACATCCTGTAACTAGTATTTTAGGAGTCGACTACCGTACATCCTTGTTGTCCAGTTGCTACTGCATTTACTATCAAATATTCCCTACGTGCCATTTCAGCAGGCTGTGCAAAAAAGAAAAGAAAATGTATTTAAAGCCAAATATGATTGTCTCATGAAGAATCAGATCTTCGTCTCCTCACTGTCATCCAGCGCCCAACACTGGAGATGTTTTTATTTAAGCCTGGTGTGGAAGCAGTTTGTAGTTGCCGACGTCATCTTTATGACGGTTTTGGGCGGCCGGGGCCTTATTTTGGGGCATTTTAAGTATTACTTAATCCTAGTTTGTCACACAGAAAATGAAAGCTAATTCCAAACTGGCACCTGGAGTCTGAAAATGTTCTTCTCATGAAGACTGTCGTCATGAAGCTGCTGAACAGTCCTATCTGTAATGAATATTTTTGAATATACGATATGGTACTTGAAGCATAACCAGTACATAAAGACTTGGGGGCGTGGCGGGGTGGTGGTGATGACTGCCGTACAGTGAACTCCGTGTATGTGTGCACTGTGTGAGGATAGCTACGGACGCTGGGTGTTGATGTCAAGAAATCCTAGATCTAGTTTTGGACCACCTGTTAAGGTTAATAAAAGTGAGAAAAAAAAAATAAACAATATTTTTCTTAAATTGTTGTTGAGAACTTCTTTTATATTCAGCAACAATATTTACAACACGACAGATTTTTTTTTTTTTTTCCAGTATTGACACCAGAACGCAGTTTGTTTCATGGTTTTCACCGTTTTCTACGCCACAGATGAAGATTGAACAGCTCCTTCATCAAAACGTTATACACTGGAAATCAACACAACCTAAAGGCACGGTGCATTTAAAAAAAAAAAAAAAAAAAAAAGAAGTCTTACCACTGACTTCGCGTACATTTCTACAATGTTTCAGTCTTAAACCAGTTTGAAGAAAGTCAACAGTTGAGGCTTGAAGGCGTCAGGAGGGCTGGAGACGGTTGGAGACGACCTTCTCAAACGCCTCTCTGCTCAGCAGACTTTCTGTTATGCTCTTGCTCTCCTCAAACTTTGGCAGGATAACGGCAATGTATCCTTCAGTTGAGGGCTGTTCAGAGTCGACAGACACATCGCCATTAAGTCATTTGTTACCTTGGGATCAAATTAAGCTTGCAAAACCCCAACCAATATAGCCGTTTCACGTAGAAAAGCAACCAAATATCTCTTAAGTATACATGATATAGAAACACAAACAGAAATGCAGTTTAACCGAAAAGTATTTGAACAGTGAGATTTTTTTGTTATGATTTTTCTTTTTACACCACAATGGATTTGAAATAAAAACAGCCAATTAAAAAAAAAAAAAAAAAAAATGTTCTCAAAATAATTTGGACAACTGACTCAAAACAAAAAAAAACAAAAAGAAAAAGGCCTGGAGTTGAGAAGTAGTGATTCGGCATTTGGTGGCCGTTTAACTTGAGCCACCAAAGCCAAGTGTGAAAATCCTGGAGGACCACGTTAGACACCTAAAGTGAGCGATGTGTGTTGAAGCAGGGACACCTCTAAGACACGCAGGCCAGCGGCCCTCGAGGACCAGGACTGAGAAACACGGCAACAGAGCATCCTCATCACTTACTGATGAGAGAGCAGAAAGGCTCATGGTAAATATCTATTAACAGTGGCTGCAGCGAAGGCCTGGCAGAGCATCTCCACGGTGACGTCCACGCTCTCCAGAGTCCAGGCACTGACCAGCTACATGGCGTTTTCGTCCCAGTATTAAACACTGGTAATATTTTAACTTTGTCCAAATTCTTCTGAGCCTCTGAAAACTGAGTTCACTAGTTTGCTTAGAAACGCTGCATTTTCAAAATAGCAAATCACATATTTCATGAAACCTCTTTAGTTAAAGCTAAATTTCTACACTTGTATTGTTTTATTTCAGTCCCATTGTGGCAGTGTAAAAATAAAATAGAAAAAAAAAAAAAAAAACCTCACATTTTCCAAATACTTGCTGAACTGCAGGTGAGTTTAAATGTATATTTTCACAAAAAGATGAACGCTATGCAAATTATGTTATAGTAGATACTTCAGTACTAGTAATAGCAGTACACGTTGGCAAATGAACATTTTAAATATATACATAAAACATAAATGATGACGCTGCCATTCAAAGACATAAATCGTTTACCTTTTCTAGCAAGAGATTTGGCGTTTCTAAAATATTCTCGTTGACCTCCAGCAGACGGCCCCGGATGCAGCTAAAACAGTTACTGGTGTGAGTGATCATGAGATACAGGAATGTGGGAAGTAAATCTACGTTGATAAAAAGGAAAGCAAAAGTTTCACCTGTAGACTGTATATTCAGTTTCATCTGAGCATGTTATTCTGCACAAGGGTGCAAAATCCGTGAGGAACTGTCCCCCCTATTGTTGGCAGAGAAGAAAAAGAAGCCTAAATCGTGAGAATGGGTGCTTTTACATGAATAAAACCTGAAGAATAGACCTGTACACACAGACAAACACCAGTGAGTCATTATATTACCCGCTTGGACTTCCCAGACACTTTATTATTCAAACGACTGCAGTTGCTACTGATCTGGTAATTTATGCTTTTGATTCCGCGCCCATTCTGAAGAACTGGGTGGGTCTCTGCTAAAGTGACAACGCAAATTCTGCAAAGAGAAAATAAGGCTTTTGCAGGTCTATAAAGCACTTTCATATCAATAAACCAAGTAACTGGACTAAAGTAAGTCTGCCAGACACATACAATTATGCTTAACAATCAGAAAAAATGATAAAATGCTCTGACTCAAATGAAACAGAGATATTAATCCCAGATTGCTCTTTGTGGAGAATTAAAATACAAAATGTGTTTCAGACTATAATTTTGCAAGCATTTGGAAAGTAAGTAATGCAAGTCTATCGCCCTGCAAACTTTCTGCGAAAACTTAAATACAATCATGATTCAATCATGTTGAGTATTTGAATCATGCAAAATGAAATATAAATATGTGGAGACCATCAAACGCTCCCGAGTACTAAAAGGGTGGGATTATCTCTGAGAAATGCAATTTGCATAATATTTGCGCACGCAGGAAATATATAGAACAACTCTGCAACGCTAATGAACTGAGAGACAGTCAGTGTGAGGCGGGATGTGTGATGATGTGCGATGATGTGTGATGATGTGTTTACAAGGTGGCCAGTGACGTGCCGTGTCCCGGTGTGACGCTGGTTGGGTTTAATTATCACCGTTACCTGTTTGAGTGCTGCAGGATGCAGTGGTCCTCACACGGTCTCCCCTTCAAGTCTAAAGAAAAACACGACATCAGGACTTCTGTTGTGATCAACTTATGAAAGAAATAAGTATAAATGTTGACTGTTTTCTTCCCACGAGCCCCCATAACACGCGCGTTTAGCTTAGCTCGGTCAATGACCCGCTTCAGGACGTTTCTTACCGGTTCGGTACCACCGCGTGTAATAGCGGTCGATCACCGACGGCGCCTTTGTCTCCGCGTCTCCCTGCTTCGTAGAGTCCATCTAGAGCGTTTAAGTCGCATCCAAACCCCCAGAAAACAAACGTAAACACGTTGGTACAAAACACGTGGCTTGGTTTTACGAACGCCAGGTCACGTTGAACTCAACGGTCCGTCTTTTGAATATTTCCGATGAAATGCTGGGATGCAAATGGTTCCGCCAGATCCCGTTTGATTTTACATTTTTATTAAATCTTAAGATATGAAAGCAGCGCCCAGGTTACGCTTTGGATCTTTTTGGTCACTTCGTGTTCTGTTTTGCTCAAAATCATTTTCCATCGCATTGCAACGTATTAACAAAAGACAACTATTATTTCCTCTTCTTGACAGTCTTTGTCCTTACAGTGGCCTTGCGGAGCCCTTTTTGTCATTCGCATATTATTCTCTGTAAGTCGGTCACTTATCTGATGCTTATTTATTTTCTTGAGAGCACACGACTCAGTATCTAAAAAGAATGCAAAATTGTACATCCAAACCCAAGTTAAAAAATGTCAAACGTAAATAGAAATTATATGTACATTACAACATATTGCAAATATCTGCTGCCAAAATGCTTCTCTTTTTACATTTTTATATTTATCTTTTTAAACTTCCTTTAATTAATTAATGTTTTTCGATTTGTTCCCACCTTATTCTGATACTGTTCCCCGTTTTTGCAAATTAAGCCAGATGTTGTGTTTTGTCTTCATTTATTGCACAAAGTAATTTTTGTAGGAAACGCGCGAGGTTCCGCCTAGTTTTCTCCTCCAGAAAAGGGAAATTTCCAAAATTTGTAACTTGTAATTTGAATACTTTTCTGTGCAAAAGACTATCACCATAAGGTTTATGAGTTAACTAAGTTATTTATTTATTTGGGGATAAGAACCTATAATACGCTGCATTCACCTTTAGACTGGATATTCTATTCTATTTTATATTTTTCAACCTAAAATCAGTAAACATCAGACTAATTTTTCACATTGTCCAGTAGATGTCACACTATTGCTAACAACTAAACTATACAACGTTTTATTTTAGTACCCTTTACATCCAAGCTCCTCCTAAAAGATAATTTAATGACCACCGTTGGCTTGGGGGCTACATTACTTTTGAACCACAGCTGACTATTTTCATATTTAATTACAGAATTTTTTTTTTTTATGAAAGCCTGTTTGGCAGAAGATGTATTTTATATGTCATCTCAGAGAGTTGGTTTTGGAACATCTGTTCACTTTCCACACTTTAAACAATTTGTCTGTTCACTTAGCCCAAATTATTTCCACACGGTAAATTGTTGTTTGTGTTGAGTCTGCATCTCAGCGCATTATGTAATGCACAGATCTTGGAGAAGATGAATGCAGAAATAAAAGGAATGTTCTTTTGACTGGGTCTGACAAAAAGTCCCCCTCATACTTAAACAAATCAAATACCAAACGTCTGGTGCAATATCCCGCTTTCATGCTTTTCAGGAGACTGGCTTTGGTGGAACGCAGATAAAGGTACAATGATAAATCTTGGCTGGATAAGTGAGAGGAAGAAAGCACAAGCACAATGAGTTTTCCATGTACCTACTCGCCACTACCAAGATCTGGAAAATCTTGCGGTCAAGACCCTTCCGAACGGGTTTTTCCATTACTCCCTCCCCCCCCCCCCCCCCCCCCCCGTCTGTGGCAGGCTCAAGCCTGAAATTAATTTACAGATGAAGCACGTAATGACTGTGGAAACAGTGGGCACAAAGGGAGTTTGCCAGAGATCTTAAATACCTGTCCAATAAACACAGATATGCTTAAGGTGATTTAACTGCTTCACTTGTGACCTAATTCTCCACTATTTTTACAGCAGCCTCTATCTACAAGGAGATTTAAGGGTGCTGCTAGTTTGGAAAAGACTGCGTTCTGTGAAACCTCATAGAGATGTGTGGCAGTTTCTCCCTCCAGATTCTTGAAGCAGGGGAAATGGGTCTGGCTCTCCAGCAGGTGTTGTCACTGCTGTTGCTGTCAGCGTTTTTTGAGCATGTGTTTATCAGTCTTTATCTGCTGTCTGTTTACGTTCTCAAGCTTTGACTACTTATTGTTAAAACACAACACGATCCCTCTTCCACTTTTCACGATTTAAGGTTCACTTGCTGGCTATCACGCATGCCTGTTGAGTGCTCCCAGCTGTGCAGGCTTCAGTGCATGTGCCTGTGTCTGAGAAGCACGCGTAGCTCCACGTCAGCTACTGATGAAGCAAGCTGCAAATCTTCTCTGGCCAGCTGTTTGTCTGTTTGGCTCCGAGCAGTCCGTCCCTTCGCGTGGAAGTCGTCCAGATTCTTTCTGTGGATGTTTCTCTAGGCCAGAGGACAGCCTGATATGGCAAAAGCGGAGCTCTGGCCAAGGTGGGAGTGATGCTTGTGTGGTTTGTAGAAGCTCGCCACTTCTTATTACTGCTATAAAACTGTCCTTACTAACCAGCATTTTGATCAAATGTTCTGTTTTTTTTGGTTTTTTTTTTTTACAATGATCTAAAACAAATGTGAGACATTGTTGTGTTAAAAGTGAATTACTTTGACTATGGGGATTGCAGTGGATGTAGACGAGGAATCCTTCAGTAATTCTGTCTAAGGAAAAGAACTTCTCCCAATCCAGACTCCCAGTTGGCACTTTATAATTTACATACAGTATTGTTGCTTTGAGGAATACTGCTGGTCTTTTATGCATGTAGATCAAGTCTCTCTCGCTCTCTGTCTCACACACAAATAAAATGACAAAAGTGATCATCGTACCTCAACTATCAGTGGGTGAGACGGTATCATAAGCAGCCAGTTTCACTAGTTAAAACCAGAGGAAGGCACCAGGTGGATTATGTCGCAGGCAATTTTTGCATCAGAGGTGAGAGAAGTGGACATACAGTTATTTTATGTGTGCAGTTCTATATCAATAAGGACCAGTCCCAAAGTCCTGTTGCCCTTTTGAACATGCAGTTTGGACATAGAACCAGGAATACATAGACAGCTGATAGGAGCAGCCAACTGGCTGAGGTTTAGACTTTTAGTCTTTATGAGTCTCACTGAATGGTCATCTTTTCTCTCTCCACTCCAAATAAACATGTTTTTGTTTTTTGTTTTGTATCTGAAAGCAGGGTTACAGAGGATGTGCTGTGTTTTCCATTATATTCACATTCTTCTTTGCGAAATCAGCTCCAGGGGCTCCAGGAGCTCCAGAGTAGAACCAGCGTACTTTATGAGATTCTTTTTTTTTTCAGTTTCTTTAAGTCACTGTTTCTGATGCAGCTGCCCCCACAGAAATATGCAACATCATGCTGCAAAACCTAAAAGGTTATAAGCTTCCTTAAAAAGTACTGTTCTGTTCCCTCCAACAAACAGCTTCAGTAGTACGCCTCCAGTAATCTCCAGTCATCTCCAGTCGTCTCTAGTCGTCTCCAGTCGTCTCCAGTCATCTCCAGTCATATGCACTGAAGCCACCACTCAGCTCAGTCTAAAGCTCTGTGTGTCCCATGCAGTGTTTTCTCAGAGTCCACACCAACAGTCACAACTCCGTTTTAGTTTCCTTTTAGAGATCTACGACCACATGTGTCAAACGTAAGGCCTGCGGGCCAAATCCAGCCCGCCATAACTATTTATGTGGCCCTCCAGAGATTAAAAGGCATAACTGTCAAATGAAAGCAGCTGGTCTCCATCGTGCAACAACCTTAAGGACTGCCACAACCGGGACTTTAGTGATGTGGCCCAAAATGAAAGTGAGCTTGACACCCTTGTCTTAGACCATCCTGGGAGCATCTCAAAATAGAGAAACAGTGAAACATTTTGCTGCCACAAACCACATTTCAGGCAGTCATCTCACTCTATGAATTATTTCACTAAAGATTGAACGTATAGGCTCCAACCTCACCAATTCCCGAAGATCATACCACCTGAGATATGAGAAGCGATGAACCATAACTTAACATTTGAAATGATCCTTGGACTGAGGGTCTAATGGTTGGATGCAAAATAATTGAATAGGTGTACAGGTTTTCAGATGTGTCTTTGAGTTGCAGGACAACAACTTGATTTTATGAGGTAAAATGTAACATTGAACTTAGTGGACTTAAATTATGCATCGCATTTTTAATTGATCTGTTTCCATCAAAAATCCTGACGACAGATCAGAAAACCTAATCTCCTCTCAGGTATTCTTGGGTGAAAAATCCACAGAAACCCTGCAGCTTCTGACTGTTGATTTGAATCAGGCCCTTCTTGTGAATCCTGTGAAATACATACATGTCATGTCTACAGATGAGCGATATCACTCTAATAAGAACATTACGCTGTTATTACTGCAGATGTCTGTGAGGTATTCAGCAGCTAAAAGGTGCAATCCTTCATTTTTGAGATTTTCTATCATCTCTGGCCATTCTCCAAAAGCAACAAGGCAAGGCCTTAGGCACTGAAAAGGGTGTGTGCATGTATATGTGTGTGTGCATGTGTGTGTGGGAGAGAGAGATACAAAAAAGAGAAATGAACTTTATTAGGAACATATTTTCCCGGAGAGCTGTTCCACATCAAGTGGTCCACCCTTCCTTCACTGTTGTTACCATAAATTTAACAGGATGTAACAAGTTAAAGGAGATGTGTTCTGAAATATCAATCTATAATTCTCTTTTTGGGTGTCTGAAGTGGCTGTCAAGTCAAAAAAAACTGAACAAGATATGACCTTGTACCTTTGATTAGCTCCACAAGGGCCTGAAAATACCCTAATGACTTGAAAGGTAGCAACTGTTACATCACAGACCCGGATTTGAGTATTATCCACGTTTTTATCTCCACCCACGATTTGTTATTAACAACTACTACTGTCTTAGCAAGTTTTATATATATATATATATATATATATATATATATATATATATATATATATATATATATATATATATATATATATATATATATATATATATATATATATATATAAAAGCCTTGAGCAGGAGCAGATTCACAGAGCGGGGTCATCGATCGCCACCTCGATGTAAACTGTTGGGGCTCTGACATGACAGGAACGACCAAAAACCAAAAAGATTAGCCGGCACATAACAAAAGAGAATTAGGCATAGTCATATTTAAATAAATGTACAAAAAGAGTAAAGAAAAAGGAGTGCAGAAAGATGGGAGGTCCCCTTGGGCAGACTTAGGCAATCGCAGTACGACTAAAGGTTTGGTCAAGGGTTCAGTAGTGAAGTTGCACTCATTCAGGTATAGTTTGCGTACATCTTTTCTGTGTAGTCATGCATCGACACTTCCAAAAGAAACATCTAATTATGGTTTCAGTCGGCATGAGTGACATCCAGAAATTACAACAAAGTTACAAACGGATCCAGTGGGCAGCCGTAGTTTTGGGGAAGTGGCTGAAGTTCTCAAGAAAGTCAGTAGAGTCAAAAGAAAATGTTTTTTCACTCATCATTGTCAAGTTCTGTCTGACCTGAAATAAAGGAGGAAGTGGTGATAATGCATTTCTTTCAACCACTGTCAGCATATGGCTCTTTTATTTCATCTTGTACTCAGCAGAACGTGCAATGACTGTTAAATAATTATTATTTCAGGGTTGGATGTCAGTTGCAGGCTCGTCAATCACATTACATTTTATGCGCTGGTGGCAAAAATGTGTAATGAACCCAATCTGACCTGATGCCACATCCATCTTTACTAAGTTATTTCATTTTACTGACTATGAAGAACCTGCGACTCATTCCTGGCGCCAATTTGTTCGCAGTTGCCATTCTGCTTGTCATTCCCAGGTGAAAAATGGGGTTCAACAGCAGCCGAAGGCAATGGAAAAATGTAGGCTGAAAAGGGTCTAGATTTACTCTCAGCTTGTGCCTGACTTAACACCAGTCTGCACAGCAGGTAGGGGGATTACAAAAAGTAGAATCAAAGGACCCAAATCGCAAAAAAAAAACATGCTGTAGATTCCCAACAGATCACAGCAGACTGCCCCATTCCTCGGAAAAGACGCTGATCTTTAGGAGCTTTAATTTTTCATGAATGTTTGGTTTTTGTTTGTTTTCCTCTGGCTCCATGGACAGCCTTGGATTTGCATGTGTGTATTGGCTCCGGTTCCCCGGTTCAACATCGGGGGCCACGTTCTCATGTGCTGTTTCTGCAGAACTCCCTGGAAGTGGTTATTTACAGGGTTGGTGAAAACTGCCAGAAAGATTGTGATTTGACATGAGTTAATTTGTTGGATCCCTCTGCTGTTGCCTTTCGTTCTTGTCGAGATGGTTTTATTATCCATCAGCCTGCAGCTGCCGTGTTTTTGTCCAGCTTTAGATAAGAGCTTGACAGGAATTTATTTTTGTGTAGGAAGTGGTCAGAGTGTAAAACCCACCAAAGTCAGCTCAACGCCGGGAGATTCAGTTCACGGTATGAGGTATTCTAGCAAATGATTGTGTCATATATGACACAGATCCTAAAAACAGATAAACCTCATATAAAAAAAAAAACCAACCAATCACCAAGAAAGAGACCCTCATTACCAACCCCTCTAAAGAAGTAGCCACATTTATGTGTGATGAAAGCACAAGTATAGAGAGGGAAAGAGGCTGTCCTAATAAGAGCTGGCTGTTTTTGATCAAGGAAAAGAAACATTTATCTGGATGTCCTGTAGCAAGAACACAGCTCTGATGTGGTGAAGTCAGACGTTTGGACAGCTGGGCCTCAGGGTACAAAGGAGGACAGGGTTTACATTAGAGCAACTCAAGAAATAGAAAGCTGATTATGGGAAGAATTTCAGTCTATGCATTAATCTCTCTTATCTGCCTATTCTTTTCTTGATCCCATTCCTTGAGGTGGCTACGCCTTGAATTCATCCGCTTTATGTTTTCAATTAAGTGGAAAAAAAATCAGAGAGCAATGAGTGCTTTTCTCCGCGCTCACATCCTCTCCTACATGAAAACAAAAGCAAAAGAGAGAACTGAGGACTTTTGAATTGCTTTTGTTCATCATTAAGTCATCTTGAACTTTGGGTTTTCTTGTAAGGCAGCATGTGTTGTGCTGGTTTTGGTTCATTTGAGCTGCAACTCTTCCGCCCTTCGCCCACTGAGGGTCTTTGTTTTCAACATGAATACACAGATTTGTGATGATTGGCAGCGAAATGGAGGATTACCTTTCTAATCAGGATGAGTTTCACAGTAAAAGCCTCTTTTTTTTCATTTAATGTGAATATGGATTAGAAGTGGTCAAAAGAATAAACTGGTATATTTTGTCTACAACTGCCACATGCAGCACGTCTTCACTCTTACTTTAATTCTCACATTAACTTTTCGTTCTTTATTTAATCTGTGAAACACTGAAACGTAGAAGCGTGGGTTAACATCAAAGTGACTCGGAAAACTTCTTCCCACGGTTTTTTAACCATCTTTTCATAACTAACTGCACACAAAGAAACAGCCTGATGTGAGGGGTGAGTAATGCTGACTGGACAATCGTCTCTGCATGGTGCAGCAGTGGGCTTCCAGATGTGTGCGTCTGCATCACTGACTGTTCCATTCAGCATGCGCAAATGTCCCCCGAGTTCACTCCAGCAGGTTACTTTCGGGTATTTTACAAGACTTTTAAACACGCCAACACAACTCTTATATCCCTCTCTTTAATAGACAAGAAAGTGCTGACCTTGGCTTGACTGATCACCCTGAGCTCGTAAACTTAATGAAACCATAAATAAGAATGTGCTTGGTGGCGCATGCTGGATGTGCACCAATTTCCTGAAATACACTTTTATTGGTGAGGTTTCTGTAAAGGCACTAAGGGATTTCTAACATGCTCTAATGTAATCTGCCCCTCGACAAGGCCGTGCAGAGGCGTTTCGTCAGAGCTGCTGGTGCTCGCAGTTAAAATATGCACATGGAACAAACATTCCCACAACTGAAACCAAACAGGCTACTTACAAGAACAACAGCAGTCCAGCCCACAAACATCTAAAACCTGTGGAGCACGCACGCTTTGAAAGTTTTGTGACGATAGTAAATCAGCTGGAGAACAACAAAAAATGACTAACGGAGCCAGCAGTTTGCTGATTCAAAATGAAAAAAAGTTGTTTTATATCCCAACAAGGAATTGGTAAAAAAAAAAAAAAACCATATCTCATTTAAACAATCATTTTCAACCCCACCCTCTGAAATCAAATCACAGACGAGCTACAGTGACGCCCGGACTTTATCGAGCCAGTGTGTGACGGAAGAGCCCCTCGTGTCTGAGCCAGGAGAAAGCTTAGCTCGCGATGAGATTGTACCTAAAACAAGAATCTGTACGAACTGTTTGGGGCTGAACTGTCTACAAGAAAAATGTAAGTTTTTGGGAATAAAGTTGCCAGTTCTCTACTTAAATAAAGGCTCCATTACCGGAGCCTGTTTAAAAGTCAATTTTGGTTATAATTGTAACATTTGTTCTATACTGTATTAATGCATGTGGTTAATTAATCAGAGAGCTGTAGATTTGGTTGCATAAACAATGTTTTTCTGTGTTTTTTTTATCAACAAAACGCAGTAGTATTGCAATCCTGTGTTATTTTGACCAAACTACCAAACTACGGCACAGACATTTCATCAAGAGCTCAGGACGTGATCCTCAGGACCCACTGTCCTGCATATTTTAGATTTTTCTCTCCTCAAGCACACCTGATTGGATCACCACCAGCTTCTCATCAAGGTCTACACACAAGTCTATCAATCACCCACTCCTTGAGCCAGGTGTATTGGAGCAGAGCAACATCTAAAAGAGGAAGGTCCTGAGGAGCAGGGTGGAAGAGCTCTGATGTACACCACCTGTCACCATGATATGGCAACGTGTTTGAAAGAGAGACGTGTTAGTTGAAGTGCAGCTGTAGCTGCTTGTGTCTAAAGCGCTGGTTAAAAATTGGTGTTAAAGCTTTTGCCATCCATAGGCACGAACCGCAGATACATGCACCCTGTCACTTCCTGTCTTCTAAGATGTGTCTCTTTCATCCCCTGACTTCCTCAGAGACGCTGGCTTCTGGCACGCTCACACAGTCAGTGCCACACATCAACACAGGTGCTGGACGGGACTCAAATCCATGTGGTCAGTGCCAGCGTGCCAACCGCTGGCACTGGCTCAGTTACGACTCCAGTCCCAGACCTCGGATAAAAGCCGTACGGGATAGACATGGAAATGGGCGTGACCTGGATTAACAAGGTCAGCAGTTGGGGAACCAGCGCACACTGATGACAAATAAGCTACTGAAACAATAACTATTTACATTCATTTATTTATCTTTATGACTATTTATGTCAACATTTATAAACAGCACAAATAGTTTGAGAGCCACAATACTTATATGTACATTAACATTATCAACATGTAAAATATCAGTCCAAGCCTACGTTCTACTACGGTGAGGCCAGGCCTTGTTTTTCGGCTCCATGTGCAGCAAACCAAACAGTAGCTGCACCATCATTCAGTTCAACCCCACATAAGTCCTTTTCATAACCTGCATTAATGTGTGAAAGTTTGTGCAATTTAATTTATTGTCAAAACACTTCAACGCGCTCACAATGCGAAACACTTCCGTGATTAAGATATTTTCATCGGTGTGGGGTCAGTGCAGCATCAGTCAATGTTGGGACGTGTAGGGGATTTCAAGGAAAGTCTCCCTGCCCTGTCCGTCGCTTGAACCTCGTCCGGTCTTCTGGACCCCTGCTGCTCTCTCTACAAGGTGTCGTCATACTCAGCGTTTGCATGGGTTTCTTTAGAGAACAAATACACGGATCTACTTTTTTTCTTCCTGCGCTCCTGCCTGCCACGCACCTCCGTAGGGTCTTCATTTCCAGAAAAGGACAGGTAGGCCGCGATGCTGTTTCTGACTCCGTAGCTCACAATGTTCTCATTGCAGTTGTCTGTGCTGACCAGCTGTTTCCTGTAAAGCGTGAAGGCCAACGTGTAAAGATCCACAACTTGCTTTCATTTTTGCATGTACTATTTTTGTATTCATTTGCATTGCTGACGTTGGTCTTTCTTTTCGTCATTGCTTACGTTTGTCACTTAATTGTAACCACCCTAACACAATTAAAGCATCTCAAAACAATCGTTTCTATACCTGTCCACTTTCTTCCAGTCAAAGTTGCGCCGCACAACTACAGGTGGAGGTTCTGAACTTGAATTTGATGGCTCAGTTGTTCCCGACAGACAGGGAGATGTTAGCATACAACACAGCCCATCTGCAGAGTCTGAAGAAAAAAAGGGAAGTAAAGCCTCAAATTTACAAACACACAACAGAAATGAGGTTACATGATTTGCAGTAAACCCTTCCATGCTTTACCGCTCAAGCAAACAGACAAACAGACTCAGAATATTACAACTCTTTAACCATCTATGTCATTTTTTGTTTTTAGCTGGTTCTGCATGAATGATTATTATCAAGCTCACATATTGTATCGTATTTCCTGTTTGTTCCAAAAATGTTCCGTCAGTGCAGGAAATATATAAAAAGTTCAGAATGATAAGAAATGCTTCTATTTGTGGAGCATGAACATTTTTTGAGACGCATGTGCGTGCCTGCTTTTGTACAGCTCTCTGTTCATCACTACTTTTCAGAATATATATAAACATTTGTGAGCCGCATTTACCTACCAGAATAATGGTTGATCATATCTTCGAGGCACTGGAAAGTGAGGCCAGGAGAAATGTAGAACCAGCTGTTGTCCAGCCTGAAGATTCGATAGTGCTTTATGATCCTGTGCTTCACTGACAGTGAATACAAACCTAGGATATGAGCACATGACATAACATTAACATGGTTATTACAGGCATATAAAAACTTATTTACCAGCAAAGAAGAGTTAAATCCTTATTCCATCAGCTAAAATTGATAAATTTACAGAAGTGAGCTATTAACACGTCACATCTGTGGTCACTTAACTTTCCACGAAGACTGTAAGCAGCAAACCCGCTGAGTTTGGAGAAGACTCTTTTGCTCAAATGACATATTTTAATAAAGAGAAAAATGTTTTAAAACTTTTATTTTGACAGAGTTATATATTATTAATCTATTATGTTTCAGCTGTAATTATGTTACTCTTTTCTGATTTAATAGAAGAAATACGTGTGGGCACATTAAATTTTACAATACATTTTATCCTCAAATATGTACTTCATATGATTGGCAGCAATAAGGTTGAATAAATATATTTAAAAAAAGTAGAACCTTTTTTGTTTTTTGCTATTAAAACTATACCCACATAAAAGCTTCATCATTTTAAAAGGAAGGTTGAAGGTTGAGGTGAACAGTAGGTTGGCAGGAGTTTCCTGGGAATTTGATGGGTTGTTTTCCTTCTCTCATATTTGCCTCCTGAACTCAAAGCTGTAGCACCAAATTGTTAGGTTTAGCTCAGGTTAGTAGTCCGTCCTCTCACAACTCACTTGGTTTGCTGACATCGTGGTGAGTTCAGCCACCACTTTTAGGTTATGCAATACAGCAAGACATATATATATATATATATATTTATATATTGTTCTGTGAGCTCATGCACCAACCTCTTTCTGTGCTGCTTTCCCGCACCAGAAACGATCCCACTCTGTTCCCAGGCAGAAGGAGCAGCTCTTCAGCCTTTTGTCTCCCAACTCCTTCGAACAACCACCTGGCAGAACAGCAAAAAGAACGACAAGTCCAATTTTACATTGACATTTGCGAGCTGGTGAGCAAACAGTCTCATACAGGCTGAAAATGAACACATACAGTTCTGGTTACTGATAACTCGTGCTAACATTTCCAGCTGCATCTTTTGACAAAGATCTTAGAGGTAACAAAGTTTTGTTTTCGTTTTGTTACGTTACTAGTTTTAAGACACTGTCACAGACAGAGTTGGATTATAGTTTAAAAATATTTGTTCTTACCCGTGGTAAACTTTTGCAACATGATTGCTGGGTATGTAGTTCTCCTTCCCGGTCTGGACAGAGCGAACCTTCCACCAATAAGCCTCCCTGACAACCACAAACAGACAAAAAGGGGAATTAACAATTGACCCTTTGTTTAACCATTTCTCTACAGTGCAAAGTCAGACCATCAAGTTTGCTCTTCAATTTTTTATTCTATATTATTCTACTCTTCCATTTATTCTTCTATTCCTTCTACTCTCCTATTTTTTTAAGTTCAGTTCCTCTTAACAGTCTTCATAACAGTTTTCAGTGTCTTCAGTGTTTGTCGGGAAGAAGGATTGAAAGATCATACTGTGCAATGACTTGGAGTTTCTCCCCTATCCTGTAGATGGGCTCACTGATGTCAGCAGAGGGGTAGTCTTGGATCACCAGCACCACATCACTGTCTGAATCTGCTGTAAGATCAATAAACACAGCCTTCACAAACAAAGCCGAATGCTGATGCACAGAAGTCACGATTTCGTGATAAGTCTACATTACAAAAACCAGAGCTCTGCCAGAGAATACACTTAATTTGTTTGAATGATTTGGTTTGTTGTCATTTTATTTTGGAGTTGTCTGTCAATTGGGAGACATGATCACTGGATACATAACACAATTTTTACTGCACAAATGTCCTCTTACACGCTCTTTTGCATACTTTAACATTACAAATGCTACGCTCCTATCTTACCTTTTAGAGTGCCGTCAACGTTTTCCTTGTTGGTGGGACTCACACCTCGGATCATGTTCCCCATCCTCCAGAGACGCCCGATTCGAGGCTTAAGTCGCAGTAAAAGCAAGACAAATAACGCTTTTTACTTTCATAGCAATTTGTCTGTTTTCACACCATGATGTCCGTTCCTCTTCAAAGGTTGACCACTGAGTCATCATATCACACTACTGTGCAATACGAGGAAGCTGTGGCTAGATGCTCTCGGACCAGTTTTCCAATCAGGCGTATAGTACAGAGCATTTTCAGCAATTAGCAGTGAAATACATAAGTGCTATATTGCAAACTCCTGTTCCTGAACTCCAAAATGCAGCTAGTTTAATGTAAATCCCATCATGATTAATTAAAAAAAATCAATTTCAACATGTCCTGTATTTGTGACCAAGAATAATGAAGCACAGAGTTTAGTCTGGTTGTATGGAGAAGTAGCTTTGCTGTCTGTACACGAGGAGGAGATGTTAAAAACAAAGATACTTACCATTAGACTTTGGAGCCGACTGCAGGTGGTAGCATTAAGTGTGGCGATGGAGGTGACGGCCCAAAAAGGTCGCGGCAGCAGCAGCCGAGCCTGGTCCTAGAGACGCTGCATGAGCTCAAGACATGTCAGAGTGGGATGACAGCCGTGCATCTGACTGCAAACTCACTTCCTGTATTGAAATGAGGAAGAAGGAAGCCAAATGTGTTATTGAGACACCGTGTGAAACCACAGGAACGGAGAGTCCAACAGTTCCCTTCACATTTTGATCAAGTGAAAGTCCAGTTTCAGCTTACTGCTTCTCATTTCATAATAGTCCTAATAAATGTGTGACGCAAAATTAGTTAAAAATGGGTTTCTGTTTATGAGCGGCTTTTCACCAAAATGTTACATGATTCCTATAACCAATTAAAACTGTTCAATATTAATGAGTAAAAGCTATTAGGAGATTGATTAACACTGTTGCCTCACAGCAGCAAGGTTCCTGGTTCAAATCCCTCCTGGGGCCTTTCTGTGAGGAGTCTCCGTTTACTCTTTGTGCCTGGATGGGTTTTCTTCGGGGGGGGGGGGGGGGGGTCGACTGGTAATTCTTTATTTTCTGTGGAGGTGGGGGTGCAGATACGTGGCTGCTGCTTTTGTGTCTTTCCTTGTGTCCCTGTGACGGGCCGGTGACTCATCCAGCCTGCTCCCTGTCCAACCCCAGATGACAGCTGGGATTGGAACCAATGTAGAAAACGGATGGATCGCTGAATTAATTAAAATTAATCATGAGCCGTGATTCTGTCAGTACAGGAAACCCATGGTAAACGATAAAATGAATATGGGTAGACCTGAGTTTGCACACAGCGGCACATCGTTGTCATGGTAACGTCACCGGGTTCATGTCAAAAGTCCAGATGCCATCTTACATCTGCCTGTTTCAACTGCAAGTTGCAGACAAATAGTTTGGAGTATCCAGCCGTTATTCTACTGATCTCAGCAATGTTGTTAAGTTTGTTCTTTACTTTATCAGTTTTGAAGAATACGTGAGAAAAGCCTCTAAAACAAAATCGAATCTTGGACAAACACGACACATCGGTATGGGGAAGTGTCTGGTGTTATGATATTTGTGCACTCAAAAAAAAAAAAAATAGACCAGCACAGGAAGCGTCTGCACTGGGATGTGTAGTTGTATGTAATTGTATGAAAAATTAAAAAAAAAAAAAAAAAGTTAGGTGGCTATTGCCAGAACAACATCCATGTGAATTGTAGGATACAGGTTTTCCCAGCAGAGCATTTCACTGTAACAAGATGAACAGTGTAAAGTCATATTACCCATCAGCGGTCATAAGATTAAGGCTGATCAGTGTAGTACAAAAAACATGTGCGTTACGTCATATCTAAACTCTACTACATAGGCTGAAATACATTGTTTTTCATTTGTATAAAGCTGTGGTTAGATGGCTGGAAGCCATTGTCATATGTCAGGGTTGACTCTTGTGGTTGTCAAAAAGGAAGGAAGTTGTCATTAGCCTCAGATGAAAATAACTTCACAGTCAACATGCTGCTTTGCTGGTAACAACACTCCATTTTGTCTGCAGAAGTCGTTGCCTGTCCTGTGGTCGTTTTCAGAGCGGTATTCACTTTGCATTCCAAGATATCTTTGTCTGCCAACAACGCTGAGCTTTTGGTGTGAGTGTAGAAGGTTTACACCGAGTCATTTAGTGCGGCATTGTAAACTAGTCTTTCAACCAGGTGATGTTAAAATCTGATCGTGAGAACAACAGAGAGCAGACGGTTTGTAGCTCGTACAAAGAAAAAGAAAAGGACAAGAGAGGAAACACCGGGATGGGGGGGGGGGCGGCATCATTTTCCAAGTACAGTGCATTGAAGGATCTGAAAGATTTTCATTATAAAGGGCAAGAAAGTAAGCCCATTCACAATTTGTGACTCTCTAATAGCAGCTTATTATGTTACATTTCAAATTTTGATCCACAGTATCCCACATACGTAGTTATTACCAAATTTGAATGGTTTAATGTCAGTTTTAATTTCTTTTAGTTATCCCTGATAGACTTGCAACATGTATTGTATTCTAGAAAGAGTTACATAACATCTATTATTTAATTATATATATTTTAATGATCGCAATGGAAGACATCCCTGACAAATGTTTACCAGTGAAATGGTTAATAAGTACAAAAGCATCCGCATAATTAATATTCACTAGTCCTTCGCTCTATCAGCAGTATTTTTTGTTGCAAGAAAGAAGGAAATGTTTGCTTATTTGAAATTTGAAAAGATCCCAAGTGAAAAAGAATAAAGGCTTCAGAACACAGTGTTAGAGCCAACATAATAAATAAACAGCTTTCTTTACAACATGGAACATTTTCTTCCTCGCAGGATTTTATTGACTGTTTTCTACTCATGTTGCAGCTCCTGTCTCTCTGCCAGGACGACTTCAGTGACATTTGCAGACATTACGGGCTGCCAGTATTTACCTCTAATAACAATAATCTGTCTTTTACAGGTATAAGAAACTTATTCTCCAGTTGGTTAAGGCAATAAATCAACACTTCTTTATTCCTGAATTTCATATGTAATTATTGTGACTGAAATTGGATGATGCAGGTGTTTATTTGCCTAAAAAAAAAGAAGAAAAAAGAAGTAGCTCTTGAATGGCAGATGAGTTCTTTTTTTTTTCATTTTCAAAACCATGTAATCTGGGATTCAAACACTCCACATAAAAGTGGTCCAGCAGGTGTTTGGAGGCATTACATTCTCTGTAAAGGGCATATTATGCTGCTGGGAGCTTTCCTCACTCATATAACCGTTAAAGAGCTCAAAAGTGATTGATGTCCCAGACCCGGCTTGCAACACATGTTGGGAGAAGTTGCGAGCTCGAGGTTTGAAGATGGTAAATTATTTGTGAGCACCCTCTCTGGGTAATTCAGTCTTTTGTAAAGGCACAAACTGTCTGTGGCTGACTCTGGACACTTGCCAGAGGCTACTGTGGTGAAAGCTGGATGCCTTTGATCATTTCAAGGAGAAGTGACTTCCACACCCTCCGTCTTGGTAAATTGCTGACTGTAAAAAATTCTCATTATAACTTCTTTTTTTTTCTGGTCTAGATAAAGACATATTTGTATGGCTGCAGCTTCTCTCCCTCTTGGATTGGAAGGGAGATGTGTAATTTCACATTTTAAATAAAGCCTCCCTAAGTTCCCCTTTTCCTAAAAAAAAAGTAGACAAAAACAATAGACACGTCACATGTGCTTTTTTTTTTGGTCTAGATAAAAACATACTTGTATGGCTGCAGCTTCTCTCTCTCTTGGACTGTAAGGAAGAAGTGTAATTTAATAGTTTAAATGAAGCCTCACACAGTTCCCCTTTTTCTAAAAAACAATAGACATGTCACATGTGCTGACATGCAGGGTCAGGTCTTGAGTGGTTGTTGTGCTCTCTCACAGCAACAAACAGAAGCAAAGGTGATCCCCCCCAGACTGACAAGGTTTAATGGATTGTTTCTGCAGATTTTTATTGTTTTTTTTGTTGTTTGTTTTTTGTCCACACAGCTTTGTAGATTTGAACCTCCTGGAGTCAAAAATAGGCAGCACGGTGGCTTATTGGTTAGCACTGTTGCCTCACAGCAAGAGGGTTCCTGGTTTGACTCTCGGGCCCGGCAGGAGTCTTTCTGTGTGGAGTTTGCATGTTCTCCCCGTGCTTGCGTGGGTTCCCTCCTGGTACTCCGGCTTCCTCCCACGGTCCAAAAACATGTTAGGTTGATTGGTGATTCTTAATTGGCTGTAGGTGTGACTGTGGGTGTGAGCGTGCATGGCTGTCTATGCATGTGGGTCTGCGATGGACTGGTGACCTGTCCAGGGTGGACCCCTGCCTCTCGCCTATAACGAGCCAAGTAGGCTCCAACCGGCATAGGGTTTAGAAAAGGGATGGATGGAGTCAAAAATACCTATGTAAAATTATTAAAATGCTTCAGCTAGTGGTCCTTAATGTGTCCTTAATGTGTCCCCCGTATATGTCTGGAACTTCATAGATACTTCGTATCTGGGAAATTGTCTACAAGTATCGGATGCTTCTCGTCCTTTAATGTGCACGTCTGAGCTTTTATAAATGCATCTTGAAGTAATCCGTGAAGAACTGCAGCAGCTGTGTTATTTTTATCTGCTTATTTACTGATTTTAAATTGCTAAAATGACAGTGTTTTTTTTTTTAAATCCCAGAACCCACTTTAGCAGAATAACTTCGGTTACATTACAGGACATAATAGCATTAGGAAGTCTGAGACCGTACTAACCACGCCATCAATGCTATAGAGTTTGCAACGAGATGCAGCACAGAACCGCAGAGAAACCATACAGTGGCGACGTTGTGATGCCTCCTGGCAGGGAAGCGCAACCAAAATTCCCCAGTGAAACAACAGTAGGTTGCAGACCTGAAAATTTTTTCCAGACCCGAAGCATTCATTCCAGTCTGCTGCAATAAATGAAACCTGACTTAATGGCTTAGGAAAGTTTTACTCATAAGAGTTACATCACTGACATCACTGTGAGGAGCAATCACCATTAAAAACATCCAGCTCTGGGGCATGTGATGCCACTTCAGTGGTTGTAGTTACAAGAACTATAAATACCTTGGCAGAATAACTAACATGAAGGGAAAAAAGCTTCAGCAAAGAATAACACAAGTCTTTTTCTTACACTAGACCGTATTAGTGTAATCCAATAATCATATGCATTTGAATGTGATTCCTGGTCAGTAAGAACTACAGACATACTTACAGTTTATCCCTAACAATCATTGTTTGTGTTGGAGACTGCCACCTCTTTCTGGCTTTTAGTTTCCTTCATATGTAGCAGAGACATGAGTTTCAACACGCTCTCCCAATCAGACCCGTATTTGTTTGCTGCAAACTCAAATCAGTCACTGCTCATTTCTGCTGCTTCACATTAAAACACAAAGACAATATGCAGAGGCTTTTAAAATGAAGCACTGAGACTGTTCTTGTGTTTTCTTGCTACCACGACCCTCTAAAGCACCTTATCCATGCTTTTTAACACCAACAGCAGAACATTTGCAGTGCTTTGTTGACCTGACTTTATGGCGAGCAGCAGACATAGAAATAATGTTTTACAAATGGTGCTATTGCCTCAGGAAACTGACAAAATTTAAAAAAAAAAAAAAAAGATTAGGGTGTAAATTTGTTCTGTAGTATCCCTTTAACTCTCCTAGTCAGCAAAGCCACCTCAGCTTCAGTTATTCCTGAACAGATTTGACATGCACGTATGCATGAAGTGGAGTTTTGCTGAGCCATTAATCTAATAAGTCTCCCTGCAGTCTAATACCCTGTGGTGTGTCCTGCAAAGAATGAAAGTGCACTGTTCAAGCCTCATAACTAGTGATTGCACGAGCTCCACCTGTGTGTTCTGGTAGTCCCACCCTCAACCTTCATATGCTCACTCACATGTACACACATCAAGGATAATGCCAGCTTTCACATTCAGGGCAGGGTAAGTATCAGTTACCGTGCCAGCCAGCCCCGTTGAGCCCATAATGAGCATTTGCATCAGTGGCCTCACTCGTCGTCTTCAGCAGTCCAGATGGGAGTTAACCGTTCATCGCTGCGTCATCATCTGTTACCCACTCATTACAGGAAAGCGAGCTATTTTCATGATGCATGAATTATCTATGCACCTGTGAAAGTTATCCACCCACCTACAAACATACAAGCACACTGCTGTTTTCATGGCATGTAAATCCCCCCCAAAATGCCCCGGAGCCAGGTCTGTCAAAGAAGATGATGATGTTGTCAGCTTTGGTGCAAGCATGTGTTTGCCAATTGGAAACGTGCCACGAGTGATGTATAATGGCGTGGAATTTACTCACAGTCCTGAGCGGAGTGTGTCACGTAGGTGTTGTGTTTATTGACTACTTTGGCAGACGGGTGTATTTTTGAGAGCTCTTGAAAAAAGGACATTTATTAACGCAGTTAAATTCAAATTACTGATACTCCGTACTCTTAAAAGCCGTTTTAGAAATGGAAAATGACTGTGACTGCTCAGTTACTCGAACAGTGACAGTGGAAGTTCAGGAAAAGTCAGACAAAGGAAACTCTCAAAATGTATTTTTCCATAGGCACGTTTTGACAATGTTTCAGGTCTTCGTGGCAGTCCAGGAACATTTTGGCTTTATTACTTTTCTGAGAAACAAACCACAAGAGAACTGTAAAACCTGCAAGGTTTGACATTAGTGTTGGTTAACTCTTTCTAGACTTATATGAGCTCTAGGATCATCGTTTGCAAGATCTTTTATGATGACAAATGTAAACATTTAAAAAAAAAAACAGTAATAACATAGACTGCTAAAGATTAATGGATTTACTTCCATCATAATTCCTAAACAAAAATGTATGCATTTCTGGGAGGGTCCAAATGGTTCCTGCTTTCACTCCTCATTTCTCTCATTCCTGACATTCCAGCCAGACGTTGGTAATGGTGGAATTCACTATGTCATCAGTGGTCAAGGATTCAACCCAGAATAGACCAGCGCTTGTTCAAATTATAATAACAAAGCGAAGAGTTTGTCTTTGTAATTCCCTGAGCCCACTTAGTGCATTACTTCATCTGTCTGCAGCCACTGAGAAGACAGCATTTCTCACAGATGATGGCAATATTTAGGGAGATCTTCACTGTGTATGGGTTTTATTTCCTCCACCCGCTCAAGAAATAAAAAGACTGCAGCCATCTGAAAGGGTGTCATTGCACGTTGTCGGTTTTTGTCTCATAACAGTGTACAAATAAGCGATGACGCAAGGTCTCATTAAGTGGCGCACATGGCAGTGCTTGGGTGAAGCGGACAGATATTTAGAGAGCATTTTTAGATGTGGTGGATTCTTGGGAGACGTGTTCCGCTCTAGATCCTGTTCACTTCACTTTGAGATAATCCATTCAGCCGCCATGGCTCCAAGGTTTCCCCTAATGTTTTGAATTTCTCAACAGATGGAGCAGATAAGGGTTCCTGGGTAGTTACGCTGATAATAATCAGCCTTTAAAACTTTTCAAAAGGCAAACATTATGTCAGGGTTTTAGGAGACGTTGGACCCAAATGCAGGAATGGAGGAGGCAGGATTAATAAAGTCCATTAACAAAAATCCACCACCAGAGGAGAATAACTACAGCACAAATCCAACGATACAGGGGGAAGGAGCTGGCATGCTGCACTCAAAATGTTCAGAACGTTGCCTGTAGTTGACTGTTACCAGCATAGCTGTCAAGATATTATCTTTATATGCACAGCAGTATACAAACTATTAAATGCATTATGAATAACACAATAGTTCTCCAGGGTTTCACATGAAACAGTGTATTGCAGTGTATTCTGAGCAAGATTGAAAGGATACCTATTAATGCATGTACCCATCTGTGTCTGGACCATGACTCAACTAATGACTGACAACAAATGGACTGACATCAAAATGACATATCCTTAGGTTATAGCCACTTGGAGACAAGCATCCCCTAGGATTACGACTTAATTATAAACCTTCGGAAAGGCCAGAACCTCAATAGATCAGCCATTCATAGCCAAGACATGTCCCATAAAAAAATGACATGCTTCTCAAGTGTGGGAGACAACATCTTTGCAGAGCTCAAAGACATTCAAACCAACATTTGGTTAAATTACAGCCATGCTTATCTGAAATAAATGTCTTGTGGTGCTGCTTATTGTTGACATGGACACCGATGTTAAAAGCATGCTTTCGTTTAAAGTTGTGATCTTGAGAGTAGTGGGGATCTTTCAACATAATAAACTTTCATTTAGCCTGCATGTCAGCTCACAGCTGCCAAAGCCGAACAAATGAGCAAAGCAGGGCCAAAGCTGAGTGCAGGTACATTGTGTTGTGAGCTCACAAGAATCTCCATTACAGCTTCCTCTTAACTCATCCATGAAATAGGAATCTTAACCTGTGCAGAGGGAGAGTTTTACTCCTTTCTGTGCACACACACGCTCACGCACACACACAGACCACCAACTGAACTTGTGCACTCTTCAGTCGTTAGGACACACTCACTCAAACGTGCAAAGAAAGTGTGTGTTCAGTGTAAAGGTCTGGCACAGGATGAGCACGTGCAATAAACAGAAGGCACGTCTGAGCCTGAACCACACAGTTCATGTGATTTGTGGAAGTTCATCTTATGTTGGAATGTTTGATAAAATTCTAAAAAGCAGGATTCAGTTGACAACATTTTTTTAAATACCAACATTTTTTTCAAATTTCAATTTTTTTTTATTTTAGATTTTATCTAAATACAATAAAAAACAATTTCAAAAATAGCTCTTTTTTTTTGGTTAAATAGTGTAAAACTTTTGGCTTCAATTTTACGCAAGCTTATTTTGTCATGGAAACATTTGCAGTAATGCAAGTTTGACAAAACAAAAAAACAAAAAAAAAAACAGGCTGTAAATATCCTTGTTCACATGTGGGTCAGTGGAGATCCACTTACTGTTGGAGTCAGCCTGTTGACCTAGTGGTCAGTCAAGGTACTGCACATATTGTCATCAGTTTAGCAAACCGGATGTAGCCCCTCTGGCTCAGGTGGGGAAACCCTCACATGCTGTTATATTATTTAATCTGGTATATTTTACCCAACACACCTGACCTGTGTAAAACCTGTTGCTGCTGCTATTGTGAGCGCTCCAAAAGGTCAGTTTATCGTTTTCTGGTAAGCATTTGCTCACTTTCTTGTGAGCTGGAACTGCCTGAAGACACTAAAAATCACAAAGCATGATGCATTTCTTATTGCCCTGATGGTGGCGTTACAACAGCCAAAATGTGATCGATGCACTTTTTCTGCAAGTAAACAGCTTCTCACACACACTCACGGCTTTTTTCCATCATGAGGACTTGTTGACTGTTGAAACTGCTTCGACTTCATGTTAGATTCTTGCATCTGCTGAAGCCAGCAGATGTTTTCGTTGGTCCAGAAGTCTCAGACCACGGCTAAATAAAGACAGTATAATTACTGGACCAGTCTGAATACACCCTCCATGCCCTTGGTCTGTCTCACACACATACACACACACACACACACACACACTTATACATGAAAATACACAAGCCACTCTTATATTTTAAGCAAAGCCCACATATGACTTACAGCTTCTAAGTTTACCAAGTTTAAGAAAATGGGCTTCAGTTTAAGCTTTGCATTTAATGTACAGACTTGAGCATGGCCACAATGTGTTTACTGTTGTTTTCATTTTAACTCTGCTCCTTCATTTAGAAATAACCAAGCCAATCATTGCACAATAACTTTTCGTTAACATTCTTTTTTATTGAAAATACCAGGTTTTTCAGCAGAATCTGTTTTCATTTTGAGCTGCTGCGCTTCAATCTGCAGAGAAAACATAGTCTGCTGTTTTAAGCCGTCTACACTCTATATGGGGCCGCTGGCTGCAAAATAGTGATGTGATATTCAGAAAATGTTCTCACACTCTGTGAATTAACGTTTTCTTTTCTTTTCTTTTTTTTTATGCATCACCTCAGCAGTTTCTAGTCGCCTCAAGGTGTTGTAAACCCATTCTCCCATTTTTAAGGGGGATTATCGACTCCACTTGACTTTGAAGCTCCAAGATTTCCAAAACACGGTGTGACTTCAAGACTTCCCTGTCAGTTGAGAGGATTTTAATGAGGGGATTTTCAGTCTGACCAGCTATGCAAGACTCTAGTCAGAGATGGGAGGTTCCTGTGCTCATGGCTTCTGTTACTCTTCCTGCTGTTGTTGGACAGATGTTGCAAAGCACTCAGGAGATGCTGGGATATTTATCTGGCTCTTATATGTGCCAGTGATGGCAGCTGCAGTTCAACAGTCACAGAACACGGTACATCAGTGTCGGTTGCTGCGTTAGTTCAAAATATTGCAGATAGGTTGCAAGTTCCAGGTTATCTGTCACCAATTTCCCAACAAACAGGTTAGAAGGCATAATATAATAAACCAGACTTTGTACTAATTAAAAATCAAGCTTGTAATAATGTCACATTCAAATGAAAAGGTTTATCATATCAAACAGAAAAGGGCATGGCACACGGTTTTGCACAAATCACCATTCAGTAAAAATATATAAGACCAGATTTAATGTTTCCATAAGATAGCAGTAAAAAAAAAAAACAACAGCACACAGTCAGGGTTGATTTATATCAACTATCTGACACACTCAGTTGACCCATTTCCTTTCACAACCACTTTAAACTTCAGCTGAATTATGAAACACTAAATTCATATCAGCTGACAGAGTGATATGTAAGAGGCTCACATCTGCCTTTTGGTATAATCTATTTTTCATTCGAGGCAACAGCAACATGGAAAAGAAGAGCAGACTGGCTCCAGTTCTGTTTTGATTGATATCACTTAATAATTCAGATTGTAGGTTTACGTAAAAGGGATTGAATAACTACTGAAAAGAGATGCAGATAAGAGGCAAGAGAGGAAACGTTTGCTCTGCTTTCTCAGAACAGTTTCTCAGAACAGGAGAGGAGAAAACCAGGTATTTTTGTCCACAAGAGAGCCAGTTTGAGACCAGAAAACTGAACACAAAGTGTACAGATTTAAGGCAGTCCCGTGCATTTTGCTTCTAAACATACAAGATTATACAGGTGAAATATGGGCAATAATTGTTACATCTATAATATTTGATCAAAGAAAAGTACACTGCCTTAACCCTGGGAGAGGCAATCAAAGTGACACAAGTGGTCCAATGACTAAATATTGATAAGTACACAATATCTAAGCATGACTAGAGAAAAGAGAAAGAAAAAACTGAAAACCATAGATTTAGTGTATGTTGTGGGAGTGTGAACCAAAGCTAATGTAAAAAGAAAAAAAAAACTTTAAAGAACAATGGTAACAAGAAGAGAAGACATTAAATGATAGATTACATACATAGATACATTACATAGACATACATTACATAGATAGATTACATGTTAAAAGTTGAATAATATGCAGATGAACCGAAGTTAAGGGAGATGGGAAAAGACCAGAGTAGGAGGAAGAGAGACAGAAGAGAAGAACAACACGAGAAGGCAGAAACGGGGAAAAAAAGTGAGAGAAACTGAGCTCGAATGAAAGAAAGTGGGCATATTGTGCTGCGCAGGGTTCAGGTCATCCTGGCCAGATCAGGGAAGGAAGCACTGCTCAGATCAGCTCAGAGGCCGACACTTCTCTGACAGGGATTAGACGAGCGCCTGTAAATAATAGGGGTTCAGACCTGGGGCAGCTCGCTCCTTTGACAGAGTGCTCATTTCTCATCCATCCCTTTTTTCCTTTCTCCGTAGTCTCCAGAGGGCAGATTCTGGCAGAATTGTGTTTATCCTGAATGATATTTTCATCAGCAGACCAGTAGCAGTGTGTTTGGTATTTTCCATATGGCTTAATAGCAGCATCAGGGGGGAATTTAGTCCTCGTCTGCGTCGTCACAAAGAAAAACATTCAGATTTCCATGAAGAGGGAAGGAAAGCATGGCAGCAGCAGCCTGCAATGACATCACTGTGCTTGAAGGGAACATCTGGGGGCCAGACACAGGCCCAGCCTTAAAATAGATATAGTAGACCAGAGGTGGGCAACCTGTATCATGTGGTTGGGTGACACATCAGCGGCGCTTCAAGCCTCGATTGAAAATGATCACTTGTTGCCACTGTCACAGTCACTTGCCGGCAGATGTTCGTATGCGGTTCAGTTCAGCAGAAAGGTACAGGATGTACCTAAACAATCACAGTGGGGTGTTTAGGTGCTGCCTCATACAGGAGCATCCAAGAACAATTATTCAAACACTCTAAGATGACTGCATAATTCCCAAAATCACCTTGAATCAGCAACTTTTGACTGGAAAACTGACGATAGTCATTCACCTCCGCTCCTGGGTATATTTCATTCATACTAACCTGGTTGTTCTCTGCCGATATCACGTCTCATTTCTTTGATTGGTTGTTTGCCTAGTCGGTGGAGTCCACGAACAGTTTCCTCTGAACCAACTGGTACTTTTCCCTGGAAGTCGAAGCAAAATACACAGATTTATTAATAATACTGGATCCTAACAACTATCTTGGCCTAAAATTATGTTTATTTGAAGTTTGTTTTTTTGTTTTTTGTGTGTCTGCAGTCATTATGTGGCTATTTAATGAGTTTTATGTATCCATTTCATTGATATTTATTGATTTTATATATCTTTTTTTTTTTTTACTGGTTTTGGTCTCTTTCTGGTTCTTTTTAATTCTCCTCGGAGATGTTTGATAACATGAATCTCTTTGCAGTTGTGTCAAGTTATGTAAGTGCATTTGCAGCTCTTCTGTTTCTTTATTGTGTGCGTTTTAACTTAGTTTCCATCTTATGGTGATTTTCTTAACTCACAAGACCCTGGACCAGGGACCCCTTGTGTCTCCGTCCATGTGCCCAGAGCCTCTTAAAGTCCTCCCACAATCCCCATAAGCATAAAACAAAATACACATGTCCAGATGTGATCAATACTGTACAGTTAATTGGTTAATTGAAAACAAAATTCTGATCTCATTAACTAATATTTCTTTATTGATATCATTATGGGATCTTGCTGTGGTCAGCGTGGTGAAGAGGGTGGGGTAGCCACATGTGTGATCTGTTTGAAGACTGAAAGTGACTGGACCTACCCTTTAATCTTAACTCAAGCGAAGCAGCTCAAGTGTCAGAGTCCTTCCAGGACGGAGATCTTCCAGACACGCCCTGGCCACCGGGGCAGCCTGCGCCGTGAGGAGGAGGCTCGGGTGGAAGCGAGGGGGAGCTGTCAGAAATATGCGGGGCTCGTCCTTGCAGACTGTTTGTCAGCCGGGGCTCCTGAACGGATCATCTCTGCGCGGAGATGACAGCGAGGGGACGAGGATGTAGCGCGCGTGGCGTGCTGCGAGTTTAACAGAGCGGACACCGATTCTGGTTTCAATGCATGTGCAGCTCCTCGCTAGTGATGAGTTGGCTCCTGTTGTGGATTCTGACAGCAGCTGGGATTCAACAGGTGGGGTGGACAAAGCATCTCTTATTTCTTTCTTTCCAGTGTTGAACGCGCTCACTGCTTATTTGATTCAGTAGATATTATAGGAGTTTAATAATAGGACTTGATTAAAAGCCTGTAAACAGATTTATTCGGTTATGTCATAAAATTCGACCATAAGCTTCTAAAAAGAACCTGTTTTATAGGTATTTTTTTTATGCACTTACTTCCATAGGCGTTTTAAAGTTTTCTTGTCTAATGGCAGAGTAACGGAGTAAGATGAACTTTGCTGATCTCTGCGATAACTGAAGAAATATTAAGTGTTAATTGTGAGACTCCAGCCAGCTGAAACCCTGCAGGACTGTGTTTTCTTTTATTTAGTGCCACCATGTGGTTATTTAGGGAAACGTTTCTTAACGTCTATATGAGTTTTACTGACGTCCAAAGTCCCTAGTCCCCCTTCCCCAGCTTGTGACCAGCCTTTGGTAAATTAACTTAATTAACAGAAAAATACTTATTCAGTGAATTATTATTGAACTAAGTTTTTGGGTTATTTCGATTGTTTATATGTTAACAATTTACATGACATGGTTCAAATAATTTTCTAGCTAATGCGACTCAATTTTTCTACACGGGTAACTTCTGCAAGGAAACTGGCAGTATTTTCTGAGCCCCACGTTACTTGTTTTAGTGATGTTTTCCTCCCCTGTGAGAAGAGTAAATCATTGTCTTTGCAAATACTTCCAGTTTCTTCCGACCTGACCGCACGTTCAGAAGAACCCGCCAGAGAAAACAGGCTCCTCTGTGTTTGTCTTAATTTTTTTCTTTTAACATTATCTTCAGCCAGCTGACATTGAAAATGTCAAAGGCTTTGTTCACACTGGAAAACGTTCAAACTTGAGTCCACACAGCTGATTTATTTGAGTATATTTGAGTATCTGTCTCGTCTTGCTGAAGATTCATTGTTTTTCTGGTTAACTTAGTGCTCCTTTCCAATATATATATATATATATATATATATATATATATATATATATATATATATATATATATATATATATATATATATATATATATATATATATATATTTTTTTTTTTTTTTTTTTATATTTACTACCCAAATATAAGCAACATTGGGAATGATGACTTCATAAAGCCTAGCCTCAGTATTTACAATGAAATTTTGACTCTCCATCGTGTCTCTGACTGTCTTGTTGCAGTATTGGAGTTGTGCTCAGCTTATTTTTATAAATAAGTAAATATGCCAAATGGTTTCAGGCTGAATTACCTCTTTTGAGGGATGGTTTAGTGGCATAGCTGTGATTAAAACTTATTCATAAGCTTTAGCTTTCAATGCCGTACAGTCATTATTTCTGTGATTCTATTTTCCCTGAAGAGCTGAAAACAAGCTTTACAAATGGCTCTGGGTGTGTTGTGTTTACGATGATTAAACGTGTTTTCTCACAGATAATTGCAGATTAAGCGTGTATACATGTCCGTGTGTGAGTTTGATTAATCAAAAGCTCCCCGCTGCTTGGTGAGGTTCTGATTCATTACTTTACAGAACATTTTAGACATCCAATCAAATGTGCCACTTCTTGTGTCGACCCTCTTACGTTTTACCTTGGTGTGATGGATGTGAGGTCTTCTGCAGCTGCGTCATTACTTATAAAGATATTTCATGACGATATTACTATAAAATCAAATCATAAAAACAGAAAAATGGGAGAAAAGGCCAGTCTCATGTACTTTCTCTAAGAGCATTCGCCTCAGAAATGTAGTGTTGTTGCTTTTTCTTTGTTTTTTTGTTTTTTTTACTGAGATGGAATTTCAGGAAACCCGCCGAACAATACACCCAGAGACAAATATCTGGCATTTTCTCAAGTACACTCTGTTCTCCAAATTGGGGGAATTTAGACCCTTGTTTGAAAAAAAAAAAAAGAAGAAAAAACGAAATAAAAAAGGACAAGTTTCCTCTGCATGCCGAGTCCAAAACTGGGCTGTTAATGTGTCATATGTGGTCTGTTGCAGCGTGAGCCTCTGTTTTTTGTTTGATTCATTTTATAAGGTTTAAAGCACACTTATGGAAGCCCAATTAGGACTGAGCTACTGATCACCAGTTGGATCAATGTTACGCACATGAAAAACTTGACTTGACTTGATTTAAGAAGATTGTCTCCACTGGGTATTTAATTCAGTTTCATAGCTGTATTTAATTTGTTACCCAGCATGACCAGATATTAATGAAGCAGAAATAAACCAATAAAGGATACAAAATCATTTTCAGATCAATTACGTACTATGGCTGTGTTTGGTTATTAAAGGAATCGGGATTAAGGGTGTTTAAAAGAATTAAGCACCACAGGGGGTCTGATATCTTTAATGGACTCAAACATCAAAAAGTAGCAGCTACTGAAGCCTTCTAGGTTTATCTGGCTCAGATTTTGTCTGCTCTTCCCAGGCCTACTCCCTGAATTCCACTGCCATGCCGGCTGCCACAACCACCACTCCCACGGCCACTCTCACACCCACAGAGGTGTACAACCGCATACAGTACTGCAAGTGGCCCTGCGAGTGCCCGGCGATGCCGCCCAAGTGCCTGCCGGGCGTGAGCCTCCTCATGGACGGCTGCGACTGCTGCAAGGCCTGTGCCCGGCAGGTGGGCGAGACATGCAACGAGGCCGACTTGTGTGACTACCACAAAGGACTGTACTGTGACTACAGCTCGGACATGCCTAGGTACGAAAAAGGAGTGTGTGCATGTAAGTGTCACCCGCCGAACCAAACACCTGTTTTGTAAAAACAGTTACATCTTTGTTAATTTTCTCATGTTGCATGTCACATTCATGCTCCAAAATGTAATTCACCTGCAAGGATAGGGGTGGGTCAGGTGTCTGTTGCTTTGGAAATGCTTGTTGCCTTGGTAACAGTAGAGGAGACACTGGCAAGAAGCTCCAAAATTTAAAAATTGTCTCTAGCACACCTTATACAGCAGCATTTATATAATTTATTATTCTTCTAAGCTGTTCGCAGCTGTGTCTGCTGTGGCCCAATAGCAGCTGCCAGGTTTTGTCGAGTTTTGGGCTTGCTGATGAGCGCCAGTTTGAGCTTGGACAAGATACAGACTTGGATCAGTTTTAGCACCGCAGGGCCCACTGCTGTTGGCATGAGGGACATTTTGGGGCATCAATCGCAGACTGATGGACAGATCATCAAGCTCCAAGTTATTCTTGGAGGCATGTTGGGATTTGTGGCACTTTGGGTTCCAGCTATTCTGGTTCCAAGACGCTCCATTTCTAGAGTCTGTGGCGAACTAGAGCAGATCCTAGTGTTAAACATGAAAAACCAAGTCTAACCCAGACTTTGCATTATTTTCCATTTTGAAACAATTGTAAAACATAACAAAAGAGTGGGGAAATAACAGGATGTACCTATTTACAATGAACATTTTCATGTGATCACAATACATCTTTTATTAGAATAAAAATATTAAGTATAAACCCTAGTGTAATCTTATTTAGAACAACAGCCCTTCAATCTCTAATAAAAGTTGGAAATGTAATGGTTTTTTGCTGCTTGAGAAAGACGTTAGAGGTTGTTGTTCATACTTCTATTAAGCCATATTGAATTTGCAGACTTGACAGATGTTTTCAGTTGTGTAGTCATCTACTAATGTAAACGACTAACAGACATCTGTCCAACTTACACAACTCACTTCAACTCACCTGTGTTCGCGCCTTCCCCTGAACATCTTTCTGACACGCCGCTGCTTGTGGTCCCTCTCTGCCAGACATGGTGGGAACAGGCTGTGTGCACGACGGCGTCCTTTACCACAACGGGCAGAGCTTCAAGCCCAGCTGTAAATACCAGTGTGTGTGCGTGAACGGCGCCATCGGCTGCGTGTCGCTGTGCACAGAGTTCCAGCCTCCCCGAGTGTGGTGCCAAAGCCCGCGCCGGGTCAAAGTGAGGGGACAGTGCTGCGAGCAGTGGATCTGCGATGAACCCAAAAGAGGGCGCAAGACCACACCGCGACATGCAGTGGAGGGTAGGACGCACCCACGGGGTTTTGTTTTGTCCACAGAGTGCACTAAATCAATCACATCACGGGTACAACAAAGAGCAATGTACACTGTCTTAAAGGAGGGAAAAGGAGGTCAGGGAATATATTTACAATCAAATTAAATAATTCTCACCATTAAAAAAAATGATGATTTATCTGCTGATTTTTAGTAGATGTGATGGGAGTCGATAAGTAAAAGCAGAAGCAGCTGTGTTTGATTTTAGCTCTCACAAAAGCCATTGTGTGAGGCATCTTTAGTCCAGGAGGATTGTGCAACGTGTGCAACGTGTGCAATGTGTGCGTGTTGTGCGCAGGGACAGACGAAGCCTTTCCTGTTGAAGCCCTCACACTTGTTTTTGGGCCGCGTCCAGTCTTCAGTCGTTTAGTGCAGCAGTGCAGCAGAGGAAGGGACGTGAACAAAGATCCCGTCATGTTTCATACTCACACGAATGAAATCCAGACTGCTGGTCAGACCAAGTTTAACTATTTAGATTAAAAGCACATGTAAAAATGACGGGATCCAGGGTTAGTTATTGCATTTTTTTTAGAAGTGCAAATGTAGGAACGTTGAAAATGTTAAAAATGTAAAAAAGACAGTCTATTTAAATTTAGGCTTTGATTGTGTCAGTTAAGTGAATACTTAATACTTGAACACATAAAAACAAGTGTTCTTTGCATTTAATGTAAACGTTGTGTATGTTATTCTTTAGTAACAAACATGCAAACACGTCTTTGATCATTTACCTGTTTCCCCTCTTCCTGTTTCACACAATAATTAGTTGAATATTGTGTTTTATTTCTTTTTTTAATCCAAAATAGTTGTTTGAAAGCATCATCTTTGCTCTGGTATGTTGTGATGGGCATTACTGGTGATTTCTATCTTGACCCAACTCTTCATTTAGATTACATTTCTGACTAACAAAGATTTCGTAACATTTTTGGAAAAATCAGTAATATAGAACTATTTTTAATATAATTTGGAAAAAAAGCTTTTTGTTACTTTGATTTTACACCCTTTTCACTGGCACTAAGAAAGTAATAATTTGAGGGTGTCCAAAGCACACAAATGAATCACTATTAAAGCAAAATCAGCTTCGGTGAGCTACATTTTTTTCGTAAAATAGTAAATTAAATATATTGGTTGCAATAATGCAAGTTCAAATTACTATGAAGCAGCTTTACATTCAGCTAATTTGATTCAGATTGACTTGCACAACAGTAGATTACTTTGAAATGATTTTTAAAACACCATACCGTGACCTAAGACTTATCGGCTCAAAGCTGGAAGGGGAGGTGAACATGGTTTTTATTCACGCCTCACTTCTCTGTCTGCACCGATTCAGCTTTCCCAGCTGAGACCAGGAACTGGCACAAGAACTGCATCACCCAGACTACCTCGTGGAGTCCTTGCTCTAAGACCTGCGGCCGTGGTCTGTCCATGAGGATCTCCAATGCCAACGACCAGTGTGAGATAGTCAAAGAGTCCCGCCTGTGCAACCTGCGGCCATGCGAGGTCGACATCACCAGACACATCAAGGTAGTACCCTATGAGATCCCTCAAAGGTTGAATTAAAACTCAGTCTTACAAAGTGCCTTTCCTTTCTCAGCCTGGAAAGAAGTGTCTCAGTATCTACAGGGAAGATCTGGCCTTAAACCTCACCCTCTCTGGCTGCACCAGCAAAAAGCAGTACAGGCCCAAATACTGTGGCGTCTGCACCGACGAACGATGCTGCATCCCATACAAGTCCAAGACCGTTGATGTGGAGTTCGATTGTCCTAACGGGATGGGATTCACCTGGAAGATGATGTGGATCCAGGCCTGCTTCTGCAACCTCAGCTGCAAAAATCCCAACGACATCTTTGCCGAGCTGGAGAGTTACTACGGTTACCCAGAGGTCATGAACTGAGAATCCCAATGTCAGTAACGCTCCACATCTGGAGGAACATTCCCATCTTTTTTTGTAACGTGACTGTAATCACCTTTGTTTCCTATTGGAAAAACGAGTAAATATGAAAGGTTTTATGCACCACCAGAACAGAAACTTAAAGCATGGTGTACTTTTGTTTAAATATTTAATGAAGTGGAAATTAAAGTATTCAAGAAAGCATGTAAAAATACAGAAAAAAAATATTTATTAATGGTACTCTTTGCATATGCAATAGCATATTAAATATTACCAAGCTTCTCTCTGAACATACATCCTCTTTTCAAATATTATTCAAGATATTTGTGTTTATCCCTTATTTCAGTAAGATGCCTTCACAAGTCGAGATGCCTGACATTGCCTGATTTTTAAACATACAATGACAATGAGAATCAGTTGCAACTTTATTGTTGTTTTTTTAATAAATACAAACATGTCATATTAATGCTTTTCTACAGCATTAGATGGTTTGTACATTGCATCTTTACAAAGCTGTGCATTTCTTCTACAAAGTAAAATGTTGCCGTAGTGCAAGTGAAGTGGGGGTAGAAGGTGACGGGTTAAGGTCTATGGTCATCCTCATGTCAGCATGTGGACCTCTCGCACCACTCACCCCACAAATCCACCACCACATGGGAGCGCGACATTAAAGAGTTTCCATGGCACATTGTTCCATCATGCTAGATTGCATAGAATTAATCAAAAATAAAAAGGAAAACCCGAAGCCATGATCCGTTATTAAAGCATGATTTAAAAAAAAAAAAAAAAAAAAAAAAAAAAAAAAAGGAAAGTTTTCAAACCATTTTTTCAGAACGTGTACAGGAATATCCCCCTTAGTGGGAAAAAAAATATATATATATATATCACAAAAATAATTTAATCTTAATTTAAACTTCAGATGTGAACTGATGTCAAAAGTGTGATAATCTTTGGAACAAAAGAATTTTGGCAAGATTTCATTTTGAATATTTACAGAATATTCTTGACAATTGTCCCATAATTTGCAAAGTTACAAGTGGAATTTTAGGCTTTTTTTGTTTTTAAGTAGATTTCTCTAAATGTCTCCCCATTTTCTCTCCCTCTCTCTCTCTCTCTCTCTCCCTGCATCTATAAATCTGCTCCTATCCACGAACAATATTACTTCAGACATGGAAATTAAATGAATAAATGATCAGAAACGATTAAAGAGAACACAAGACATTTACAGTCAGGTATAATTGAGAAAGCTGTGTCATTATATTATAAGTTTAAAAAAAAAACAAAAAAACAGAATGAAAGAATGCTGAAATGGATTTTCTTTGAATGCATTAAAAAGACGCATTATTAGCTGGTTCACCATTTGCCACAGCTTTCTCTGACATTCTCTGCTTTAGTGTCCCAAAATGCTGCGCTGCCTCCAATTGACCAAAGAGCTCAGAAGCTTTTTGTGTTCAGAAATGTTGGGAGTCCCTGAATGGAGGGGTGGGAGATGCACACAGCCGACCGTGACCTCCTACTCTAAAGACAGATTTTCAAAAACCGGGGCATCTCTGCAGCACTGAGTAGCCTGCATACGAGAGTCCATTGTGCGTTTTTGTTTTACAGCTCCAGCTGTGCCATGTTGGTGTCCCTCTCTGAATTAAGCATGCCTGTGTGCAGGAATGTGTGTATGAATTAGAGGCATCGCAGCACGAAATGAAGGGACCTCGAGTGGTTTGTGTATCCGGCGAGCAGTGGGCCACTTTAGCAGGACACTTCAGTGGACTTGGGCACAGCTTGGTCCACGCTGTTGTCCGTGGAGCCGTCCGTGTGCGAGCGCCCGTGCTGGTTGTCGGTTGTGTGACTGCGGCTGCGGCTGCCTTCATTGGTGTGAGAACGGGAACGGTTTCCCTCACTGGTGTGGGAGCGGGAACGGTTGCCTTCGAAGGAGGTGACACTGGAGCCGGAGGCGGTGCGGGAACGGACCAGGCGTGTCATGCTTGCTGCAGGCACTGAGGACAAAAAGGTATATTTAGTCAGCGTCATTCTAGTACCTGGAGTCAGTCGCTCAAAGTAGCTGAATACTCATCCAACCCTTCAGATTTAACAGGTGACCCCGTGTATAAAAAGTGGTTTAACAGCTCTATCTTCTGCAGGAATAATAATAAAGTACATTTGCTCCCATTACTTTGTTTTTTTTCCCCCCCATTAACCTTTTCTCGGCTGTCACATTGCTGCTTTTACTTATTCCATTTATTTCTCCCCCCACTGACTGGGGAGGATCAAGCATCTTCTGAGGCCGAATTTCCTCATCCTACCACAAGGTGGCAGAAAACTGAAAACTTGAAGTTGTAAACACTGGTACCAGATAGCAGCGCACTCTTTATGAGCGACTAGTTTAATATTAACACATCCAAGAATTGAACCCAAGATAACCACTAAATATCTCGAGTACTTACTGTATCCCATGCCCTGAATGAAGTACTTGAAAGCCTCTGTCAGTTTGCCAGGCTGCATAGAAGAACATGAGGAGATGGTTATCAGCCCACGAGTCATAAATAATCACCCTTGTTTACACAACATTAACAGACACATTCTCTCATCTAGCAGCTCGCTGCCCAGGATTTCAGATACGACAGCTGCAACAAGCAGGTGCAGCTCAGTCTGGAGGATTACAACCTGACAACTGTGGGCCATGGCTGTTTCACGTTAATGCTCTTAAGTAGCACCATCTTACACCGTCCACCATTCCCTCCCTCCCTCCCTCCCGCCTATCATTGCTGATTATCAAGCCATGTCCAGGTTTCTCTGCAGCATTACTATCCCCCATCTCACAAATATACACACCTGGTCAACCTGGGGCATGCCGCCGCAGTCAGCCATCTGAGGACAGAAAATGGGAGAGACGTCATCAGATGCTACATGCTCCGTTTGAACACTTTACTCCTGCCAAGGTTTGTTCATCCAAACACTGAACCGTTAACTCCAATGAATGGCTCCCATTTTGAAAGTCTTTTAACAGCCATTTGGTTTCAATTGTGGGCAATAAAAGGGTGCCATAAAACAAACTGAACAAGGTCAGCTGTCGCAGATTGCACAAGCTCCATGAATGTGCATGGGCGCATTCGGTCGTCACAGCTCTGGCTAATAAGTCACCAGGTAAAATGCTGAACCACAGGAAACTTATCAGCAGAAGAGTCCCTATCAAGGTTTTTTATAATCTGAACGTAGGCAGGCGGCCCAGGGTTGGGGGTAGATGTGGGGGCAAGGACAAAGGGCAGGAAACGGGGCTCTCACCTTGAGCAGGGTCGTCTTCGTTGGGTCCAGCTTAGTGTTGCACTCAACCTGCGTACACAAACCAAAATGCGTAAAAAAGAACGCTTATGTGGAATATTATCAGTCGGAGGCTAAATTTACTGCAGAACCGTTTAACACGCCCGTTAAATTTACTAACAAATCAGAAATGCTCTTCAGAGGATTTTAGCGTCTTATTGCGATAAATGCAGAAACAGCCACATAAAGCTCTTAACTTTAACAGATTAAACCTAATCTGAGTCACTTGATTTTTTTTTTTTCTGCTAATGCCGTTCGCCTCGAGGCGTGTTTAACTGTTGTCCTAATGCATGCCATCTTGCATATCTCTTAGGCTTAAGCAGGTGACTGAAGTGAATGGAAAGCACGTCGAGTACAAGTTAACCGCCCCGACAGTATTGGGTAACGCAGTCATTAGCACTTGAGCCTCGTTTTCACGGCTGCGTGAACTCACCACTGCGTCCACCGCAGGAGAACTGTCCCCAACTACCAACAGGGAAGGGCACCTAAATAAGGGAAAATACACAGTCAAAGTCTGCCCCAATCAAACATTTTACATTTTGAGTCACAATCACGCCGCCTAAACTTACTTGAGGGTTCTGACGTTGCTTCCGGGGACTGGCCTCTCGATTTCCAGGTCCCTCCGACTGCGGGGATACAGTTAAATTACCGTACAAGAAATTAATAAAAAAGTAATATGGGATTTGTTTAAGTGTTGCAGGATCTCAACAAAACTCGCTGACTGTGCATATAAGCAGATTTTAGTGCGTTTACCTTTCATAGGCCTTGACAAAGTGATGCAAGTTAAACTGGTTCATGTCATTCAAGACGTGGTGGCGGTATGTAGCAATTAAGTCATGGTTGTGGTTGATCTCCTCCTGCGGTAAAAACGAGCACAATGTGTAAAACTCCCTGTGGCCCATCTTACTTCTGGTAAGTGAGAAATCGAGCACATACCTTTCCAAACAGGTGGCTGATGATCATGTCAGGCATGGCATGGGTCCAGCCACTGATCTGAAATTTAACACAAATCAAGTTTAGTTGCAGAAAATCCCGCTTCAGTTATCTTTGGATGACTTCTAAAAAAGGTGTTGAGGTGAGTCAATAATGTGAACGCGAGCGTTACCTTGTGCGCGGCCCAGTCCATCCATCCCTCAGCACATGGGTTGATGTTGATGAGCAGCAGGCCCTCGACCATGTTTGGGCAGTCCAGCTAAGGACACATACAAGTCATAGCTTTTTTTTAGTAAATAAAAACACAACGGAGAGAGATGTGACATAATAGCCGTCAAATGTTTTATTCTATTCCAATATCTTACACTACTTCTTAAAACGTTTGCCAACCATCTCAGTCAAGACCAAATTTTAATCTGCATTCTTCCATTCCAGAGAGTTATGCATCTTTATTTGTTTGATGAATTATATTGTTCCATAATCTCCACTATCGGTTACAGAGAAGGCTGGAGTGAGGAGTTAAGCTGCATCACAGTGAGACTTCCAACTGAGCACAAAAGGTGGTGTTGCACGGATCTGCAACATTCCTCAGGCTTTTATGGCTCAGCAGGCTCAAGCAATAGGAGGCAGAAACATTTGTTGGCACTGCTAATCCACAAATGATTAAAATTAAAATAATCAAGCTTGATGGAGACAGGAGCAGGTAAACTTACAGCGAATCTGGTCAGGATGTAGGCCCCGGCTCCGATGCCCATTCCAATGACACTCTTCAGCCTGAGTTGCACAAAGGTACATGGGTACTGTTAGAACAACCGGTTAGAGAGCATCTTAAAATACAACAGTGAACCGGCAGCATGAAAACTGCAGCTCAACTTACCCAAAGTGCTTCAGCACCAGCGGAAGAGTCTCAGACAACTGGTCCATAGAAGGATATTCGAATCTGAAAAAAAAAAAAAAAAAAAAAGACATGCTGTTAGAAACATTTACTTCTGCAGTGAAACACCATTGTATCACCAACATGGATCCGTTTATTGTTGCAGTTATCAGGACCATCGGCGTCTCGGTTTCCTCATTATAGCCAAGTATCAACATCGGCTAAATGTCCCGCCACAAGAGCAGATTAAGTTCTCCAAGATAAACACCTGTCCCAACAACACACTTGTAAAATTAGGTTGCCTTAAGTACATCCGCAGTGATCCCTCAACCCGTCACGCCAAAAGTCGGAGACTGCTTGACACACATCCAGTGCATACTAGTGTAAATTCAAGTGTGTGTGTGTGTGTGTGTGTGTGTGTGTGTGTGTGTGTGTGTGTGTTACCCCGGCTTACCCAGTGGAGAAGGTGTTAGCTCCTTCCTGCTGCCCCAGTGAATCAACATGACACACAGCAAAGTGCTGCATGATTTCTGCCATGTCCTCATGGTTGAAGAGCGTGTTCCAGCAGGTTTTATCTGGAGGGGTGGGAAAATAAAAAATAAAAAAAATAAAAACTGAATAAACAATGCTGGCCAAAGATCTAGAAGAAACCTCAAACTTTTCACAGGTACAAGACTTGGATTTCCTTTTGTATGAAAAGCAGGAGAGGTTACCAGTTTTGACTGCGATTATAAAAATCAGTAACCATAGAGGAGGTTAGATGCTGTGATATTTAGAAAAAAAAAAAAAAAAGTGAACTCTTGCAAGTATAATCTGATACCATGTGGGACGGCTGTTTTAAACTCCCCTCGGCTTTAGGCACAACAGATGTTTCGACCAGACAGCTGTATAAGAAGCCGGGCTTACGGTTCAGTCCAATGTCGTGGAAGGTGAGGATGACTGGTCTATCCCCTTTGGGAACCCCCTTCATCGTGCAGTGAATTCTTCCATGAGGAGTCTCCACATCATGCTCCTGTTGATAAAACGGATGGATAGGAATTACAAACGTGCCGCTGCACATTAAAGCCTCGTCTTAAATACAAATTGCATCCAATGTTCAGATTCAATGCCCTTCCATCATGTAACCAATCACTTCTCCATACCTAAATCTGAAGTTTTGTTTTTTTTTTTTTTAAAAAAAGACCCACACAACGAAAAAAAGCATCAACTTTTTGTTGTCCACTCAGCGGATTTGCATCCAACTACAACTACAGATGCAATATAATCCATAACACTGGAAGCCAAGTGAAAACATCTGGGTAAAAACAAAATAAATAAAAAAATAAAAATCCTATTGTCTACTCACGCTGACTTCAATCTCAGCGACAATCATTTCCACGTCAGAATCCTCCAGGACCATTTTTGCAGGAGTGGAATTGAATGCTGTAGTCAAGAAGGCTTCCTAAGCTGTAGGTCCAACACTTTGTAAGCCTCTGAAGTTATTTAGCTCTGCACTGGGAGCTGCATTTTATACCCCAGCTGCTTACTAGTTGGCTTAAGCTCCCCTGCCTCCCATGATGCCTTGCAGGCTGGTCAAAACAAGCTAATTCTAGATGAATACATCCTTAAATTGGATCAGCCAATGTCAGACAAAGGGGCAACAGCAACTGCCTTGATGTGATGAGTACGGGCATATGACCAGAGGGGAAACGTGCTGAATGAGTGTGCGACGGCAAGACCGCTGACATTATTCAGCAAGGCCAATATAATCTTTAAAAGAAAGGGCCACAATGAACAATACTGAAACGATGACGAGTCAAGAGATAAACTGAGTCTTAGACGACAGGCATCGCCTCAAACGCAAGTAGACATTTCAAAATAAAAGCATTTTCTTTTAATTCAGTAAGCAGTCTAATAGAAAAGCCATTCCCATGTGGACCCGACCCAGCACTCGAGGGTAGAAGGTGGTTTAGTTTTCCATCCAGTTTCCACTCACTGGATGTACTCTACGAAAAGAACATGCCATAAGGAGTAAAACCCTTACAGCGGATGTAAGGAGCGCGATTCCCAAATGTCACTACACACACACACACACAACACTTGACAAGCTAATCCAAAAGTGGGCAGGTACACACTTGTGAAACTACAAAACTCAAAAGCAGTCTGTGCAAATGCAATCCCCCGTTGATGCTAGAAACAAGTGCCCCTAAAGTGACACCCTTAACTAATTAACTAATCCCAAATCAGTGCTGGCAGCTCAGCCACCACAAATGTATGCCCTAGACGCCTCATGTGATCTGCCCATCAGCAGCCATGCAAAATAAGACAAAGGAGTTCAATGTGGGGGGAATTTCCCCGATCAGGGCAGGTCACTTTTTTGGTAGGGGCTCGGTGGTCAAATTTAGAGGCCCAAGAACGTAATGACTCTGCATTTAGCTGGCGAAACAAAGAGCGAAGAGGCCATCTAAGCAGGGAGATGTGATCCTCTTGACCTTACACGTCGATGAGGAAATGGCTTGCAGAGAAAGAAACCAGCCAGTAAGCGTAATAAAAATGTATGCTTTAAAACACCAGTCTCTTTACACGACCCTCCCTCCTGCAAAACCCCCAACAGGAGTTGCCATTTCCCCCTCCCTTCTTTGATGGGCATTAAGATCAGTGGAAACCGCCACCCCTCCCCAGATGACTGCAAGAGCAGATGACCTATGGCGTCACACTCCGATCTCACACCCCCTGGAGCGATATAATTATTGATTATTGTTCATGACACATGACACTTCACTTTAGGGTTTACCCAAAACCCAGGAAGATTGTCTTTTTCCACAAAATGCCTTCTTATCTTGGCCTTTTCTGTGCACCGCCGCAAAAATGACCTTACACTCAGTAGCACGTGTACACAGCAGCATGTTTGCATGTGTCGTCTCCTAAAACCACCGTTTCCAGGAGCTGAGAGAATAAGTAGAGTGCGAATTAGGTTTCCACTCAGATAAAATTAGAGCTTATGAGAAGTCATCATCATCATCTTGTGATGGATAGATGAGACGCCAAAGCAGATTTGGTAATCAGTGACTTAGGTTTTGTGTCTTTAAATGGGCCACTAGATGGTAGTATAAAAAAGTTTAATGATAAAATGCACAGTAAAACCATCTTTGTCAACAACCTGTGTCACATGCATATTTCCACTATTGAGAATAATAATGCAAATAGTTTTTGTTCATTTGTGCGTATGAAACGGTACCTTGACAACAAGCTGCTGCACAGCCTCTCTCAGGCCCTAAAAGGAGAAAACAAAGAAATGAAACCACAGACCGAAAGGGATTACATGGCACAATTTAATATGGTCAGAGCCTTATTGCTGTCAGTGGATGCAGTTTTGGATTTACTTTAACTGTGCAACAGTAGCCAAATAATCAGTAAATTAAGAATGCACAACAATTGTTGTATAGAGCATAAGAAAGGTACAAAAAAGATAAATTTTTGATCCGTATGTGCTTCGTAGCAATCATTATTGTTTTTGTTCAAGTTGAAAAATGTGTTTGTTTTCTTTAGTATGAAAAAGTCGACTCCAAAATGCATCGTTTTCAATGGAGGTTTATACATACATCCTTCACATTTTCCTCCGAAAAAGACCTGAGACCCTGAATACTCCGCTTTCATTCTGTTCAAAGTGCATTGATTATTTTAAATCAGCTTTGCGTGAAAATTTCTAAGTTTGTCCACATTTCCATGTTCCACTTCTTTCAAAAACTGATTTTGCCGACATTCAAACGGCATCAAAATGTATACTGGGAATAAGAGGAAGTTACTTATCCTGACAAGCACCGAGATATATGCAAAAAATAACAACTACATTACATAAGTGGCTCAAGTAGCATTTTAGAGAATTATTTTGCAATATTTACTGACTTTGTGCATTTCAGCATGTGTACATACCGGAAGTTCCCTGTCAACCAGCAGGGGTTTGGACTCAACGAGCTGGATGTCATCCATTTCAGAGAGCAAAGCCTGGAAGTCTGAGAGAACAGAATAATTAGTGAGACAGATTCAGTCTGTGTTCTGATGCTTTTCAAATGCAAAAAGCCTGAGAAAGTACAAGTACAGTTAGATGAGGAAAACTGGAGGTTATAGGATCAAGCTTTACCAAATAATTCAAGACAATCATTAACAGCTTTCTTCAATTAATTTTCTCACTTTCCTCATTGGACCATAAACATTTCCGAAATCAAAGTCAGAGGACTCGAGGGCGCAAAGTCGCATACAATAAAAATAACGGACTCCTTTAACTTTGGTTTAGCTGCGTCTCTAAAAACGGCACTCCCACAGGCTACACAGCCCCAGGTATGACATGTAAACATGCAAAAGCTTGCAGTTGCAATCTCCAACATGTGACTCACATAAAAGCTTTATTCCAACAACATCCCACATCAGACGCGGGGGCCGATTACCAAGGACACAAAACCAGACCAACAGGGTGCGAACAGACAAAGGGGAGCTCTTGCAGAGACGTACAAGAGAAAACCTGATCAGAGTAATTCTCCCCCCTTTGAAACCCCTTATAAAACATGAAGAGACTGGGCGGCATATCATTAATAAAAAGAACGCATTAGTGGTGTCACATCAAGAGCAGGGAAGGAGAAAAGTGCAGACAAAGAAGAGGGCCGAGAAAAATCAGAAGGAGGAAGAAGCTGTGTAGCTCATACTGTTTTTGTTGAAGTAAAGCATGCAGGCTGTGACTGTGCATGCAAATCAAATTAGCCAGTTAAGGGGGCTCTTTGTCCACTGGCCTGGTGGCTCTTGACAGTCAGGGGTTTGCCCTTTTCTCTGCAGCTGAAGGGAGGGGATGACTGAACAGGACACACATCCATATACACAGGAAGCAACTGACACCCCGGTTCCGAGCAAAACACTCCAGCCCTCTTTGGCACCCAGTCTCTGTGCAATACCACAGTTTTCCATTTTTTCCCCCCCTTTCAGGCTTTTACAACATGTTCTGCACGATCCCTCTTCCCCCGTTTTGTCTTAGCACACAGCCACAGGAGAAAAACTAATCAACCAAACCAGCTGAGAGATCATCAGAGCGCAATGTGCGCTTAGAGGAAGTGATTAATTAAGGTTCAAACACAGATCTCTAACAGAATATGCCTGCATCGCTCTCTTTCACACACATGCGCATGCTCCTCTTAAACGAGAGGAGTCCAGCGCCAGCCAGATCTCACAATTGTGCAGAGGAAGAGGAGTATGAAACAACAGGTTCATTTGTCTGCTGCACCCTCTGAAACATGGCCACTGCAGCACTGCAGGAGCTTTGTTGGAAAGGGGGCAAGAGATCAACCTCCTTTGAGATTCCTCAGCCATGTGAGAAAAGGGATGTTTATGATCACACTGAATGAAAGAACACAACTGTTCTGGACTATTTTGATGAGTACGAGGGAGAAACAGGAAAAAAAGAGTCAGAACTACGTCTACATGAAACTAGAACAATGAGATCATTAACAAAACTGAGTTAAATTAAAAGACGACTGAAGACTTCCCCTGATCTTGTTTATACCATCACCACCTGATGATGGCAGCGGAGGAAGTCTGCCTCAGATATGTAGGTCACCTGCTGTTTACTCCCAGTGCCTCATTGTTCAAACCATATGCTTCACCTGGCACCAGAAGTTCAACCTCACTAACCTCAAACCTAACCGAGAACATACAAGTGATTCTAAATCAAATGTAATGATTTTGACACATGTAAAATGATGTGCATGGATGAATCCCTGAACCAGACTCTAAATTTGGCAGAGCATTTTGTAAAATATGTGAAACCATTAAAAAAAAAAAAAAGGATCACACAGCGTCTCGGCAGGGTTGTTTTTCCTCAGACGGGATCATATGTCAGTGCTGCAGGAGGTTTCTTCTTCAGGTTTCTGTCCTCACTGCAAACCGGAGTTTTCAGCAACAGGGGCATATCATGCAAACAATAGTTTCAGGAAACGGCATGCAGTAGGGGGAAAGGAAAAAAAAAAAAATCTTTGAAACGGCTTCAGCCTGCGCAGAAGTGACACGGTGTTGCACAAGATGTGAACAGGAAACAGTGGGAGGATATAATTTTATGATGACCCAAGATGAGCCTCTCACACAATCACATGTACTACAAAGAACACACCCTAGAGTGTGTAATTCTCATGATTTGGTCTCATATCAGCTCCTAAAAAGTGATCTTTCTGGTAGGAAAAGTGAGATAAAGACCCCTGAGCTTCCAGGAAAAAAAAACCATCGGATTCTACGGAAAAAAAGAAAAATAAGAACTGGTATTTAAGCTTTTTTTTTCCTCAATGCCATGGTGCATTAAGCCTGAACATCCAAGGCACAAAACAACATAAACTCAAACTAGTTGTCAGCAGGGAGAGAGACATATGTACTGATTAGATTTGGACGCTGAGACACAATTTTAGAAAACCTCCACAGCAGCTGTGACTGACTACACCCTCCTCATCCTCATCCTCCTCCTCCTCCTTCACTTGCCTCCATGTAGGTTTAAATCCACGAGCCTGCCGCATCCATGTGCAGAAACAATGATTGCTTTTCTAATCTTTGGGAACCCGCCTAATCTGTCAAATCCCTGCTTCTGAAATATTAGCACGGCAGCCGCAAGATTAAGCTGCAAAAGACCTACATTTCCATGCAATATAAGTTGGAAAAATATTTGCGTGTTTATTGCAACAGGAAGTCAGAAAAGGGAGGGTAATGGGGTCTACGCGAACAACCAGCAAGTCCCAAAAACAAAAACAAAAACAAAAGCGGGACACTTATTTACGCTGTTGCTTGTCTGCGCAGAGGCGGATCTCTATCGTGACACGCAACAACAGACCTGAGATCAGATTATCTGTCCAAAGACTGATCTGTCCGACTCTTCCCGGCCAGCGTTTCGTCATTTCACAAACCTCGCACGACGCAGATCATTTTGACACGCAAATGCACTGAAAATCTAAGTTAGATCATTTTTTTTATTGCAGATTGATACGATAAAAAAAATATTAAAAGCAGCCTTTCCAACTTTGTTGCGCGCTTAGGCACCACCAGTCCTCCGACACGCATGCGTGTTTGTTTGTTTTCCTGTCTGTTTGTTTTGACTATTAAAGCTATAAAAACAGCCACAAAATAACAGAGTGGGTTTATTTAATATTTGATGACTAAAAAGCCTTTGCGCTTCCCTCCCTGTGCGCTCGCCTGCAGTGACACGTGTGAAAAGCGTGTTGGACACACGGCCAGCACAATGTTGTTGTTTTTTTTGAGGGGTCAACACTGGAAAACGCACGGTTTATAATTTTCACATGTGCAATTAAAAAAAAAAATAGCAACAGCCCTCACTCAAATTATGCGCATTTGGCTGCATGCCTAATTTTGATGCCCCATAAAAATACACAACTCGGTTCTTATTCTTATAGAGTCAAACATCACAATTCCTTCCTAATTCTTGTAAACCCCAAAATTAAGGTTAAACTACGAACGCAGATGTGCTCAGATGTGCCAAGCGCACTGCAGTGGAAGCCACAACCCCCCTTTTTCCCTTTAACGTGATAGTAAAAACAAAGGCGTGATTTTGGAGCGGCACCTACCTGTTGCTTCAACTGCTGATTGTCCTGAGCTGAACAAGTAAAAAAAAAAAGTCCACAATAAATTTTTTTAAAACTCTAGTTTTAAAAAAACTGCATAAACTGCAAGTAGTGATACAGAACTCTCTTTGTTTATAACGTGTAGCATGAGGCGGATGTACGAGGGAAATTTATAAAGCCTGGGGGGGGCGTGCAGCCCGGCCCACCCTCCTCCGCTGCAGCCACCATTGGGCGACGCAGCTGTGTGACTGACTACAACTCTTTCCAGCGGTTGCGTGATGAGGAAGCGGGTTGGATTGCTGGAAGACACAGCTCCCCCCTTAGATTTGGTTTCTGCTGAGTTTTGCTTTCCTAATTTAAGCAATTTTTACTATGGTTCCCGAAGCTTTGTGGTTGTTTTTTTATATACACATTTGGCCCTGAAAAAATGGGAAAATATCCCATTTCGTTTATCTCTATCACCCTGTTTCTACTGTATCTTTATTGGGCTTTAATTCAGGAGTTTCACATAAGACAGTCTGGTTGTGTTAGATCACTGTCATGTTTTCCCCATTACCTAAAACACACGCACACACACACACACACACACACACACACATTCTTACAGTTACAACAGATGATAATTAGTGAAATGCTCTTTGGGCCATGTCAGCTGTGGCTCCATGAGGAATGCAGCCAGGCCAGCAACCTTGACTTGAGACCAAGAGGAGAGTCTGTACAAGGGGAAGCCCATCCTTCGCCTCCGATCATTCTGTCTTTCCCTGACAACACACTGCTATTGTTTAATCAAAGCTGGCTCGGCGTACTGCAGCAATCATCAAAACCATAAGAGAGGCAGCTCACTCTTGTGAGAGCAGTTGTGCAGATGTTACTCTTAGTAGGGGAAACATGACAGACACCCAATCATTCCTTCTTTCAAAGACTTGAAATCATTTCTAGTCTATACTGATGCCTTTGCCCGAAGGGCTTCCACAGCGTTTCAGTGGGTGGACATCACACAACACACAACATGTCATCAGAAATATGAGAGATGTGTCTTGTGTAAACATATGTGTTTGCATCCTCCACGAAAGTTGTTTACTATTCCAAAACCTTTCATTTCAATGACTAAGCACTATCATGCAGTGCAGGGCTCGTCATGGAAATTTCCACACCTGCATGAGTGTGACTCTTACGCTGCGAATCTGCCAATAAGTGCTAGTATTGGCAATGAGTGTAAAAGGTCCTTGTAGGGATACAATAGACGCACTGTCAGACTTGTAATGTGAGGCCCTCAATAGGAACACATCAGACAATAGGAGCATTGGAGGGGAAAAATATAAACGCCCAGCTAATTTCATGTCTCGCTAGACTGAAAAGCATCACAAGATGTATAGATGGACAGAAGTCAAACTGTAATATCCATTCTTGCTATAGTAATGAGCCCACATTTATACAGAAATTTAAAACTTTAGGTTCAACAAAGAGCTTTACAATGTATCCATACATTTACCATGCGTGCACTCCTTATAATAAGTCATTTCCCCTCCATCACACCACACACCAGTCAGCACGTCGGGTGGATTTGGGGGTTCGGTGTCATGCCCAAGGACACTCCAACACATGAAGGAGCTGCTGACCTTTCACCTAGAGGCCAGCTGCGCTTCCACCAGAGCCAAAGTCACCCCGTTTTTTTTTTCTTCCCGATATGGTGATCACATCTGTGCGTGCATGTGTCCAAACATCTGCGTGTGCAAGCGTGCAAGACTGTGCAGCTATATCATTGTGAAGCAATAGGATTAACAGGCTGTGAGAATCAGAGGGCAGCATCTGTGAGTTGCAGTGTGTCTCAATACCTGATAAGGACCTGTGGACTTTCGCCTTGCTGATTACTACATTTGTAGGAGAGGTTGTCTGCTATTATAAAGTACACAAAACAGTTAATTAGCACACCCTTTCACAAATTTTATGACCGATAAAGAGGGTAGAGGTTGTTTTCAAACACATTTAGTTTAATTTATTTCACAATTTGAGGACAGTGTTTGTATTGGTAGTTGTATTACATTTATTTTACATCCTTCCTGTGTCAGACTTAATGTGTAGCACTTTAGTGTTGTCAGTGCTAACAAAAGAGATATAAAACTCAGCACTGTGTCAGATCACAGCATGCATGACTTTCTTCATCTGGTCCTGCCCTCTTTTCTAATCCACTAGGCCCATATCGTATATTTAATGGTTCAGCGAGATTACCCTTCCTGCCCTCACTGTGTTTTATCTGTTGTGTGCAATCTCGGAGTCACTGAGTTTATGTGTGTTTGATTTCAAATTTCATGATCAGAGTGTGCTGCTGTTCAGTGGACATGAAGGAGAAAGCTCATGAGAGAATATCACGTTCTGACAGTCGGAGCTCTTCCCGACGGCCTTTGCAGTGCAGAGGATGGACATTAACCATAACCTAACGCTCAGCTGTTTCCTGACATCTGTTTGCTTTTGGAGATTATCCCCTGCACACGCCCAGTCCCAGTCCCGGTTCTCTGTGCAGCTCCAAGCTAGATTTAACTTGTCATGAAAGCAGCTGATGTAACAGGCTTGCAAGTTGTGTGATTCAGACACACATGACTTGGACTGCGTCTGTAGGTCACGTAGTAAAAGGTGTGTAGGATTGCAGCCGGTAACCATGATGTCAGCAAAGTATTTTTTTTATTGACATAGGTGTCAAGCAACAAAGTACAAATACTATGTTACATTACTGCATCTATACTATACTGAAGTAATTATGTCTCAGACGACTTAATAGTTCTACTCTTTACATTTTTGTACAATTATCTGTACTTTCTACTTCCTACATTTTAAAAATAGCCTCGTTACTCCTATTTAATTTCAGCTTGATTTCATTTTGGTTGTTTATCTTTTAAAAAATAAAAAATAAAATAAGCAAACATACACCAAATAATAACCTATCCAGATATAGCCCGCTATCCTGAACGAGTGCATTTGATTGTGGTCGGATGAGAAGTATAAAAATTATAAAAATACCATTCCAACAGCCTACTCATACAAACATGTCCCAACCAAGCACCAGCGATGAGGACTTGGTACCAAGGAAGACCTCCAAGAGGTAACGGGGTACAAAAACTTGAAAAGCATGTTGAAATAACCTGAAAGTTTGTTATTATCAGTCAATTATTGACTGAAGAGTGTTCTCTTTTCGGTGAACGTTAATCTGAACGAAACATTTTTGCACATAAAGAACTTGAACGTGAACTTGTTCAGATTGCGTGAGATCCCGCAACAGTCACTGCCTACGTTCCCCCTGCGGTACACCTCCTTCAAACTACGTTACCCATGATGCACTGCGCACTCGAGCATAAGGAGGAACGATCCGTGGCAACGCCGGTGCAGAGAAGCTGCAGACACAGCGTGCACATCAGACGCCTCGTCTGTTTATGATTATTGACGGGGATAGGACGTTCTGAATTAAAATTAAATTGCCCGCCTGTGCTTAAAAAAGCAAGTCAGAACATCAGGGTTGTCAGAGTTGAAGCATCTGTCCAGTGTGAAAAGATATCTTTTATTTGTACAATTTGTGGTCTCTTTTTCCTGCTTTACATTTAGAGAATGTGTCAAATAAAACGAGCTGCTTAAGAAAAAATACTAAAATCAGTTATACTGAAAGTTCTTTTGTCCACACTCCTTTTCATGCATAATTATATTGTTATTATGCAATATTTGGAAGTTTAATTGTGCAATGGTCTACAGCTGGTTGGTAAAGCATTTTCTAAAGATAGCCACAGTCTTGTCTTTGTATATGAATATATGCACCTGTGTTGGGCAGGCCCTATATGTCCTTGTAAAGAGGTAATAGACCCAACTATCAGCCAAATGCAGTTTAAAATTAACTTAGTTGGACTATCTCATTGATAACGCTACTTTTCAGTCATTCCAGCAGCTGCAAAAAAAAAGAGAAATAATATGAATCTTAACCTCTGCATTCACTCGCCCCACTCGTCTAGAGGTACACACAACTTACTTCAGCAGCCCTCAAGAGGAAGTCATCCACTGAGGGTTATTTGGGCCCACCCACCTCCAAACAAACACAGCTGTGGGAGACTCGGAGGGTCCCAGGCAAGTGTAGATAAAGTAATCCTCAAATTAGTTGTCCACGGCTTGCACCCTCCACACATTGTTCAGCTACAGGGCCTCATTGGTCTTGTGCAACATCTTCAGTCAAATACAAATGTCATGATGGCCAATACTGCTGTGAAAAAACTCACAAAGGCTTCTGTTGAAATGAAAAGTAAGTTCAACAACCGACTGCTGGACGACACACCGTCGTGGTTTTATTGACGTCACTCAGCACTGGTTTAACCCCCAGACCATGCAGAGATCCTGTGCTGCCCTGGCATGCAAGCAACCTAAAGGGTCACATACCTTTTTCTTCCCTGGTTGGTGCCCTAAATGAAATTCACTCAGAATTCACATCAGAGAGAAGATCGTTCGTACTACAGCTGAGAACGGATCAAACTTCCTGAAAGCTTTCAGAGTTTATAAGCAAACTGACGAGAGCAACAATGTAGGAGAGGGTGATGGAGAAGGTGATTATGGTGGCCAAAATGATGATTACAATGAAGAAGAGGACAGAGTTGAGGTTGTGCCTGTTGGATGAAGACTGGTTGGAATACCAGCTACCTGACCACCAGCGCCTGTCACCTCAGTTTAGTGTCCACAGTTGATGCTTCAAAAGCAGAGGTCAACCCACTGTACAAGCGCACGTCGAGGTCCACATTTGTCAAATGCTCTAGCCTGTGGAACAAAAGTTCAAGATCAACCACCGCATCTGAAGTCATTGAAGACCCCTGCAAAGTCCAACTCGTAAGGCCTGTTGCTACAAGATGGAATTCACTCTTGTCAGCTGTAGAAAGAAAAGTGAGAACAGGGTGAAGGAGCCCTTGCAGCTGTCTGCAGTGAATTAGATACAGTTAATAAAGTATTAACTAATAGAATAAGTCAGTTTTATACTTTGAATAGTGTAGAAGAGTGGTCATCAACCCTGGTCCTCAACATCTACTGTCCTGCATGTTTGAGATGTTTTCCGGCTTCAGTACACCATGAAACAAGTAGCTGTGTCACCAACAGACTTGTGCAGACCCTGAGGAGAAGATGATGATCAATAATTGGAATCAGGTGTGTTTATGCAGTGAAATATCTAAAACATGCAGGACAGTAGATCTTGAGGACCAGGGCTGATGACCTCTGCTGTACAACACATGCATGCACTACGCCAATATGCTGTCCCCTTATTTACTATGGAATAGATTTGTAGCAACACAACTATGTTTCTAAAAATCTCAGATGACAGAATTTTTAATTTTTTTATTTGTTGTTTTTTTTTTCAGTTGAGAGCGAAATCAAGTAGGCTAAGTGTTCCATGTTGTGTTGTTCATTTCTTCTTTGTACAAGTTTACTCCAGTGGAACTTGCATGTCTTGCTGAATCTGTGAAGACAATGAGTTAGGACCCAGCGCCAGCACCTTCACGTCACCTCCAAGTTCTGCGAACATTTTTCATCGCTCCACTTCTTTCAGGCCTAGAAAAAATTTTAAGATTTGCTGGGACACTATCCCTGTGGGTGGGCTCTGCTTTTTTTTCCCCCCTTACATTACTTTTATACTTTAAGTAGTCTTGAAACTGGTACTTTTTACTTAAGTAAAAAGCTTCAGCTGATAGTATCTATATTTCTACACGAGTAATGCATGTGAATACGTCTGTTCAGTAATAAGCAAGACTATAGCAGTCATGATGCTGACAGTGTCTGTGATCTTCAGTGGCAAATCTTTACAGATGTTTACAAAGAATTTAGAAAGTTATTTAAAAAGAAAAAAAAAACTTTGGACTCTAAGCTTTGTATAATGATTTATTTGGACAGTGTTTTTGTGAGTCAGGACTAGTTCAACATTTTGAGAAATGTGGTGTCACTCAACTTTGTGCCATAAATGAAGCTTTCACCTGCCTAAAATAGGAAACAAAAACAGCTGGAGACATCCGCCCTTCCCAGATGTAACAAAATCCACCTATATCATCACATCACATACATCATTGATGTGTGTTTTATACTTTTTTTTTTTTTTTTTGCAGCAAGCAACCATGTGCTTTTATGATTTTATGTATCATGTACACGTTCCACTTTGTTATATGTCAACAAACAGGCAAACTATCTTTTTTTTTTGTTGTCTAGAATGTGACTTCTTAAATCATGATCCAGTGATTTCCCTCAACTGGACCTGTATTGATCTATACTGATCTATACTATTCAGAAAGCTACCTTCTAGTTAAGTGTTTTTAGGAGGGGGGGGGGGGGGGGGGGTTGTAGTAAAAGCTGGACATAAGAAGTAAAGACAAGGGAGTGTCAGTATAATTGAGTGCAATAAAACTTATATATATATATATACCAAAGTATCACACACTCTGTTACAAGAGGTGGTGATAATGCCCACTCTTGGCTTGTTAGCATTGGATTTTTCTTTTACACCAGACTATAAAACTACCAATAAATCTTTCATTTAGGTAGTGGCTGCAAATTGGGAATAAAATAAATAAAGGTGGATAGTGACTTGGACAGACTTGCAGACTTCTGTGTGTTTCATACATCCTGCACCCTTTAGTTTTTTATTTTTATTTTCAACAACTAAAATAACATTAATAAAGGTTAAAAGGGAACCACAAAAAGAGCAAGAGTGAAAATTAAAATGAATGCAGAAATATAGAAAACCATCGCAAAGAGTCTCAAAATTGTAAGCCAGAACAATATTCATAAAAGATTATAAACAAATCCGTGTCTTTTAGGTGTTTGATTTGAATATTATATTAGTCGTGTTGATAGGGGGACACGTGGGGGCCTTTTACAGCCTGCGCCCAGGGCCACATTCACTCATTATCTGTCCAGGTGTAACACACACATTGAAGATCACAACCACCTTGACAGTCAGCTGCCACATTTTTTTCAGAGGAGAAAAACCAACAGTGTGTAATAATTAAACGTCTTATCTTTAGATAATAATCAACCTTTGGCTTTTTTCTAAATTGAAAACTAGTTGCACTTTTAATATATGTTAATTTGTGTTTTCATGCTGTCTGCCTGTTTAGGTACAAGTTATTATGTGCATTGCCCTTTAACCTTACTTTTAGTAAACCATTAAAAAAATATAATAGCCACTATGAAGCCATGTGACAGGATTGCAGCCACATGAATGACAAACGTGCCAAACGAAGCTCGTTATGTTTTGCATAAGAAAACAAGACACAAAGAGTGAGTGGACATGAGCCAACTCTAATCCTCTTAGGGACACAGTCACTGTTCGTCAAGTTCTCCATCAAAGTGCTAATATCTTTATCACCAGCACCAAGTATAGATGCGGTAAACATGTCAGGGCACAGTGGGTACTTGTGACAAGCCTAGTGGGTACTTGTGACAGGTACAGTGAAAGCTGAAGTAGCACGGTTGTTTACAAGGTGCTAAAGATGGATATGACTGTTGCTTTTAGATTGCTATGGCATTTGTAGCTTGTTAAAAATCCTTTTCTAAATGGGTTAAGGAGACTGACATCACCTCTACCTTTAAAACCAAAATGTTTCTGTTTAGTAAAGCATATAGTTAGTGTAAACTTTAGTGTGTTAGGGCCAGTAGCCAAAGCTGCAGCTGCAGGACCAGACCAGAGCAGCTGGTCTTCAACACAGCTTCATCCTAGATCTGCTGCTGTAGACCTGCACTGCAGGGGGACACCAACATGATCCACTGACTGGTGCCCCTCACCTCCTCTGTTTCTCTTTCCCTTCTTCAGCTCAATCCTCAGTTAATTAGAAGTATCTCATAAGTATAATTGTGCTTGATTGTTCTTGTAGTTTGTTGTGCTGGTCTGTCTCCTCTTTTTCTCTTCTGTGCATGTTCTGCAGACCAGAACCTCAGGAGCTGCATGCTGACCTGCAGTCCCACCCTCTGACCATCCCAGTGTTTACCTCCACCTATCTGTATGGATGTCTCTGTTGGATACCTGCTGACATCCTGTCCTGCAGTCCCACCATCTGACCACCTCAGTGTCTGCTGTCTACACCTGTTTGTATAGTCGTCTCTGTAGTCCACCAACTAACCATGAATCAGTCATATATACATGGAAGTCTTAGTTCTGCTGCTAATGGATAGGTATATTTATGTATCTTGTCTTTTGTACTTTTGACGGTGTGTCTGTGTCTGTCCTGTTCAATGTTTCTTCCCTCGTAAAGGGAAGTTTTTCCCGCCCTGTTTGGCTTAAGGTTTTTTCTCCCACTAGGAGAGTTTTTACCTGCCGTCGTTTATGTAATAATTGCTTGTGGGTCATATTCTGGGTATCTGGAAAGCGCCTAGAGACAACTTGTGTTGTAATAGTTGTAATAGACCCTATATAAACAAAACTGAATTGAATTTAATTCAATGCATTTTTTTTCCTTTTAATGCATTTGGGGCTGTTATCAGCAAAAACATTCCAGGATGAGAGAGGAGTGGGTTATCCTCTGCAGAGTTGGACTGGCGGCTAAAGTGGAAGTTTCACCTAATCTGCTGCTGTTTTGATTCCTGAGGAAAATATGTGAGGTCAGGCTGACAAAAACTGCAACTAGTGGGCGAGACTGCGCCCCATTAGAGTCAGTGATGTGGAACATTGAACACACATTCATTACAATGCACAATTTAGTTCCTTCAATTAAAATGCTCTGATTGCAGGGAAAAAAAAGAAACAAACTATTGTGATGGAGGTCTGTGTCCTGTGACATACTGAGGAAAGACTGGGATAACAGCCCCTGCTGTTTCACAGCTGGGAGTCTGTTTTTACTCACCCTTTACACAGGAAAATTAGCTGATGTTTATATATGAATAGTGGACACAGCTGTTGGGGTTGGAGGGGGTACTGCTGAAACTGATACGAGGGATCCGTCTATATGACAGCAGAAGCAGGCGGAAACCAGCATAGAAAGTAGGTTTGGATTTAAAAATGAAAATAATAATTTTGAAATGAGCCTGATTCACATGGATCCTACTCTGCACGTTAAATCCAAAGCTATCACAACCTGCTGTAATCGTCAGGAAGCTCTTCTCCAACAAACATGTCAAATGAATCCCAAATTCCCCAAACGCCTTTAAAAGTCAGGGGGACACAGAGGACAAACATTACTGTGGAAGAAGACTTGCTAACCACATGTCCTCAGAGTTTCAAATTCCTTCACAGCCTCGGAAAACCCACAAGTGATTAACTCAGCGCAGGCTAAGACAAACTGCACGACTCAACAACATTTTAGATCAATGATTGACAGTTTGTTTTGGAAAAGGCATGGAATTGGGGCACTCTACTTGTACAGTTAAATTTACTGCTTTAGTTGTTAATAGTTAAGAAAAGGTCGGTGACCCAAATAGCTCAGCAGTTAATTATTACTTATACTGAGCATGTAATGACCAAAATCATTATAATTCCACAATATAGGTGCAATAAATCAAAGTTCTCTCCTGCTCCATATGCAGGCGAACACAATTAATAACAAGTTACAAATAAAGTGATGAGGTGAAAATTATTTCAAAATACGATAAGCGTTTTTGAAGGAGGCATCAGGGTTGTGTCGGCTAACACGTCTTGTGCATTAGACCCACTTTCCAGGTCTCTTATCGGAAAATCTAAACTTATGAATGTTTTGTACACATTTTACTACTTTCCTACTAACAAAATCTTTATTTGTTGTCAAACACTTAGGTGTTATTCCACAGGTTTGAGGGAAACAACTTCTGTGTTTAGGTATCAGACTCAAACATACGGGCAATGGTGGAGAAATTACTCACGTGGAAAATAAAAACACCGTTTTCTATGATAAATCACTTGTATTGAAAATGATTTTTCAGTGAAATTACTGAAATCCTGTGGCCTGAATCCTTTAATACGTCGATTAAAAGTATTGTGGTTTACTTTTAACCTACCACGATATAGAAAAAATGATTTTGAGATTATTTCCACTTCAGAATATGCATTTGTTTGGTGGAGGTCCTTGTAGGGATACATGTCCTTCATAAGGTCATTGTATCCCTACAAGGACCTTAAGACATTTTTTTCCCCCTAGTTTTAAAAAAATCTGATAATTTTTCAATCCAGTTTGTTTCACGTCCAATAGTGTATCCTTATAAAACATCTTGCCTGTGCTTTCTACTTTGACTTGCAGGTGTAGTCATACATAGACCTTACAGTGACTCGAGTTCCTCTAAACATCTTTTAACTTCACGTAACTTTTAAACAAAACATTTCCCAGCACCATCTGAACGCATCACAACCCGGCAGGCTGAATGACTTGGCCCAAGTGACTCAGTAGTTGGAGCCTTTGTGGGCGGTGTGGTGCAAGGCGGGAGTCGGGACGAGGGGCACGAGGGGCACGAGCGGGACGTGACATCCCGGTTGAAGTTTCTTGTTGAAGGATATCTACGTGATGGGTGCGTGTTTATACTCTTACGTCAGAGCGCCACGCCTTTAAAACACCTTCAGCTCTTCCTCGGCACAAGGAGACATGAGGACAAACTGTTGATCAACTCAGAGTCAGGACAACAACCTGTAATTCACTGCTGTAGCTGTATATTATAGCACTGGCGCCGATGCAAACTTTGTAAAGGCAGCAAAAGAGGAATGTTTCCAAACTATAAAGATAAATTATCTAATAGTCTGACTTTTGAATGCTCTAATACAATGACACCTGAAAAGGAAGATGCATGCATTCCCACAATACCTTGGCGCATCTTCTCTGTAGGCAAGATGCAGAACATCAAGTTCAGACTGAAATCTGAACGTGCACACAAACAAAGCAATCGAGCAATTCATCTTTGCTGTTGAAAATATTATTTCAATAGTGCCACAAATGAGGGTTATGCATATGTAAAGTACGGTTTTGTGTGTGGTGTCAGGTGAGGATCTCTGTGACATTACGATCAGGCCTGTACCGCTCCTACAACAGCGAGGGTTCCCTGTGCAACGCTGTAAACAAGAGATTAATGCTTGAACCAGTTCACCGAAAACAAACCAGGGAGTTAATCCTTAACAGCACACAGACACAGAGTTCCCAATAGCCTTTTAATTTGTATTTAAAAGAAAATATTGCCTTTTCCTCTGCATGGAGTCTTCTTTTGAAAGCATTTTTAAACAAGCACGCAAACATTTTAAGTATTTTATATCTATAACAAGATTTCTAAAAAATAAACAAACAAAAAAAACCTCATCTATATTAAACAAAATTAGTTTAATATAAACAAAATGAGTAAATTAAAGTAAAGGGTAAATGAAAAAAAGAAAGAAAACTGTCTTTTTCTTTTTCTCGTCCACTCCTCAGCATGTCACTCAGTCACATGTTCAGAGGTCCTGTCTGAGTGCCAGGATCACTACTGCCCAAGTGTAATCTCTGTTGACCAGTCAGAGAAGGGGGGATAAAAGGAGGACAGGAGGACTGTGTCACAATCTAGGTCGTCCACCAGTAATCCCTGGGGATAGAATTTTGTCGTGGGTATTGAATGCCAAATGCTGAGCTCACCCAACTCCTCTTCTGCCTTCTATTCGGTGAATTTCTGTCTTGTGACAGGCCTCCCCCAGTTTGCCCTCGACTCAGCTGATCTGATGTTATCAGAAAATTCCTGACTTTGATAAACTTGTCACATGGGGGTTGGGGGGAGCGATTAAGAACGATTGATTGAAATAAAGCCCAGTACCTGAAAGGTTTTACGTTAGAAATACACTTGCAGATATATGATCATACTGGCTATAGCAACTGAGATTCAACAGAGAGGAGATTTTGTTTACGCTCATCAGGCTAGAAAAGGGTTATTCAACAATTTTTACCAAGACTGAACTCCACTGATCCACAGTGGAACAGATTATGTATGAACAAAAGAAAGTCAAGACCCTTATTACCCTAACCATCAGGGATCCACTGACACTGACACTCCGGGAACAGAGAAGAGTCCAAGGAGAAGTCTTAAAGAAATCCAAGGTAACATTTAAGAGCTCACTCACATTGGTTAATAATGATGAGTCTACCATCATGTCTTGGCCATCAAAGCCCTGAAAGAGAACATTGTTGTCTATAAGAAGGATCAAACAGAGTCGGTTGGTCCACTGATTCCAGATGTAAGAACTTTGCGGCATCTGCAGTGACAGAACCGCGATTTGGGCCTCTTCTAGGCCAAGATACACTGGCATCATTGTTGAAACAATCAAATATTATTAGACCAGCAAATTCTAAGTGAAATGTGTTGACAGTTATCCAAGAACTGACCCAAAAGCAAAATATCAGAAATATCACTTTAATCCTGTGTTGGGGGATGGAGGTGAGGGGGGTAAGGGATGGGGGGTTGCTAGTGCCTAATCCATCTGGCACCAGAAGAGAGGCGGGGTACACCCTTGACCCGCCTCCAGTCCATCACAGGGCCACGCAGAGGCAAATAACCACCACACCACTGCGCTGCAGGTTAACTTTAAGATCTGCAATCAGATGGTGATACCTCAAGATTATTTACTTTATTACTTTTTTTAAAATTATTTCTATGTAGGGGATGCAGCATATTTAATGCCCTTTGCCCCAATGCAGTCACGGTTTTGGTAATAGTTTAAAGGAGTATTACTTGGAAGTAATGTCCGTCATTTCCTACGATGATGTAAGACTGGAAATAGGGTGGAAGCAGACCAGGAATAGCTTTGTAGATATGAATATACCAGGGTCTGAATGCATGGAAGGAACAATGACGAGTAAGACTGTAAAGATCTGTGCTGATCACAAGTGTTTTTTCATAGACTGTGTCTAATCCAAGTATTGCAGAAATTGCAGTAATCAATATATTAAACACACAAGGTATTCAATCAAAAATAGTAATAAATAAAGTCATAGAGGTAAAGTTAATGTTTTAAAATGACCACCTTAAAGACCTTAATCCAACAGAAAAGTTGTGAAAGGACTTGAGTCAAACAGTTCATGATGAAACCCACCAACAGAGTTCAAACCTTGTAAACCAATAAGCCTATGCAGGACTTACTGCAGTGATTTGAAACATCTAAGATCAGTGTCTAACGCAGGATTTGTTTTTTCTTCTACTAAGCGGAGGTGTGTCAGTGTGCAGGTCCCTCTCCTGCCACCAAAATACTTGTCAAAGCCTAAATTAGGACCTTCAAAGGAATCCAGGGACATAAGAGGACGCTTTATCACCACAAAATCCTTCAACTCCTAATTATGGCAACTTCAGACCTGCATGGACCTTTAGCACCATTATTTTTTATTATACTTGAATGATTTCTGGAGGTTGGCAGTGTTTACTACTGAAAGAGGTCACCTCCATCGAGAAATAGTGTTGACATGTTCCATTGCAGCGGTTTCTGCATCAGCTTCACATGTCACAGAAAGGCGCACGACTAAAACCAACCAAAGATTGTACAACGTTGTCCAAACATTGCCAAAGGATCACATTGTCTTAACCAGACAGTTCTCGTCTTGCTGTTATCTCCTCCCCAGGATGCTCACACCCAGTCGTTCCTGTTTTGTAAAAGAAAATACAAATTATCAGAGCAGGTCACATTCCCCAAAACATATTTTATGCAGTTTTTTTTTTCTATTTGAACTGTCTTTTAAGTCCTCTGACGTGTAATACGCCCCTGTTTGCTTTTTTTTTTTTTTTTTTTGGTCTGGTTGTGTTTATTGGTTTATTACCTTAACTTTATATCTCCATTCTTCTTTTTTGCAATTACTAAAGTAAAGTCTTCTTATCTGCTCTTAACTATAGGGACCTTTCCTAATCTTTGTCTCTGTCCATTCCAACATCTGGTTTTGATTCATCTGAACGAACCCAGCCCCCTGACCTTACAGTTACAGATAACTCAAATGTAATTTTATTTTACTCCAGCTTTTTAGGGTCCTGTGAAAATTCATCGACTGCATGTTGTAATTCGAACCCCTATGACCATAAAAACAATGTGCTCCTTGAAAGTATAATAATTTAAGACCCTCCAGGAGCAAACCTGCATCTCCAGGATTGGTTATCAGACTATACAGGATGTTGTGTTCAGTTGGAAATCCGCCATGTGATTTCACAGTTGGCTACTTTGATCTTTTTCGTTCAGTATCAGTTGATCAGCACCTAAGAGCATGAATTGTGCCAAGCTCCACAAACGAGGCCATTGGCCTCAGCGTGCGTCTGAAATAGAGAAGCAAACACATTTCACCTGCTCCGTTTGCTCAATTCAACCTTGCAACTGTGGTCAATCAACTCAGTATTACATCACCTACGAAGCTGTACGGGGTGACTGCAGGCGACGGGGAACAAGGTGTAAAGTTCATGTGCTGATATGCGAGAGAAACATATGCATTATTCAGGTTTGTGTGTTCAGAGAGCTGGCATCCGATGTTTAGACCCGTTTTCACAACTTAAAGTTCCCATACAAAATATGTCATTTTGCAGTATTGTTTTGTCCAGTACTTTCAAATAAAGCATGCAATTTTGATTTAAAATATACATTTAAAAAAAATTTCAGTCATTTTAATTAATCCAAGTGTTGATACATCTTTTTTCCAGATTTTAATACAAGAGTTTGGAGACAGTAGTTGGATCCCGAGCTCACGTTTAAAACTTCACTGCCCTCTTGTGGTTTGACCTACAAGACTAATCAAAAGCTGTACATACAACCCCGAGGCAGAGATAAACCGTCACCCCAGCTGAAGCGGACAAAATTGGATAAATGCGTAGTTCAAAGGTCATCTACAAATATCATTTCAGTCACACATTAACAAAACAAGGAACCAGACACTACAGACAAACGTAGCCTACAGTCAAATATGTGACTTTTCTTATTAAAAAAAAAAAATAACAAAAAAAACGTATTTTTACAACAAAAACTACCAGTTTCAGTTAATCGGAGGAGCTCTGAAAGATAATTGAAATTGGCAGAGCTGAGAAACATCATTGCAGAAGCGACACAAAACTAAAGGAAGCGCAAGAAAACAAAAACAAAACAATGAGTGTCTCACTGAATTGGACAACATGAGATAAGATAAAGCCCAGATAAGTTTTAAGTCTTTGATGGATCTCCACACCAATAGAGACCTTTGAGTTAAACTTTGCTAACGTTTCGCCTTTAACAAAAAAGAAGGGGAGGGGCTTCTTGCATAAACATAAAACATGTAAAAGTGCAATACATCAAATAGCATTTTTGCAGTCAAAAACGGAGGACATCGTGGGTTAAAGCAGGTATGAAGTAAGAGGTGTAACTACAGTGCATGCTGGTGAGGCGAGGAGCAGGAGCGGCTCCTCGGTGCGTGCTGCCCCCTGCTGGCCAGACGGGGAAACGGCCAGCTGTTTGAACGAGGAGAGGCTCCTCACAGCTCCAGCCGAAGCCCCTCTTTTCCCCGGCCGGTCCGTGTGCGGGCTGAAACTGCTGCAGAGGAGCAGCTCTGGAGGTCCGAGGGGACGGATCGTCTCTCTTCAGCAGGGATTCAATGGAGAAAGGACCGCTAAACTTCACCTCACATCTGACCTGAACAGCGCCGCAGGCTGCAGATGCAGGAGGGAGGACGGGTGTTCTGCTCATGTTCTCCGTTTCCACTTTGCAAGCCAGCTCAGGGAAGAACTGAATGAGGCCTTTGAAGTGCCGACGGACCATCTTTGCAGTGATTTGACTGGAGTCCAGTTTCCAGTAGTTTTTTTTACTTTCTCTTGCATTTGGATCTACTGGAATCTGGATACAAAAAAAACAAACAAAAAAAAAGTCGTCAGATAGGCAATTAGGTTTCATTAAGCACTTGGAATCAAGCATAAAACTTACCTTAATAAAACATTTGTGGGACGAAAGACAAACTCTGATGTTATTCTCAACAGATTTTCTATCTTCGAAGAGGAGTGGTGCCATCTTGTCCATAATCTACCAAAAATAAAACAAGTTGTAAGTACATGAAGTCTGAGATCGGGCGCCTTAAACAGATGACTCGGTTCCTTCTTACCCGAGTAAAAGGGAGCATTTTATCTGGAGCATCCTGGAGCACCACCGCGACCTTGGCCAGGTAGGTGGTGGCCCTCCTGAACACTGGTCTCTGATCTGACACACACAGCTGACCTCCAAAGTCCTGTCTGCGGTTCTGCATCCTGCTCGTTTGGACAGTCACCTTCCACGCAGATCAGAGCATCCACAAACCTCACAGGGAGAGATGTAGACCTGAACGCGCTCAGCGCTGGATATAAGTCCTGTTGGGACAAAGAGGCCTGAGAGGGTGTGCACTGCTGCTTAACGACCATCTTTTCATCAAACGATGAGCCGTGAATGCTGTAGGTGGAGCCACAGGTCACGGCAATACGGTCTCAAAAACCGCATCTGCACTTGAATGCACTTTTATCTGTCACTTCGTTTCGTCTCCATCCTTAAATTCCAACTTCAAGGCAACAGGAGTGAAATGTTTAATGCATTAAACATCGCAGGACAATTAGAAGTTAGTCACATCTAAAGCAGATCAGACTTACAAGTGTGTTTTTGAAATGCTTAACCCACATTACATAAGAAATACTGATGAGAAACATACATATGAAGCATAACACATCATACCAGCAGTTATTTAACATTACAGAAAACTAGAATTGGCTGCTATTGTTTGATGAAGAACATTCATTTTTGTTAGCGTTCAGAGAATTGAAACACTAATCCAGCAACTGTTTGAAAAGAAATTGAAAGATTAATATAAAAACACATTATTGGATGTGTTGTTTCATATCAATTCAGCTAACCCTCTCAGTTCATAGGAAGAACTTCCTCATATTCTTTTTTTTTTCCCCTGGAATTTTACGGCTAAAAAAAAAACAGAATTCCTGGGGAAATCCAGTTTCAGTTGCTCCTAAACACAAATAAGAACCATGTAAAAGTAAATACAGATACTGGTGAAACAGCTCATTGCAATGTGCATCATGTGTTTAGGTGATAACGATGTACGTCCAGGGTTCGAGTCTGTTCTAGTTCCTGTTATCTTTAGTAGGATTTTTATTATTATTATTATTTTATTTTTGGACCAAGAAAAGAAAGAAAACCCAATTCACTATGAAGTTCCTCAGCAAAGTTTTCAAGTTTGTTCCCCTAAGATGAATTTCAGCATTTCATAATTTAAGCCTTGGAAATTGTTCATTTTCACCAGAGTGGATTAAATTTGTACTGAAATTTTGATGCTCGTACAGAACACTTTAAAAAATTAACACTCGACTCCTTCATGCAACCAAAATCTGCGAGCGTGGAATCATCAGAGCTATGTCCAGGTTAGTAGAAAGGTTTAAGATGGAAATACACCAGCACTAAATGGCCACTGCATCTCAGGTCATTTAAATGCAGCTCAGTCAGAATAACAATTCTCAACTTAGAATTAAAGTTGATAAATAAAACACGGACACTTGGCTGATAGCGGCATTCCACTGAGCAATCCAATCACATTCCAACACTTAACATGTCACTCATCTCCCCTTAACAGTCAATTCTCCTGCCTTTTGTGCCCCATTAGGACAAGGGTCATTTACATTAGTGATCCCTTTTCTAATTCATCAACACATTACCTGTGTTCAAGCTCTGTGCAAAAACCTGTTTTAAAGCTTAGACTGCTGTGAGTCTGGATTGCTGTGGGTTTGCAGGTGTCCTTCTTCACCAAACATTAGTGCAGCTGATTTTACTTGTCTGTGATTAGATTTCTGCCACTCGACTGATCTGGAGGCTGTTAGGAGAACAAACAGGTTTCTAGATAACGCTGCTGATCCTGAACTGTAACGGGGGGGGGGGGGGTCTTCAAACAAATGCTTGGTTTATATTAGACTGAAAATGTCCCTAATGATCAATTTCAGGAAAGTCTGACATATTCAGATTTATGTTCTGACAGTAAAATGAGAGACAAAAGAGAAAAATATTATCCAAATTTGCAAACTGATGAAGTAATGACAATAGAGATTCTGTTTTCCCTGAGAAGGTAGGCGAAATGCAGTTTTCTGACTGAACCAGATGATCAGACACAGTTTAGGTACAAGTTAATATAAAATCAACATTTAATCAGTATAAATATAAAAAACATGTAAATAAAGAAAACAAACCTCTGTTGAATGCTAATAACTAATCCACACTCCAAAGACTACATGTGTACAGTATCAGCTCAGGGTCATGTCTACAATACTTACAACATATATGATGGACATGAACTGATATCACTCTTCTTCAGACTGTCCTTGCTAAGGGAGTTTTTAACTTTCTATTGTTTATTTCATTATTTTATATGAGGAAAAGCACCTAGAGACAATCCATATAATAATAGACAAATAAAATTGAATTGAACTGAACTGTTGTGTATATTCGATTTCACATACATTTATCCATATAACTGTAACGATGCAATTCGAATGATAATTTTTTTGTGTGTGTTTTTTTCCCCGATGCAAATATCTACTCATAGTACTCTCTTCTTCATCTTCTTTAAATAAATAAATAAATAAATAAATAAAAAACTGTCAGCGATGCGCCAGTCGCTCGAAGTGAAAATAACCGAGGTCTAGATGAGGTGTGAACTGCTGCAATGTGAGTTAAGATGTCTCATCGCATCACAGTGCTGATTTAACCAAACATTAGTGAATGCACAAGCACGGTGCCAGCATGGTCGCCAGTAATTAACTCTTATTTTACAGTTCTCCTACTGTTATATAATTCACAGTATTTTACTGTTACTATATGATTCACTCAATTACAGTATGTGGCTTTATTTTCCTAACATCACAGTAAACCACTGGCAGCGTGGTTGCCAGTACCTTCCTGTTTTGTTTTGTTTTTTGTCCACAGGATTACTGTTATGGATCCCATTTATAAAAACACAGTTTGCTGCTATATAGAATAAAATAACTGTATATATTGAACATGGGATATTGTTCCATTTTCACATTGACAATGGAATTTCACCTTAATCCTTGTACAATATTTGATATGCCATTGTACCGGATTATAATACTGACAACAATGATAGTCATTCTTATTATTTAAAAACTGTGTTTGAAGTCACCTTGATTATTCATTTTACTGTAATAGTCAATATAGATTGAATTGTTTGGTTACAATGAAGGTACAACAATGGTATGTGAGAGAAATAAATGTTCAAAATGCATCATTCCACATTAATTTTAAAAAAAAGAAAAAGGTTGCACCAACTGAGAAGTACATTTATTTATAATAAACACAATTTTTCTTTTCTTTCACCTATGCCTTTAAAGTATATATAAAATACAATTTTTTAATCTTAACAATAATGCATCTTATAACAGTGACACAAAGAAAGGAGGTGATGTCAGGCAGTCCATCACTATGGACGTTGGTTCCATAGTGATGGTTCCTGATAACAGAAATCCTGTTCTCCAAATCTACATTTGGATCTTCTAGGAACTACAAGTAAACCTGAACTCTGAGAACGGAGAGCTCTATTAGGAACATATGGTTCTATCAGGTCTTGGAAATATCATGGAGCTAGGCCATTTTGGACTTATACATACATACATACATACATACATACATACACAAGTAATAAAGTACAAGTAATAAAATTTTGATTTGAATTCTGAGTTTTCCAGGGAGCCAATTGAGGGAAGCTATCACTGGAGAGACGTGGTCTCTGTTGTTGATTCTTGTCAACATTCACGCTGCTGCATTTTAGATGGCCATAGCAGAGTATAAGAATGGAATAGAGGTCTGGTCTGGTGTACAAAAACATTAGTCCTTCGAGCCGGAGTTGAACCAGCGACCTAAGGATACCTGTTGCATTGCCCCTACAGTCCTCCGCTCTACCAACTCCAACTGAGCTATCGAAGGAAGATGTGTGGACTTGCCCCTGTGAATTGTGTATATTCTTCTAGCGAGGCCTGAAAAGAGGCAAAGATGCACACTTTGCAGGGTCATTTCCACTGGTAGAATCTATTGTCTGCCACCATGTGTCCGGGCTGTAGGACCCCCAATCCATGGACATTCATGCATGCTGGAGGCTATTCAGAGATTTATCAAGATATTGCTGAACATGATAGACAATGTGACTATGAAAGGATAAACTGAACATATATCCAGTATATCCCTGTCTTGAGACATTTCTAGTCAATGCTCTTCAGAATATGGATGCATGATGTAACAGGAGGAGACAGATGGGCTCTTACTGGACAATGACGTTCCAAGTTCCACTCCTAGTCCATGACGTTCAGGTTTTTTATTTTCTTTGGACAGGACTTACATCAGTTCACCAACTCTCATCTCGTGCACCGAAGTATCAGAATTTGTAAATACATTTTAATATAAGTACCAAACTCAAGTCTGCTTTGAGGTACTTGACAAAGCTTTTACTTTGAAACCTTCCTCTCTTTAATGAATCTCTCATGTCCCCTCATAAAAGTAAATTGATAGAAAGAATGGGTTTGATCATTTACAGCACTTTACCTCATATGCGCTTTCTTTTCAACTATTTAGTGGAGATAACACTATTTATCCCTTCTTCACATAAAAACAAAATAAAATGAATACTTTGTACGTCATAAAATATAGTAAAGCTGCTACAGTCCGAGCATTCATTTTGTACAGTTGTGCATTGATAATGTTAATAATGAGCAGAATAACTTAAGTGTAGAACTGAAATGTATTTCTTACGCTAAAGAAAGTTTTAGCTTTGTTACATCTCAAACTCATTTAGATAAGAATAAAAAGTGGAATGTTTCGTAAGTTTAACTTTATGTTGTATGTTCCTTAACAAACACAAATTAACTACATAATTCTAGTTTAATCACACATATTAGTGATTTTGACACCTAATACACAATATACATATACAGTTTTTCGTTTGGCTGTCATAAACAGCTGCACTGGCTCGACTGTAGACTTAAGCGGTTAGTTGCGGTGTGTGTGCTGCCCCCTGCTGATCAGATAGAGGAACTCCAGTTGTGAAGGAGAGGCTCCTTCGTTGTCCCAGCTGCCCATCTTTATGATAATAATAATAATAATTAATTTTATTTATGGGCACCTTTGTAGACACTCAATGTTACCGTACAAAGTTAAAAGAGCAATCAGTCTATCAAAACAATAAAAAAATAATAAATATAATCAAATCAAAATAATAAAAAATATATATATATATATATATATATATATATATATATATATATATATATATATATATATATATATATGTCAGGCTTAAAATGTAAATGAGTCATTCCTGTTATCTCTTAGACAGGATCTATTATCATGTACATGACCCCACCCAGGACTCCAGACCTTAATTCAAAATCAAAATGTCCTAATTAACATGGAATACACTTCCACTAGAATCACCTTTTAATCTTAAAGGAGCCTCTGAAGGACTTGTAGTGACTGAATGGATTTACCAACTAAAATCTGTCACATACAGGGTCGTCCGCTGTATTTACTTTGTTAGCTTCTGCTTCAAAGCCTGGAGTGAGTATCGGGAAGCGTGTGCAGAATGCATATGCCAGTTTCAGTCCAGGTGAATATTTACTGGGAGGGATAAGCTTGACTCAGGTGTTTACATGCATTTTAAAACAAGGGATTCAGTCTAATTAATGCAGTGATTCTGTTTATTCTAACGTCATGTAAACACACAGATTAACTGCAGGGTGCCCAGGACTTGGGGATGCAAAGCACGCACAGATGATAAGCTCTTCACCATCAAGCTTGAAACTAAGAGATGTTTGGTTTTGTTGTGGCGTGCCTTATGGTGAAACAACTCTACTCTGGACATTAAATGGGGTTAAAAGTCGTCACTCTGCTGTCTGGTATCATGGTGTCCACCACAATGAACGTAGACTAGAGAAAGTAAAGGACAGAGTTGTTTGAGGAGATTAGAAAGAAAATTCTAGACAAGCATGTTATAAGAAAAGACTATAAAACCATCTCCAAGCAGCTGCATGTTTCTGTGACTACAGATGCAAATTGTATTCAGAATTTCTCAGTCCATTGGACTGTAGTCAACTTCCCTGGACATGGACACAAGAGGAAAACTGAAACTGGAGAGATGGACAATATGAATGGCACCCAAAGAGCCCAGAACAACTTCTGAAGAGATTTAAGGTGAACTCCAGGGTCAAGGTGCATCAGTGTCACATCGCACCATTCACCACCGTTTTAACCAAAGTGGACGCCCCTGCTGAAAGCAAATAATAACAAAGACATACTGGAATTGTTAAAAATGCATATTAACAAACCGCAGAGCTTCTGGGAGAATGTCCATTGGACCGATGAGACAAACTTGAGCTTTTTGGCAATTCACATTGGCTCCATGTTCACAGACACGAAACAGAAACTTTCAAAGACTGCAGCTACTGCGAAACATGGAGGAGGCTCGGTTATGTCCTGGGGCTGCTTTGATCTGGTACAGGGTGTCTGGAATTTGTGCAGGGTACAATGAAAATTCAGGACTATCAAAGACATTCCGCAGCAAAATGTGCTCCCTGATGCCAAACATGTTGGTCTAAGTTGCAGGTCATGGGTCCTCCAAAAGGACAATAACACAAAACAACTAAAAACAGCCAAGAATGGCTGAAAACAAAACAATAGTGTTTTGAAGTGTCCTTCTGTGAGTCCTGATGTAAATCCTGAACATCTATGGAAAGAACTGAAACATGAAGTCTGGAGAAGAAACTCTTCACACCTAAGACAGCTGGAGCAGTTTGTTGACGAGTGGACCAAAACACCCATCTACAGGTGTAAAACACTTATTGAGAGTTACATAAATCACTTGATTGCAGCGACTGCCTCAGAGGTTAGTGCAAAAAACAAAAAAAATACATTTAGTTGAGGGGACCATTATTTTTGCACAGACTAGTTTCGTGATTGTTTTTTTTATTTCTGTCATCAATATCTGTAGTCAGTGAATTATCTGTTAGTAATTTCAGTTTCAAGTTACTTCAGTGCCCTTTGTTGGTTGAATTTGTTCTTTACCCACACGTGTATCTTCTTAATCCTTCCCAGATATTTGGGAGGAACAATTGCTTCTCCAGGGATAACTGGTCAGAATGATAAAAGCGAGTTTTACTGTACTTCTACAAAACAGTAAGTGCAGTAATTTATCTTTGCTGCATCCCACTCACTGCACACATAAAAGCAATCAATTTGAATAAACATTTTGAAATATATCATAAACAATGAATATACTAGTGCAAAGACTACCAACAGCAGTGGACTAGATATCATGGGAGTTTGTGAGCTGCCAGGTTTGTAGGAAGAAAGTCCTCATTTTCCGTCCTTTTTCCGAGGCGGTCAGTTAACAGAATCTGCTCTGGGTTGTTCCAAGTCTTTAATTATCGATTTTGTTTTGGATCTACATTGCCACATGTAGATATCCTCAGAGGGGGCAGTCAGAGGTCTGCTCTGGTCTGTATTTGTCGTCCTCCAGACCTCTCATCTCCAGTGGTTCACCTCCGTCCCTCTCTTCTTAAGCCCACCAACATCTCCTTTGTCTTGACGACATTCAGGTTAATGATCAGAATAATCATCTGTACACCGGTTTTGGCACAAATTAAATTCTATTTCACTACTAATTAAACGTGCGGTGTGAGTAAAATGGAATTACTTTTAAAAATAGAGTTGAATTAATGTCAAAGATTTACTCAACTTTAGCTGCTCTAAATTTGACATCCAGCACTTCTGATATTTAAATGCTTTTTCAGCATGATTTAATCTGAGATAGGATCACAAAGATCTGCAAGGGATTCTGCGGGCAATTTAATCCAAACCCTGCGAACATAAACTGCTCCGTAGCCGGTTATGAGCTCAGTGCAAGTCATCACGGCGATTTAGCCAGATTTAAGAAGAGCGACCCGTGTGTCCCTGCCGATCCCGGCTTCAGACGCGACAGACTTTACTAATCCGCTTCATGGTACGGCCCCCTGCTATGGACCAGATGATTTATTTTATCCTCATTTGCAAAATCTTTGAATTTAAAGAGTGTACACAGTAGAAGGTAGTCTAACAGTGTTATAAACATGTTAAGTGATTAGACTGAAATACAAAAAACAAGACTGTGCAGAGCAAACATCTATTAAAATACACAGTATATCTGGCATGAAGACATTTAAGTCATGAATTTTGTTTCCCCCAAACAGCTCTGTACTTTTATTCCCAATTTAAACAAAACAGTAGAACATGGATATTAACCAGCTGATCCGCGACGCCAACCTATATTTTGCAGGCAAGTAGTTGCTGTATTTTCTTTTGGTTCCCGTCATACTCCAGCTGATGTCAGTGAGTTGAGACAAGTCTACATCTAACGGTCTGAAGGCAGTTCTCAAGGACAAAAGGACAGAACAGAGACTGAAATAAAATGCCATTTTATTGGTCAGCCGTGTCAGAACCTCGTCTCCAAAATACACAGCAGGACTACAACTGTTGTCAACCTAGCTACCTTGATAGCACATAAAACCGGGTTTTATCAGACCACCAACGATAGCGTTAGAATTTTTTCTATCAGACGTCCAATAACAGCATACAAAATAGTTAACCTACCAGTGATACTGTATATAAAACACTTGTCTCTAGATTTAACCCCAACCCACCCTCGATTTCACCCATTTCCCTCTTTAGAACATTTGACACTGACATATTTTATGCTTAAACAAGCACATATTAAGAATGCATAATTCTCCATTTTTGAGATTATATATAAAAAAAAACTACACAATGTTACACTTTAAGTCAGAGTACATTTCAACTGATTATTAGTGTTCTACACATTCGAACATAACCAAAGGAACATTGTATATCACTATAACTTAACACTAAGTGTAATATACGTTCTTAAAAAAAGAAATTACAAATGATTAGCATTGAAGAGAAAATGAGGATGGCTAGTGCGAAGGCAAGCTGGGTCAGTACCATAACAGAGAATGAGTAATACAAAAAAGAAATTAAAAAATATAATAAAAAATGGAAACAAAAAACTGATAAGAATACAGGCAAGGCTAAAACATGTGTTTCACACTTAAGATCCACCTCGTGCATTCATCCAAAACAGATAACCTGCTGTCAGACCTCCATTGTGCGATTCCACATATCATACTTTAAATCCTTTTGTCCCCTGATGCCCCCCTTTTCAACTTACTTAAACATTCCTGTGGCAACCATCTTTATTTTCACGTGTCAGGCACTTTCCAAGACCCTTTATTTCTCTTTACCTTTTACACTCTTCAGGGCAATCATAATGCTGTTTCAGACAATACAGGCCAGTCACAATGCAGGTTCCATCAGAAAACGGCTGCAAAAGCACAGAAAATTTTTCTTTCAATACACTTCATATGCATTTAGGATTTCTTTCTTTCTTCTTTTCTAAAAAACTATGAACTAGTAGCTTAAGATTTCTGTGATCATCTTACCAATCCTACAGGTCAGTGTCAAACCAGGCCAGCTGGTTGCTGTCCATCAGGTCCTGGGTGTGGCCAAGATCTGGCAAAGGATCGGTGTGGTGTCCCAGGTCGGGCAGCGTGTCGGCATGGTAATCAGCACCTTCCATCATGGGGTCCAACAGGGTGTCCTGGCCATATGCTGCTGGGTAGGCTCGGTATGCTCCATCTGAAAGGCAAAAACCAAACAATGTGATATAGAGAAAATATATTTATATTTAACATCTATAAACTGATTTGTTTTGATACATCTTTTACAACTAAAGAGATAAAAGCCTAAATGCACTCATCTAATCTAGTTCCAATGCACAATAAACTGGTAAGATAAACAAACCAAATGGTTCAATGATAAAACAGCAGGTGACAAGAACGAATTTTAAAACATAAAAAAGGGACGTGATTACAGATGTTTCTCACCATCCTGCCTGTAAGTCAGCGGATCTCCTTGTCCTCCTATATCCAGGCCCAGATCTCCAGTCTATCAAATATCAAACAGGGAACAGTGTAAACTGACAAACATTTTTTTTTTTTTTTTTTTAAATCAACTTGTATCGATGGCATATCCTTCTCACTGATCAATTTTGTGACGTTTCAATGCATCATTTCATAAACTGTGACTGTATACTCCCCAGTTTAGTAAAAGTAATTGCTCATTTGAGTTCACATGGTGACCAACTTACCTACATAAATGGTAAATTATTCACTGAAATTTAAAAGGTTTCCAATGCAGGATATCTATAATTAGCAGGTTATTTTATATGCAGCTGTGAATAGTTACTCCAAATCCTTTGTGCACAAATGTATACAACCACGCAAAAAAAAAAAAAAGTTGCTATAAATATTGAGTTTGCACATTCCCCCCCCCTCATGTAAATGAATAATATACACAATCTGCTCAGATTCAGTGATGACATTGTGGGCCATTCATTCATTTTGTGCATGTACATACATCATTCCAGGCCATAGGCTCAGTCCTGAACAAAGAGCTGGTCAGCTCCACGGACAGACGTTTCTTGTAGTCCTGGGGCTTATCCTCAGACATGCGGAAGAGGACAGCTGCAGCATAGGTTGCTACACAAACGCAAAAGCAGCCAAAGTCAAACACCTCTGGCTTTCAGAAATGTATGAAATGTATTTGAGATGTACTACTCACCAACACCCTCGTTACGGGAGTGCAGCAGCTCAGTCAGGGGTGCGGTTGCTCCTTCAGCTTCAATTGCCTCAGCAGCTTCCTTGTCCTGGGCCAGTTCACACAGCACACCTGCTGCAACACGCTGGATGTTCTCAACTGGAGAATACAGCAACTGGATACAAAAACAAAAAGTGCTCAATAAAGAGCAAGGTCCCACTAAGGTCCATGTCAAGGACTTAAATACTGGAACATTTACTCTTGTGGGGACTGGGTATGCCTTCAGCTATGTTCTGGGTTTAGTTTTACCTGAACAAAAAGTGGAATGGTGTTAAGCCCTCTAATGACGATTCTGTTGTGGACATCCCGGGCCAGGATGTGCAGCGCTCCTGTGCATCCCTCCACTATTTCTTCCATTCGGACACCCTCCTGCATGTGTTTGCGAGAGGAAAAAAGGAATTAATATACAGACAGATAGGGGAAAACTCTAATCCAAAAAATTAAAATAAAAAACTGAAGCTAGTTCCACACCACAAACTGCTGCTGATTGCCACCCATGCTGGTGCGCCTCTGGGTGTCCTGGTGGGCTCTGACAAGCAGCTGGACCAGTCTGGGGATGGCGCCCTGCTCCCGTAAAGCACTGTGGTTGGCCGGGCAGAGAGCCAGATTGCGAATTAGACCAACTGTCGCCTAGAAAAAAGAAAAAGTATTTGTTGAGGGTGGCAGAATAGTTTTTATAATTCACTTCATTACCAATTATGTTAATAGTCTACAAGAATGTGCAGGTAAAAAAAACAAAAAACAATTACTTTGATAAGTGGCCAGTGGGATGGAGGGTGAAGTAGTTTGACCACCACAGGCAGGCCATAGTGAAGGCGCACTGCATTCTGGGCCATCTCAGCATCTTGGTGGCGGGAGGTCAGATGACGCAGAGCACAGACTGCTGGCTCTGTGATGTCCTCTCTGTCACCGGCCCGTAGCACTGTCCGCACCAGAGCCTCGATGCCACCAACCTATAATTAGATTAAATCATTCAGTAGTCAATGTCTCAATTTGTATTTCTCAAAAAAAGACACATATCAGGCTTTGCAGGTCAAAAATGTCACATCTGAGTTTCCTACACAGAAATCAAACATTTTCTTTCTTTCTTTTTTTTTTTTTTTTTAAATATACACACCTGGCAGACCATGAGTTTGTTACTGTAGTTGTTGCAGGTCAGGTTGGAGAGGATGCCAGCAGCACATGTCACCACGTTGATGTCATCACTGCCGAGGAGCTGGACCAGGGTCCCCAGGAGACCTTCCATCCCCTCCTAATGAAAGCAGAATAAATTAAACAAGACGCAGCTGATCAAAAAAAAGTTTCCTTTCAGCTTCAGTAAATAGTTAAGTTAAAAAGGGATGTTTCATCAAAATCTTTGTGATCTTTGAATCTACGCATCAGATTAAAAACTGTGTTCACAGCTGTCAATATTTAAAACAACATATATTAATATATTTAAAACAACAACAACAAAACCCCACTATTACTGAAAAGTCATCTTTAATGCTGTTGACGTAACATGCTTCTGAGCATGGTCAGAACCTATATTCAGAAACATTCCTCTGCTTGTCCATATCAATAAATAATAATAATAGCCAACTTCAAGACTCACTTGTACTACACGAATCACTTAAAAAAAAAAAAAAAAAAAAAACCTAGAAAAACAACCCTTAGATGCATCAAACTATCAACAAACAAGAACCTGTTTAGTGGCAGCATCTGAAAGGTTCCTCAGAGTCCAGAGGCAGTTCTGGACCAGACGTTGGCTGGGGTCTGTCAGATGAAGCCCCAGTGCTTGCATACCTCCTATAACAAACAAAGTCATCACATTAAAAGAATTCCTAATTATTAACAAAAAAAAAATAAATAAATAAATAAATAAATAAATAAAAAGGTAATTGTGTCGTCACCATTCAGTATTTCTGCGAAACAAACATGTACGTACCAGCTTCTACAATGGCAGGCTTGTTGCTTGAGCAAACAGAAAGCACCTTGAGCACTCTGCTTGTGGTCCAGAGCAGTTTTTCATATGTGAAGGTCCTCATGATGTTGACCAGGGCTTGGGGACCACCACTGGCCAGAATGATAAGCTAAAACATAGTTTTATGGTTATAATTGCAAACTCTTCCAAGCCAAGTTGCAGATTTATGAGTGACTTGTTCACTAAAATGCCTTCAATATCAGAAAGGAATATAAAAAAAATAATAAATCTGAAAATCTTCCAGCACCTTGCTTTCCTGGTTGCCATATGCCAGGATCTGTAGACAGTCAGTAGTGATTGCCAGAAACTTGACATTGGTGTTGGACAGCAGGGCCACCATCTTTTGCAGCCCTCCAGCTAGGCGCACTGCCATTTTGGCCCCTTCCTGGTGCAACAACAGGTTGTGGAGTGTGGTGATAGCATAGAACAACACACTGTCCACTGGTGAGCTGGAAAGGAAAGTAGAAAACAAGATGCATTTTACACACACTGGAACTGAAGATAAAAACCGCAGCCATAGTCCAAAACAAAAACGTTTGGTAAAGACACTGCTGCTAATTAGCTGCATTAGGTCATGTTGAAGTTTAAAGAAAAAAAAATTTGGAGTAAAGTTTGGACCATGATAAAATTTAGGAGTCAAATATTTCCCCGGGTAAGAGGCCAAGTTTATTTTCTATTTAATAAAATGATGAAAGCGACTACTTTAGAGCTGTATGCAGCCATGTTTAGACACACCTTTGACTCTTTCCTTTATAAAGTTCGCACACCACATCAAAGCAGGATGATACACAGGCAAATTGTTTGCCTCCAACTAGTTTAAGACCTGTTCCAACCAGAACCTTTTAGCAATTTAAAATCATTTAGCAATTTAAAAAAAAAAAAAAAAAAAAAAAAAAAAGACGGCTCACTACCTGACTGCAACAGTCTGTCTGTTCAGATAGTTAAACAAAGAACAAGGAGCAGCATGGCAGCTGAGAAAGTTTAGGGGGGAAAAAAGCCCCAAAAAAGAACCAACACCACACATTAAGGACTCTTATCACACAGATAAAAGTAAATCTGGGGAGGGGGGTAAACCACTGTAACTGATAAGTTAAAAATCCCAATCTACACGAAGACTGGACAATGAAAAATAGTGGAAGATCCGTCGACTAAAGCCAGCACTTAACGCATGGTAATGTGATTCCAGGTGCAAATTCAAACACACACGTGCAACATTCAACGGGTCACAACTTGCCAGAGAGCAGAGTGTTTTGGCTTTTCATTGTGAAACAAAAGACTTTGGAAGAATGACCCCTCTGTGATTTCAGTTTGGGTTTTGAAGCATTTTAGTCCTAAAGAATTTAGCTGGTTGACAATTTGTGAGGTTAGTAAAGACTAGACTCGTCTCAGTCTGTGCGTTTTGCTCATATTAGAGTCTGTTTCAACTAAGACCTAAGCTGCCCAAAGTTAAGCCAATTCGACTCTTTTTCTGTGAATAGTAGTTTAAAATTTGCTTACTCAAGACTGTAAGATCAATAATGATGCGAGTGCTACGGAGTACTCTGTTGCAGTTTTATAAAAATAAATAAAATAAAAAATAAATAAATAAAAAAAAGTACACAGCCTTCACCTGCACATTGTGGGGAAGACAGAAAAACCTTTTTTTTTTGTCAAGTATCCAACACATTTCTATTAGCACCAACATTTATCTTGCTACATGATTAATACGATGGAGCTGGCAGGATGTATTTGGACCAAAATGAGTGTCTTGCAATGTAGTATACCAATATCAAAAAGCACTGTGTACAACACGAAGTTAAACTGCAAAGAAATGCAACAAGCAACCATCTCAAACCATCTACAATCGCAGGTAAAACGTTGACAAAAACATAACAAAAACACCCATTTGCATTAGGAATTCACAAAAACAACAAATGCAACAAAATATGTGCATTATTGCCTTTTGCTTGAAACAACAGCCTACCTTAACATTCTCTATTAGTAACAATATTTCGCATCACGTACCTCAGCATCTTGACGAGAGCAGGGATCCCTCCAGACTTGAAGATTGCGAGGAGTCCCTCACGATGGTGGGAAAGATTGTGCAAGGTGCCAGCAGAGCAACGAGCAGTTTCCACATCCCCAGTGTTTTGCATGGCACGAACGACTGCTGAAACCATTTGGGGTGAACGCATAAGGGCATGGCGCGAAGCCTCCTTCTTTGACAACTGATGCACCATTACAGCTGCTTTATTCACAACAACCTAGGAGGGAGATTAAAGTAATTTGAGACCAAACAAACTTAATTACTACCAAGTAGAATTCTATTCTGGCACTTGATTGTACTTGGGAAATAAACTGTCATTTTCTTCCATACCTGGTCCTCATCATTGAGCAGTTTGGTGAGCTCGGGTATAGCACGAGTGGCCAGCTCAGCATCATCTTGATAGTTAATTAGGTTGACCACAGCATGCTTTAACATCTGAGAGGGTTCTGCCAGACGCTGTACTGCCGTTGGGTGGGCAGCATCCAGCTGGGTGGGTGGGATCTGAATGCCCTCTTCCAGAGTCTCAGGGAACATCGCAGCGCGGACTCGCTGAGCCCGGGTCATGGCATACCCCTCAATGTCTAAAGTAAAACAGTAACAAATACCACGATGTCACTTACATTTAAGATTTTGTAAAGCCATATGTACTGTAGTAACAGTCTACTATGGTCTGTAGGTGGTCATGCATGCTCTGGGCTGCTTATCACACAAATACAAACTGAAATTCTGATCAGTTGCTTACATTTGTCAGGGTAGTACTAAAATCTGACATTATAAACAGACATTCACACTACTGGATTCATTCTCACTGATGTTTCATAAATGAAACAATATCATACCATGGCCTGTCTAATATGCATGTTTCAAAGCCAGCTGAAAACCTGTGACGATGAGCTGTAATGTCTGGCAGCACAACGCTGGTAACAGATCCCTTAGGTCCTGTAATTAGTGAGTTGAGTCACCAGGGATTCAGCCTCGTCACAGCACCAGCTTCGCAGTTCCTTCTGGTTACACTGTTTATGCCGATTAGCTGTACTAACCATTGTTGACTCCAGATGCCTGGCAGTCACAGAGATGCAGTAACAAGACCATCTGGTTATAACAATCCTAGCTTTCCTTAAAACCACGTCCTTACACCTGCACATTTCTCCTGCTTTGAATAAATTAATGTTTGACTATGAAATAAGCACTGGTGTTTGAACTGGTGATAATGTTTTGCCACATCGATGTACATCAGTATTTCATACCTGTAGCCTCGGGTGTGAAGGGCTGGTTGAACTCCCAGTCATAAAGAGTTGGATCATCCTCCTCAGCATCAGGGTTTCCTTTGCCGCTCAGAGATGGTGCTGTAGTAGTGACGCCAGACTGGATTCCTGAATCCAAATAGGACTGCTGCTGCCACTGACTGACAGCAGCCTTACTGTCACCCATAGCCATGTCCAACTCCATCAGATCAGCTGCACAAACCAAAATCAGAAAAAAAAAAAAATGTTATGAGACATTGGGAGAAATGCAATCCCCATTCACTGTAAATGTGGGTAAACTGTTACTATCTGCATAGTATGTTGCATCAACACATCTTGTCACTCTGCTGAGAGACAAGGCTTTTTTATAACACCAACAACTTCAGTTTATTTTCATATCTGGTTCATTGCAAAACCCAGTAGTTTGCCTATATAGGTATGGTAGAACAGCAATGTAAATTTACACAATTCTGCTGGTTAATGTATGATGTTTGGTGAAATGGTTGTGCACACCATCTTGTCCAGTACCCCCCCCCCAATCACTTGTTCTGCCACTTATCCTGGACGGGGTAGCAGAGATCCCTTGACCTCCCACTCCTTCAGCCCTAGATACCGAAGCATTTTATAGTCAACTGAGAAAAATTTCACTCCAGTGAATACTGGATATGTTTGACATGTCCAAAACATCTTCACTCTAATCCAGGTCCAAAACCATCTACCACCCCTAACACACCTTATTCGAATGAGGGGATCACCAGAATCATGTCATCAAGGTCTGCACAAGTCAATCAATAACCCACTCATTTGAATCAACTGGACCAGGGCGATGTCTAGAATATGCAGGACTGTGGCCCTTAACGACAAAGACTAGGGAGAACTAACTGCTGCATGACCAGAGGGTATCTTTCCCAAACCACTTTAATTTAATCCTTTCATGCTGAAAAGTAGCAAGTCAATGCAGAGGTCCTCACCCCATCCTGTCAGGGAAATCTCATTTCAGCCTTTTCAATTTACAAGATTCTTTTGGTCATCGCCAAGAAGTCACAAGTGTAGGCATGAGGTGATCAACAACTTTTCCACACAACAGAAGCCAACTAGTATCCTGGCAGTACCTATAATCTTGCATAGACACATCTGGGACAAGTATAAATGCTGACTATAGTGTAATGAACATGCATTAGCTACGGCATAGGCGCTGCATTGATTCAATGCAGATGGGACTGTAGCGCAGAAGATAAAATGGTCATCTTACTAGTTCCAACTCATCCTTCTAACTGTTCGAGTTCACATATCAAAAATGCCCTGGGGCAATGAATACTAAACTCCACATTACACGGCATGCCAGTTTAAAATGAAAGCATCTGTTAAACTTCCAACGAGGAGAAGCACACATCGAGTTTAAGAAAGACAGCAAATAACAGAAAATACAAACAGACTTTCAATTTAATAAAACAAAAGTGCAATAATTCTTCTGCAACTACAAACGTAGTGTAATGGGTATACATTTTAAAAAGTGAACACAAATTTGTACGTACATATGTTGTGTGTTGATATTCTTCAAAACCATTTAAATAAGAAAAAAAAAATCTTACATCTATAAAATATAACATTGTGAGATACTGTTACATGTTATACTGTTGTTTCTCCAGTTGAAAATGTCCACAGCCCCTAAGGACTTAACTACTGATTTAACTAAAGTAGAAGTGAAGTCCTGTGTGGCAATGAAAAAAAAATTAACACCCATTTAATACAACGTAAACCCGATTTATGGGAATATGGACACAAAAGTTTCCATACTCACACTGGGTAGCCATTGTTCTTGTCTGCCCTCAGCCCGTACAGCAGATTTTTCTGAAGAAGGAAGCAAGTACACAGGAGAGTGAGACAACTCGCACTAAACCTAGTTTCTTATTTTTGGCGAAGCCGAACAAATAGTAACGTTTCGGCGTTCCGACGCGGGTCTCGGCAGTAAAACCGCTGTCCTAGCTCTACCTGTCCGAACCCGAACGACGACTGCTCGGCTCGCTCACGCGGATATGAGGGGAAATGCCGAGCCTTCACCTCATACCGAGAAAGCAGAGCGGTGGGTATTTCCAGGCCAGCATGAACACAATTCACCATTCAGCGGCAAAGAACATCAAAGGCATATTTCTCCCCCTCCCCCCTACCACGGCCAAGTTCCGACCTCGCAGCTTGGGTTTCCAATGAGAGAAACTACCCCCCGCCTCACCCCCACCTCCCCTCACCTCCGCCCGCAATCACTTCCACGACTCCTCCTCTCATGGTGGCTGCAGCTACCAGCGTTAACAAGCCGTCTAATCATCACCAAGCGGGGCGAAAAAAAAACAAACAAACTGCAACTTAAGTACTTGGGCGACACCAAGAACGAGCACCACCTTTAAGACCCCCCCGATTCGGGTTCGGATAACTAGCACGTTTCTGCTAACAGGTCGGCTATCGCCGAGCTAACCGAACCTCTCCGCTAGTTAGCCAACTCGCTAACATAAACAATCACTGTTTAGGGATTCACACGCTCGGCGACCAACCACACGATTCAACACAAGCCGCTGTTGTAGTTTCTGGTGATCCATGAATAAAAACCAGCTACAGCTCACGCTGTAATCGTGGCATTCAAACATACCCCGAGATATTTTAATTCACGTTTGATTAGCTTAGCGAGCCAAGACGTATGAAAAGTAGATCCGAGCGCCACCGTCCAAAACCCCACCGGAGCCCCCTCCCCGGTCGAAGATGATTTTCTTCGGGTAATCATGCAATGACACGCTCTTAAAACACAGAACGACGCCACCGTTAACAATGCCGCGTTTACCAGAATACAGCGGGTCCTCCGTGGTTCTTGTCAGAGATTTTTCCCTCTTTCTCGTAGCTTAAAATAGGAAAAGGACTGCTAGGTGAACCACCCGTGCCACTCCGAACCACACCCGCTGCTGCTCCGCCGAAGATGTTGCTTCCGCCCGTGCGTTCAAACATCAAGATGGCGAAGGAAGGAAAATACTGTATCCTGCCGCACGTGGAAAAAATAGAGCCTTCAATTAAAATAAGTTTTTGCACAAAAATTAGCCTTTTTTAAAAATTCTTATAAGTTTCCACTTAACATTAATAAATATCGTGAGCTCCGACTTTCTTCTTTTCGACAGCAGAAATATAGCAATAAAGGTGCAGGAATGTGATTTCACTGGAAAGGAATGGGTTTATGAGTTATAGTGATTAGACAGAATGTATAAATTAATACTAAATTAACAGAGAAATACATTTAAAGTCATAGGATATACATATTACTAATCACTATTTAATTTAAGTCAACAAATTAAATCATAACTGTAATTCAGTGACAATGACAATGAACCTGCACTGCAAAGTGTATTTCACACACCCATATGTAGTTAAAATTAGGTTTACTTTGCAAATGGTGGGATTGAGGGGTCGAGCTACGATAAATAAATACAAAATCATATCCATCCATCCATCCATCCTTTGATACCCTCAATTTTATACTAAGATAAATTAAAGTAAATTATATAGTTGTTTGTGCAAAATAAATACTTAGAAGAGTAACATTTTTAACAGTTTGAAAACATTTTCTTTTCAATTAATTATCTTTAAGACAGCTGTAATCCAGTGTCGGTCAGATTACTTTCACTTAAGCGTTTTGAGCACCTGGTAAAACTATTTCTAGCACTATAGAGACATGAGAATTGCAATCCGATCACTAGAAGGCTTACTTTTACCCATTTGTGATGAATGAAAAAAAAGGAAATTTTCCTTTTATTCAAGTCCATGTGTGTGACACATGCTACAGGCCAGAATAGGTCAAAGTCCAAAGTTTCATTGAGAAACCCAGTGTTGTAACAGCAGGAAATGAAAAAGAAAACTGTGACCAGGAAGTACAACACAATGAACAGTTAAAAAAGATTAAACCAGTCTGTAGAATAGACAGACGTTTGTCCAAAAGGTGCACACCAAACCCAAAAGACTACTTTCAGGTATTATTTTTGCATAAGGTCAAACCCCCTGACACTTGCATACCTTGATATAAAATAAGAATAGTAACCTGGAAAAGCTCTAACTGACATATAAATAATACTAATTCCATGCACTGATTTTGCAAATGTACACATGTAAACTTTTACAGATTTAATGAATGATTAAAAGTTTTTGATTAGCAATATTTTTATAAAATTAGCATTACCAATATAGACGATTCTGCACATTTATACACACAGTACAATACACACATTAATTTTAAAGTGAACAAATGGCACAGATGTGATCTCATTCCTATTATACTGTATGATCTGATTGTTCATACAGACTACACACAACAGTTCAATTATGTAAATACTGACTATGCAACATTCAGTAAATTTCATGACACCCTCTGAGGGTAATTGTTTCACTAATAAAAAAAAAGGATAAAGAGTTTCAAGTCAGAGGAAGAGCTTTGTGCTCAAAATAGCATTTCACAACAGTTTCTGCAACACAATCTGCATTGCTGTGCTGTAGTCAGGACCATTTTTCCATTGTCAGGTTCATCATCTCATCTCATCCTCACAGCAGGTAGGTGCTCTTCACCCCTAGACTCCATCCTAGTTAGGTGTAAGCAGCCGTGACCCCTTTTAACAGATCCTTATAATATAGACATTCTTATTCATAGTGAGAAAAATGCAAAATAAAAGAGGAGAGGCCAGGTGAATCCGAATAAATACGCCTTTTTATTTGACTGATTGACAGATCTGATTATACAAACGCCATCACAGAGCTCTGAAATAACAGGACCAATCAGCGAGACAATGACTGTACATTCTTGATGTGAACCGTGTTCTGACCCCCACCCTCCCCCATCCTGTTCACCACCCTTCCAGCAGTAACTATGGAACCTAAATCACTAATGCTTTTCCCTGTACAAGTAAAGCTCAGCTACCCACCCATCCATTATCTCTTTTCTTGACTGGATGTCATGTACAGCTCTGAACTGGCTGCTGTGTCTCAAATCCCAATTATAGAACAGGGTCCCATAACAGGTCTTAGTGCTTGAGTTAAGTACCAAGTTTGACGTTGCAGTATATTTATTTCCATGAAGTTTTGTTATGTAGTGTATACTCAAGCAGATGTGGCTGCTGCAATGGTGGAGTTTGTAATGTCTAAGCATTGTAGTGTTTACCATTTTGGTTGTAATGCAAACAGCCAACAATCTCCCCACAATAGTTTAAGGTGGAAAAAAAAACTTCCCTAATTATCCTCTTGTCTGTCCCACCCTTACAGTTGCTCTCTCACACACACACGCACAGACACACAGACACACAAACACACACACAAATACTGGTAATGTTTTTCCCTTCATCTTAAAAAAAAAAGACAGTATGTTTGTTTAGCATTTTTCTTTTTTCTTTTGTTTTAAACTCAATACTTCGGTCAAGTGTGACTTGCCTCACAAACACACAATCATCCCTATATGACCTAAGTGCAGTTTCTTCAACATACGCTCTCAGCATGTCCTACAGTAAAAACACTAACTATACCATCACAATAAATGGATGGATAAAACACCCTTACTTTCAGTTTTTCAGTCAATCTTCTTCAACCCATCTTTCACTTCCTCTCTCACCGACATTCACACCTCAACAGCCCCCCCCCCACCCCCCAATATACCCATATGCTTGCATGTAACAGTGACAGAAACTTGTCCTTGGTGTAACAGCCAGGGGAAAAAAGAGGGGTGGGATGGGAGCGAGGTGTGGGTGAAGGAAGGCATAGGGAAAGATGGCAAGTTCTTCGAGAAGAACATTAAAGATAATGGGGAAAGATAATTATACGTCCACCCATCCATTTTCCCCCACATCTTATGATGAAGTGGAGAGTGAACGTAAGGGAAAACGGGAGGCGAACTGTGACTGAGGTGAAGAGGGGAAGAGAAGGAAAGGAGCGTTGGTCTTCATGTGTCCTGGCCGTCGGCGGCAGGAGTGTCGTTGGCATTGGACAAGTCTGAGTCAGTTTCTCGACTGGATATGCGGTCCAGCTCTGCCTGGACATCACTCAGGCCCAGCTTGGAACCTGTATCAGGTGTTGGTAGAGTCACACAAACGAAGACATTACAACGATATAACAAAAATAAATGCACAAGCATCTTACACGATGCAGTAAGTAGCAGTCCATTTTCAGCACTGAAAGGTTACGTCACAATGCAATAGGCACAAAAGCAAGTGCACATGATTTAAATAAAAGCTGGGTGAAACAGCATCCATTTTATCAATTAAAAATGGATGTATACAGCAATTTCTTCAATCTAGTACTGGCACTGCAGAAGGCTGCACTGCTTTCAGTGTTCTCATTGTGTCATAACTCATTTGCAAAAAGAAAAGGCAGCCGTTTTATTTTCTGCTGGTGGTCAGGATAACAGCAGGCACCGCTGTCGAGATGTGAGGGCAAGACGGACGGAGCCATACTACCAGAAGAAAGAAGTAAAGAAGATGCCATTTGGGTGGTTTTTCCTTTTTTTTGTTTTCAAGATTATTTGTATTCTGGATGAAAGATATCTATCCATCCATCTAGACATGCAAAAGTATTTTTGTATTGTTTATGTTTTATACAATTCTTAATAGGAAACAAAATAAAAAAAAAATAAAAAAAGTGAGCATCATGCAAAAAATTTGGGCACCCCAAGAAAGCTAATGGAGTATCTTTACAAAGAAGACCAACATTATAGTCATACAAGTAGAGCATGTTTGCTTCACTCCAATCTGCATATTTTAACATCACTGAATTTCCATCATAGCTGTAAAGAGGGAGCAGAGTGGTGCAGTGAGCAAATTGATACTACAACACCACATTATGGTTAAAAAAAGAAAAGAAAAGAAAGCCAGCAAGCTTTCTGAACTTTGCTCAGGTGAATTTCTGCCTCTTACTGACGTCTGCTGGAGTGCAGCAACACACTCCAACATACTGCTGTTTTCATATAAGCATTAAACTGTTTAAATGCCTTCCTTGCCAAAAAAAAGAAAAGAGATCGATTTAATTTACTTGGCACTTCATAAAATTTACAGTTTGGCTGATAGTGGTTGTTAAACTTTAAAAATCACATAAAATTTACACTTAATTACCTCACAAGGTTTATTCCCTAACATCCCCCGACTGAAACGCAATGGTTAGTTTGTGGACACACCTCAAGAGAGCCGTGCATGCAAGATTTTCCAGGCATCTACCAGAACTAGAAGCTTTTTGCAGGAAGGCTGGTAAAAAGGTGCTTGAACAACTGAAATACTCTACAGGCAGTCACACTTGCCAAATGGAGTGTTACTAACAACTCAACCACATGGGGTGCCCAAAATTTGGCTCCAAGACACTTTTCCTTTTTTAAAAATATTTTGAAACTAAAAATAAAAGTAAAATATAACATTCTTTAAAGTGTTAAAGAAACGTGACATCTTTAATTTTATATCTTGTAAACATCAGGAGAATTAGATAACAGAAATGTTTGCTCTTGCCATTAAATTATTCTTACTGCATTATGAGAAACAACAGGATTATTATGAAAGTTCCCATTTATATACCATTTACATTACTACAAATCTTTGTGGCAAACAATACAAATATCTGCATTTCCTTAAACATTTTAACAGAAATAACTTGTACGTACCACTACACTGTTACCGCTTGATATCATATGTTGGCATTCATGCCCAGCCTTAGTTAGAATCATGTGCATTGATTGTGACAGATGTTAGTGATGAGAAATGCAATGCAACGTGCAATTAATAACTAACTTTATAAAAGAAAAATCAACAAAAACTGCTTAAATAAATGTTGAAGTGGAAGGGGGAGAGGACATTAGAGGAGAGACAATGCAGATGTCTAAAGAAATCATCTACACATTTTTGACTTTTGGCTGGAAATCCTTACCTTGTTTTTGAGCAGGCAATAAATATGAAAAAAATCAGTGCATCTATTTATTATATAATCATCAGTTTCTTTTTTGAAAACAAATCTAAGGGATATGGCACAAAAATAATAATATAGCACTGGTCCCATCTGTGCATCTTTGTACAAGAAGTAGATAGGTGATAGAGGAGGATCGATCTTGGTAATGTTCCTGCTCGACTGTTGTAAAAAGGCCGGGGGTGGGGTGGGGTGGTCAAAAGAAATAAAGGCCATTCGCAAGCAGTAATAGATGAGAAATATCTTTCTCTCACACACACCTTAACGTGGCCAGCATCCTCTGACTAGCACATATACATACACACATTATGAGTGTTAATAGACTGCAAAAAGACCGTGAGTGTGAATAAGGAAAAAATAACATTTTCACTGAGTTACAAACAAACAAAGAGGTGATGGGGTTAGGGTTAGTGCTCCTTAAATGAGCGTGGAGGATTTTATAATTTTCTTTATGATCACGTCTAAAGTGGAGAACATTAGGACAGTTACGATGATGGAATGTAAATGGAGGCAGTGACGAGACCTGGTGGAATTTCAGTTTATAAATACAATAAAATAACTTGAACCTCGCATATATTTTTTAATATACTGTTTCAAATAAAAAAAAAAAAAAAAAAAAAAAAAAAGGGAGTGTGCCCGCACCTGACTTCCTTACAGTTCCTGGAGTGTTGTTGCCACCACCTGGTGTCCCAGGTCCTGTTCCCGCTTTCTTTGTCAGTAGACTGTTGAAGAAGTTGGCCAGCACGCCTTCACTGGTCTGACCTGCAGCATTAAAGTGCTACAGTTGAAATATTTATCATGCAGTGACAGACCGACATGCAAAAAGTGTCAATGCACGTACCTGACTGTGGCATGGCATTTGCCACATTGGCCGCCGCAGAGCGATTACTCGTCCTTGGAGAACCTGTAGGCGCCCTGGTAGTGGTGTCCTGTCAACAACAACAGCCTCGTTCACACATATAGATACTGGAGAGGGGTTTAAAATCATGCAATGAGCTAAAATGAGAGCCAAAGAGAGAAAAAAAAAAGAGCACTCACCACTGGTCGTCCTGCTGTCACAGCGGGTTGTTTGGCAAGCAGTGTCTGCAAAACAGAGCACAATATGCACAGTCACTCCAATTAGCACAAAATTAACATATCAAGGCCATCAAGCCAGATTTCATTTGTGGACCCACAAGCAGCAGACTAAGTGGCATTAACATGACGGAAATGTTTTCTCACCTGCAACTTTAACAGAAACACTTGATCATCTTCAGCCTGAATTTCTTTCTCATGAACAATCTAGTGAGAGGAGTCAGATTTGCAAAAAATATAGTTAAAATTAGGTTTGCTTCCATATTTCTTTGCTGTAATTTATCAGTTTGGAGGGAGAAAAAACCCAACATCAATTACACCTATACAGTTTAGCTTAGTGCAACTGCTGTAAAAATTATGTATAAAGCAAGATTCATATCACATGATATTTTACACGATGTTTATGTTTGAGTCCAATTTTTGTAATTGCAAACAAATGGTACAAATTTGAAATGCAATTGGCCTTTGAATCATACAGATTATTTAGGACAATTTATTATCTGATAGCATTTTAACTGATAAACAGTATCAGCCAATGACTGAGAATATCTAGCCGGTTAATATGCACGTGTGTCCACCCTGTGTTGTTAAACACAGGACACTACCCCCTGTTTTATTCAATAATTTTAATTCTAATGTATTTACAAATCGTTTATTTAAGTCAAGAACATTTCGAAACAGTTATGCCTTATTATATGGAGAGAAAATGAGAAAAAAATGGTCTTAAATATCAACCAAGAATAAAACTTTAAAAAAAGCATCAAAAATGAGCTATCAGCTGATTTCTAAATAGTAGAATTGACACAGAAAAGCCCACGTTGGTCTGCCACGCATTGGTGAGTCATTTGTCTGCTTGTGCTACAACCACTGATAACATAAAACACACAAAAAATCTGGTAAAAACACCAACGCCTTCTTGATGTTTCCAGCATCCACAACAGGCTCAAGAGACAAAGCATGTGATAAAACTGTTCTCTCAAGCAGAATTCAGAAAGAAATACTGCCGTCATAAAGTTTAGAGGACACCTCTAACTAGTTGACAAAGACCAGGCAGAGGTCAATGGTTGGATCCCGTGTTTGATTACTAGTCGCTGGTCATTTGGGCAGTGTGAAACCGCCGCAGCTTTAAAACCCTTTACCAAAAAAACAGCATCTCAGATAGTGTGCACAATGCAACAACCCAACATCACTGAAAACCATGCAGTCAAAACTTGGTTTCAAGTAGTGGTTCTATATTATAGCAGCAACTGAAACTGGCTTGGAGAGCCTGGCTCTATGGGAGCAGGTACCTTTCTGACCGGCGGTTTGACTATTACATCCTCATAACTGTCATCTGCTTTCACTGTCTGGAAGTTCTCATGAAGTATGGCAATCTTCTTCTCATTGTCCCAACCTGATGGACTGATAGAGGAAAGAGAGAGTTACAAAGCACATGCAGATGGTCCTATGCTCCCTAGAAGATGCAGCACACAACCACTCCCAGGCTCACATGAAGACAGCATCTCTTTCCACTACTTGGGCAGGGCAGTGGAAGGGAAAGCCGTAAAGCCTGTGGACAAGATATTTGTATAGGATGTCCAGGTTTTTCATCTCCTTCACTGATGTATAAAGCAGAGAGGCACCATCTGACATGGTTGTCAAGGATCTGACCAACAACATTTCCAGCAGTGCAGCTAAAGATAAACTGATTATAGTGAAGTATAGCTGAAAGCAGCACACAGAGGACCTACATTCCTGATTCATTTCAAACACGACAATCCCTAACATCATTATATAGTTTTTCCACTCAGCACTGAATAGGGAAAATGCTGCTTAAAAAACAAACAGTGACTGACAATCTGTTTATTGAGCTCGCGTCGCAGCAAAGCGACAGTTCAGTAACTTCAGTGTCCAAACTACCACATCAATAATGCATTAGGAACTCCTTTTTATGTTGTTTGATCAGAGAAAACACAAACATGCAGAGGAGTTCACTTGAATGCCAATCTTGATCACTAAAGAGCTGAAGGTTCGGAGAGTACATGCCAGAATGTAACCAACTGGAAAATGGCATCTACATCCACAGCCCCATCAAGAGCCTGAACATAAGGCACATATTGTTCTTTTCAACAGCATTCTTGGAGTCACGCAAAGTTTGCATTTCCACCAGTGTCTGGGGAGCAGCACCATGGTGCATCAAGGATACACTGTAGACAGAAATGTCTGATGTGGGACTGGATGAAGTCCAGGTGTTCGTCTCTGTAGTCGTGCTCCTTCTCCAGTGTGCTGATGGCATCGCACTGATGATAAGAGAAGCTGGTGTCAGAACTCAAGAGGGCATTTGTGAGCAAATGCAGTGAACAATCAAACACACACACCAACGTTTTAACGCCGAGGTAAAAGTCAAGTACGAGAACACACCTTAGTGCAGACCACCACCACTGGTATCCCCAGATTGTGCGTTAGTGTGTTGTCCCCTAAAGGCAGCAGCACGCCCTCCTCCTCTTCACTTCTCCTCTGCGGCGTGCCATCTTCTCCACTACCTGGCTCTGTGTACTCCTGAAACTGTTTTACAACTGCAAAAGAAAAACAAGATTATAATAAAACAGATCTGGAGGAGGACGGTCAAATGTAAAATATGGTATGTGGTATTAACATTCTCTAAACTAACTTCTTAAAGGAGACGTATTGAGCCCTTCTTTTTCAAGTTGGCACAGTTTCCTGAGCTCCTAATGAATGTATGTTAAATGGCTTAGTTAAAATGCCAAAGAAACACAGCTCCCTATTTAACTATGATTTTGTAGCCTTGTTCATAGCAGTCAGTTTTAGGAAGTGGATTAAGTCGCTCAAATCCACAGGTTGTGTCTTATTTGAGATCAGTGTGTAGCTTTGCATGTCCTTTACAGTCAAGAACTCTTGAAGCATGTCATGACCCTAGAAGAGAGCTCACACAAACACACACCTTAAAATAAATACCTGACAGGCAGTTTTATTGTTTAACACACTACCCCTTTCTTCTGTTTGGCTTCTGACTGTTGGTCCGGGTCTCTCTTTATTCCACAATCTTGTCGCAAGTTATAGGCTGAACTGGCTCGTGTTGTTTAAAAAAACAAAACAAAACAAAACAAACAAACTTTTACCCAGAAATGTCATGTATGCATGTATGTAACAGTCAGCCATTTGGAAGACCCGTTTGTGCCAAAGTTTTAGCTTCGTGGCTGATGTCTTGAGATGTTGGTCTTAATATTTACATGCAACGTTCCTTCTTCATGATGCCGTCTATTTTATTAAGAGCTCCAGTTGCTGATGCAGCAAAACAGCCCCACAACATGATGCTGCCACCTTCGTGCTTCACAGTTGGTGTGGTGATTTCAGGTCTACCAGCTACCCCCTTTTTCCTCCAAATGCGACTTCATCAGACCACAGGACGTGTCTCCAGAAGTTAAGGTCTGTGTCTTGGTGTCTTTTGGCAAACTGATTTGCTTCTTTTTTTTTTTTTTTAAATCTTTCTTTAGGAGTAATCGCTTCTTTCTCGTTGAGTGGCCTTTCAGCCCATGTCGGTGCAGGACTTGTGGCACTTTCTTACCAGCTTCATCCAGCATCTTCACAAGGTCTTTAGCTTTTGGTTCTGGGGTTGATTTGCACATTTTGGACCAAAACACGTTCATCTCTTGGACACAGAGCCCGTCTCCTTCCTGAGCGGTGTGATGGCTGCACATTCCCATGATATTTATACGCACGTATAACTGTTTGACCAGATGAATGTGGCACCTTCAAGAATCTGGAAATTGCACCCAAGGATTAACCAGACTTGTGGAGCTCCGCGATTCTCTCCTTGATTTCTTTGGATTTTCCCGTGATTTCAAACAAGAAAGCAGAGTGTTTGAGGTGTGGCCTTAAAATACATCCCCAGGTGTGCCTTCAATTACCTCACATGTTGTCAGTTAACCTATCAGGAGCTTCCAAAGCCATAACGTCTCATCTGGACTTCCCCACGTTGTTTAACGACATAGTACTTTTTGTGTAGGTAAACTTTTGAACTCGAAGAAAATAATATAAAAATCTCTAAGAAATCCTCTCTCTCATTATTGTGGGATTTAGCAAAAGGAAATAATTTTGGCAACCCTGACTGACCTGAAACAGCTGAGGTCTAGTCTGATTTAACTTCAGATAGTGAGATAAAAAAAAATGTTATGAGTCTTTTTGCACAGTGTCTGTAAACTTCTGGTTTCAACTGTATCTGCTCCCAGGCAAAGTAAAGTTCTGTTTTCACATGCTCCCTATGAGACAAACCCACGGGAATGTTTGACATGGGTTTTTATTTATTTATTCTTTTTTTAACTAGCAGTGTAAGAGATCGGCATGACTTACTTCTGTGTTCCATCTCTCGCAGCTTTTCCGGGGCAATTCGGAGTTTGTCGATGTGTTCCCTAGCAACAGCGGCCCACTTCTGGAGAGAGTCCAGGGCGTTCCAAGGCCGTGACATGTCAACTGTTATCAGCAGCAACGTGTTTTCAATAGAGTCCACTGGAATGGCTACTCCCTGCAGACCTTTGTGGTAAAGGTCTCCATCCAACACCCATGCATTACATCTAGTGTGGTCTAAATATACAAAGACACAAAATAGTGGAAGATGAATGCACTCACTCACAATCTACTTCCATAGTAGTGATGAATACTGCTATGTATATGGTATTACCATCAACGTCATCATCGTGGACGTTGAAATAGAGATATTCCAGACCACGCCCTTTCATGTACTCTTCAACCCCTTGTAGCTTCGCAACCAAGGTGGTCTTCCCAGAGCCGACCTCACCTTGACACAGAAAAATCAAGACAGCAAAACAGAATAACTACAACAAGTCAACCACAACATGCTTTTTCCATGTCACATGTACCTCCTGAGACCTGAAGGATTCACAACTATTAACTTTTAAAACACAAGCATTGTTTGAAAACAACCTCAGATGTAGAACTTGTCAAAGTTTACTAAACCTTTACTTCTAATACACAGCAGGCATGGCCTAACCAGTTTCAGAGCTTAACCCTACGACTATCATTGCATCATGTATCATTGTATTTGCCTTCTTGTTAATCAATATAAAAACATTTCTGCTTACAAAAAAGTCCTTACATGTTATAAACATTTCACATACTAATGCTGCATGCTGTGTAAATAGTATATACACACGTATGTGCTTCATGCATTCCTAACAGGTAAATAATCATAATGATAACTCTTATCATTGTCATAAATAGTTGGATTACAGTTTATCGGAAAATGAACTGAAGCCAACCAAAACACTTAACTAAATGCTCACAATGTCAAATTTACACATGCACCATGCACACCACCATGAGTATAAGTCAGGAGTGCATAAATAGCTTAAAAAACATGGTTAGTAAATAACAAGCTATCCCCTGCACATCCAACACACTGTTCAAAATTAGAGCTGCATATATCAACAATACAAAACACAATATTATTAGTTTTAGTTACATCACAAAACGTGGCATGTAGCTCATAAATATTTTACACTTTCCCTAGACATTACTTGCATAAAATACTTGTAAAATTATGTCAAAATTAAAGACAAATGACTAATTGTTGCAACTCTAGAATTTGTCTTATCTGAAATAAATAATTTGACTGGTGGCGCAGAAAACCCCTTATCAAACCGGGGTATACCATCTGAAATTAATATACTGTTCGTCTGCACATATCTAAACATTATTTGTAACGTGAAAGCTGACAGTCTGAAATTGTTATCGGAGCCAGTGTTAAAAGGTCAAGTCTACATCCATCCCTGTACTGGTGCCATATTAACTTGAACCGACAGGGGGTCTGAATGCACTGAAGCAGAGCTTGCTGATGTTGCCATGGACAGCATAATAACAAGCAAATGGCCTCACAGCAGCATTGGTAACTCATCGGCTGATTAGCCGGAATGGGCTGCAGACAGCGGATTATCTAAGGCGGATGTATGGACAGTGTCGTGCGTGTGTGTGTGTGTGTGTGGACATCAGCAGGACCCAGAACCGCCCTCCAGGCTTCGCTCATGTAAAGCCCCGTCCTAAAGAAATCACAGCCCGGCGGTGTGTTTAATTCTGGATGCTAGATGGATGCATCACTGGATGCTAGAATGACTTGCAGGCTTTCAAAGCTGATCAGGTCGCTCTCACAAGATGATGTATTGTTGTGCGTGTGTGCGCGCGTGCATCAGGACAGGCACTAGCGGGGGGGGGATACACCTGTCTCTATGATGTGTGCAGACCCGAACACAAAAGCGCAGTGGGTCTAGAGCCACATAGCTTGGTGATAGGACTGAACAAACGCTGGCCGTCAGGGCGAGACGACCGGCGGCTCCGGCGGAGCCCGCGGGCCGGAGAGGGGACTGCAGAGGCGGTATACCCACCCATGACCAGGACGTTGTTCCCAGACGGTAGCTTTGATCTCGAATGGGTGGACACTTCGCTCAGAATGGTGGACCTGCGGACAGAGCAGCTCCGTTACAACACAACCGCACACAGTCGAGCCACTAATTCACCCACACGCAGCGGCTGACAGGCGGACAGCGGCTCAGACGAGCTAAGAGCCGCGGCGTCGCCAGGTCCGCCCGGCGCTGACGCTAGCTGGCCCGGTTAGCAGACTAGCTGTCAAACCATCCTTATCCCCGCTGCTGCACCCGCCGCCCCAAACACAGCCACCCCGCACTTCGGCTCCTGTCAACCCACCAGAGGTTCTGTCCGTCATCCTCTTCTGGGTTGGAGCTATCCGCTGTGCTCTTAGGTCCAGCGGAGGATAATAATGCACTCCTCCCTGAAGTCGCCATCTTCGCAGGGCTTGTAAACCTAACGGGGCGCCCGGATGTAGCAGCAGCGACGGCGCTCGGCTAACCGATGCTGGTGTGGTGTACCGCACGGCACGGCAGGGCAGGGCACGGCACGGCACGGCGGGGCCGGGGCGTGGTCCGTCCGCACAAAGCCTGGGCTCCCAAACACCCAAGATGACTTCACAGTTACACAATTGGTATAAACATATTCACAAAATCACGGAGAAGACAAGTATGCCATTATATATATATATATATATATATATAGTTTAATTTTTTTTTGTTTTTTTGTTTTTTTTTGCAAATGTGTATCCACTCACTTTCAGTGTTTTCTTCAGTGCGTTTAAAGCGACTAGTAAGACATACCCTATATTAGTTACAAACAGTAGGATGGCACAGCCTCCAATAATAATGGGTTATTCTGGAATGGTTATTTATATTTTGGCAGATGTGTTAGAATGAATTATTACACTTTTTGTCAAATGTTTAATAAAGTATATGTGCTGCCTTCTGAAATATTGTCTCGATTTGTGAATTAAATGGCATCGGGCCTAAGCCCGTAAGGAGATAAAGCTCTAATTCTATGTAGGATTTGAATGCAATTCAGATCGACACGGGTGTATAAACTGTTTATCAAAGTAAAAAAAAAAAAAATAGAAATTTGAAACTATATCTAAACACCATCAGTCCATGGGATAGTGGACTCAAGTTAACGAAATTAAAGACCAACACCTGACACATCAAACTAGTAAAATCGATTAAAGCTATTAAAATTGATATTTTTATGTATATATTTCAGCAGCAAATTCACATCACAAGAAGTTGCACACGTTTTGAATTAATCCAAGCTGAGGACACAGTGTGGGCTTCAGCTGCCAAACCGTCTCAGGTGTGCGGTCGCTGCTTATTATGAAACCACTGAAGCGCATCGCAGCCAATCAAAGCTGAGAACCTGGAAAATGAGTTTCCTACGGAGGCGCAGGTACACCATCACAACCACTAGATGGCGCACAAACGCTGTGATCGTAGCACGGTGCTTCCAATGGCACTGTGCGCTCTCTGCGGCCCCCGATGGAGCCAGCGGATTACAAACTCCAGTTAAGTGGCGCACCGTCCGCCTCCTCCCAATCTTTCACCCAGAGTAAGCCCAGCCGTGCGGAGCGCATCCTCACCGCATCCTCACCGTGGGACCATACGGCCCTGCTCAACTGTCAGCGCCCAAACTGGTGGAGCTCTGCAGTGTAGAGGGGGGTTTGGCGGGGAGCATAGGCTATAGATATCGGTGAAATGGGTCCAAGAGCCGCCGATGCATTCGTGATTGTCAAGTGAACGGCGGTGAAGTTCTTCCACTCGGATCTTTTTTCCAGGACGCCTAGGTGAGTTTTTTTTTTCTTTGCAAGAGATTCAAGCAGCATGGATAGTGCATGAGGGGTAATAGACTGTTATCTTCCCCGGACAGTTTCAGTTTTTGCAAGCGCTTCATATACCCCAAAATGTGAATATGCAAATAAATACTTAGGGAGATTTTTTATTTTTTTTTAATTTTTAAAAAAATTTTGGTCACAACCCAGAAAACTACCAATTTTGTTATAAGTTAAGACATTATTTTAAAGAAATCCACATGGACTTTAAATAGTCTGCCTTAAATAGGCTACTGTTAAAAAGTGTGAGGTACTCAGAAAGCATTTGCTTTTATTCTGTCCCTTTGTAAATATAGGAAAGAAGATCCACACAATTCTTCATCCCTGTTCTCTTGTCTCTTTTCCTCTGTACTCCCCATCATTCTTTCTCACTTGCCTGCCTTTCTACAGTTCATTCTCTGATCTCGTTAATCCCACTCTGTTCTCTTAACTCTTCCTTCTCATCCTTCTATGTCAACTTTAACAACATTCAAAGTGCACCAGACAGCTTCACTTCAATATTCTTTATCTTCTCAGCTCTGGTCACATTTTTCCTGTCCAGTTATTTAATGCCAAATTTGCTTTAAATAGTTGGGGGGGAAAATGCCACTTGCCTCCTCAGGATGAAGTGGATGTAAAGTGGCCTTTTTTTCTCTGATAATCAGCATGTGACCAAGCAATTACAGCAGGTATTAATGGGCCATCCTGTGCCTGAGTCTTAATACCAAATCTTTCACAGTCAGTGTTGCACACATCTGAAGGTGAATGGTCACATCTGGAAATACCCATGTCTGCACAGAGTCAAGGGTCAATGCAATTGAGTTGTCGTGATTGCCCCTATGTGCAGAAGACAAGCAGAGATTTGTAGAGCTGTGGAATGATTCTGACAGCGCTCAGCAATCAGTCGTGGCTATTCTGGCCTTTATTTGAGGAGTGATGGAAAAAAAAAAGAAAAAAACAACTCAGGCTCCCTTTGAGCTATATGCGTCTATGTTTGAAAGTAGTTTTCAAGTTTCAAGTTTCATTGCAATATTCAGATAACACTATAAATAAAATTCTTGAACTCAGGTTAAATGCTTTACATTGTAAATTGAAGAAATGTTTTACTAAATCTATTTTTTTCAAATGTTTTTTTTTTTTTGAAAAGTAGCAACCCTCACCTTGATTTGTGCTTTGTGCACTGGATAAGTGTTGAGATGGAATGAAGAAAAAGAAAACGTACTAAATGGAAACTAAATGGAAAGCAAGATTTAACAAAAATGTTTTGTATTGTTGTATTATTATCCAGTATTGTTGATCTGTCCTGTACAATGGTGTTGTTGTTGTTTTTTTTTAAACAACACCCCCATAGATTAGTCTTAAGGTGCACAAATCTTAAGCTGTGAATTTTTTCAAAGCACTTACACAACAATTAATTGTCCCCTTCAGTAATGGGTAGCACATGTGACATCTGATGCTTTGCTGAACTGCATGAGCAGGGTCTGCACACAGCAGCTCTGCCTTTAGAAAGCTTCCACATCTCCCTTCACTATCGGTGTCATCTGCTGTCAACCGGAACAGACAGAGATTTGCTGCTCCCCGCGCACGGACACACTCCCTCTCACACACACTCCAACATATTTCTGGCAAAGGGAGCCCACGCTTGGAAATGCAAGTAACTCCTTGCCACTCCCACACAGGTCTGTTGTCTGTCACACACCTGCCATGTGGCTGCGTCCGTTTCCTTCTGTATACAGCCCCCTTTCCCTTTGCTTAGCTAAAAATAATCACTCACACACATTTACAACATGAATTATGGAAGAAGAGAGAGATAGCGAGAGACATCCAGGTCAGAGTCAGACCCAATTCCAAGAGCTTCAATCCCTAAGGGTGAAACTACTAGACCAATGCATGAATATTCAGTTGGTACCATCTAGAACATCAGACCTGTGGTTATCCTTCAGTTTGGCCTAACTGGATCTGAAGCCACCCAGAAGGACACCTCTGTACGATATATCTTTGGTTACTGGGACTATACATTTTATGACTAATTATACATATAATGCAGTATTTTCAACATATTTTACAGCTTGCCTGGGTAAATGTATTATTATTCTAGCTACTCTTGTTACTCTTTCTATCTTTCTGTTAAACATCCATCTGCGGTGGGACAGACTCTTGCCCTAGATACAGCTCCATCTAACTGTTAAAAACAGGCTTATCAACACCTCTACACACCACTAATTAACACATTGTCATTTTTGCACCCATAGATTATGTGAGATTTTAATCCATTTACCACAGTCAGTTCCATTTATTTGTGTAGCGCTCGTTCACAACAAAAAAAAGTAATCGCAAGGGACTTTACATTGAAAGGAAATTCAGTACGGCCCATTTAAGACATCAGGGATCCCAGTAGATCGTATCGTACAGTATCATCACAGGGGATTAAAAACAAAAACAAAACAAAAATACTCCATTAGAACCAGACTCAGGGAGGGCAGCCATCTGACTGAAGTGTTTAACGGTCTGAGATGACGGCGAAGAAATATCAAAAAAGACATTTAGAGAGAGATCAAAAGACTTACAGGGCATGGCTGTGGCTCAGGTAGTAGCGTGGCCTTCCAGTTCACCAGCATACATTAGCCTACATTCTCTTTGATATAGTCATTGTTGTGTAATTAAAGCACTTTAGTGCCAGTATGAGCATTTGTAACAAGAGGCACTTTGTGGATCCTACTTAAAGAAATGTCATGAAAGCAGTGTTCATACAAGCAAAAAGTCCATCTCAGGGGATTTGAGTTACTTCCATGACCTCCATCCAGGAGACCCAAGTTCATCGTCCAACCCACAAGTTTTTTTAATGCCTAATTTCACCTTCCCTTGCTGTTTGGAGGCTTTGGCATTAAAAATGAATTGGTTGGATTTAGAAAAATGTCATGGCTTGCCTTAAAATAGATCCCTCTGCAATGTACTGCATGTTAGAAGTGTCCTTTATCTATTTTACCAGGGCACTAGTTCTTGCCCATCTGCACGACTAAAAGGAGGTGCAGGATCAAACGAAGGGTCTTATTCAAATACAAAAAGGAAAAAAGAAAACTCAGCATCAGCATGAATGAAAAGACTTCTGTTTCGTGCTACACCATGGGACGAGACTATCAATTACCTTAACAGTGTTCTGAATGAACTTTTCCTCTTCAGGTCATATAAAAGTGAAGATATGCTGAAAACTGTAAACCAATAAAGGTATAAACACTCAAACGGGAGCAGCAAATTAAAAGGGGAGTAAAGAGGAGAGACACCCTTAGTCTGTGCACACACACGCACTGAGAAGAGGTCTTAATAAACGGAATAACTGAAAATGCCTGTGTGGGTGGATGATGGAGGGATAACATGTAGAGTTATCTCTGTTTGGCCTTAACTAATGTTTCCTCATGTGTACGTAATATTGACTTTTTTTTTTCTTGTTCTGACTGCCAGATCAAAAAAAAAAAAAAAAAAAAAAAAAAAAAGCTGCCTTAATTAATATTAATGTGTTATGTGATTTATCACTTGGTAGAATTGCCTTCATCTTTACTTGTGTTAAAACATAATTGAATTCTAATTAAATCAATGCAAGTGGCTGATGGGCTTTATCATGACGAAGTATCATATTCTCCCCAAGGTTTTCCTGTAAAATGTGGCAGTGATTTTACAATTCATTCTCCAGCACCACGGCGATAATGCTTATGTTGCATTCATTATATATTTGAGAGTGTTGTATTTAGGCCCTGGTGAATATTATACAGTCTGTGGAAACCTGAGAAGAAGCACAGCAATATGTTCTGGGGACTCAGCAAAGCTCACTCTGTGCTTGTGTGTGGGCGTGCTCATATGCTTCTTTGTACTAATCTACAGTACTTGCACATACACTCGAATGTGCGTTTGCAATTACACATGCAGATGCGTTTGTGCTTATGTTGATGTCACATTTGTGTGTATTTGGCTACGTCGTGTGAAATTCGGTAGCTTCATTGTCCTGACCTTGTCCTGACAGTTGTCTGCTTAGTCAGGTCCACTGCACCTGCTTTTTTCAAGATAAACAAATATCTATCTATCTATCTATCTATCTATCTATCTATCTATCTATCTATCTATCTATCTATCTATCTATCTATCTATCTATCTATCTATCTATCTATCTATCTATCTATCTATCTATCTATCTATCTATCTATCTATCTATCTATCTATCTATCTATCTATCTATCTATCTATCTATCTATCTATCTATCTATCTATCTATCTATCTATCTATCTATCTATCTATCTATCTATCTATCTATCTATCTATCTATCTATCTATCTAAAATGACTCCTTTCTTTTCTTTTTTCTTTTCAGTGTGTGAGTCTGAGTTCAGCATGAGTAACATCTACGAGTCTGCAGAAGCCACGCTGGGCTTCATCAGCTCTCCCTGCCTGACCAAGGTGGAGCTGAGAGTGGCCTCCAGGGGGATCTCGGACCGCGACGCGCTGTCCAAGCCTGACCCGTGCGTGGTGCTGAAGATGCAGTCGCACGGACAGTGGTTCGAGGTACAGTAGTCCGAAAAGGTGATGAAGCAGGGAGAGGCCGATCCGGGTAAATGTGTCTCTAGTTGGAAAAAGTGTCTCATAATCAGAAAACGGAGGGATAATGAAGGTGAAATAAACCCTTATGAATCAAGGGTTTATTATTCTGAAGTGTCCTCTCTCACGATATAAAGTCACGCATTACTAGACCTTCTGAATATTATCTCGAGTGTGTGTGGTGTTTGAGGACGCAACACGATGGGTTAGTATTGTGCTCAGTGAGAATTTAAATACTGTGTGGAACATTTTCTTCTTCCAGTGGAAATCCAAATGCATAGCCTAAAAGCTCAGAGCATGGCTGGAGTCCATCACCCGCTGCTTTGACTTTACGACATACATTATGATGTCTGTTTATCCTCTTGTTGTGGTTGTTTTTGACAAAGTAAATTAACTTTATCTTAGCTGTTGAACATTATTCTCCTTCATTTATAGCTCATTCCATCATACTTGCTTTATGAAAAAAAAGCAATTTTGCAAAATATTACCAAAGAATGATGACAAATAATCCCTCTTGGGAAAATAAATAGCCAAAAAAAAAAAAAAAGTGAGAAAGAAAACTAAGTTTGGTCAAAATGAGGTAGGTCAAAGGAGTTATTATAGGTGTGTATATTAAATGAAACAAATATTAAAGAGCTTAAAGTTATATTTATAAGTTTGGACTGTCCTATTAATTATAGTTTGAACAGTCCCATGTCTTGAAAGATGAAACCATCAAACGTGAAATGACCCATGTACATCTTTTCAGACATCTCACACCTGGGAGAATGTCTTTTCATCACCTTTGCAGGATCACATATAGTCACTGCCCATTTCTAGGCAGATGACACTTGAAATTATTCAAGCTTCTCACTGAATACACATTTGCCTATATGATTGCATGTAATCAAGAACACGCACTTTTATGCAGAGCTCTGATTGTTGTGTTGGGTTTAGCATCTTATGAATTATGGATACTAATTCTCAGGCAGGTCAGCTGAAATCAAAACCTTTGCAGACTATAGTGATGATTAAATATATTTGTACTGACATGCAAAGTGTGCTCTCATTTTGGTAGTAAAAGCAATCAGACCCACATTTCCCTGAAGTCACCGTCAGTTTTATTGAACTCATTGTAAACTACACATAGCTCAACTCTTATTTGAGCGGGTTTTTTTTGTACGTGGAAATTGATAACTGCTGTTGCTTTTAAATGTTCCACGTCTATGCTAATTACAGATAAGGAACAGGTGCTCTTTCAAGCCTCTTTCAAAAAGACAATATTAAATTGTCACTGATGTGAGTAATAGCAGGCACAAATGAAGACTAGCAGACAGTAATACAGAAATAAACTTTTATTTAACTAAATCAAACGCTAAAGGTTATGCAGATATATCTTATCTAAGTAAGTCCTTGAAAAACAGAATTCAGCATTTAAATGAACTGTTAAGGGAAGTGGGAGAAGGAAAGGAAAAAGAAAAAGGAAGGAAAACAGTATGGCGAGTCAACTGGCAGAGGACAAAACAAGCAGACAGATAAAAAGAGACGTGAATTCACAGGGAAGTGATGGCTAACAAAATGAGGCTGTGAGATGACAAGCAACCGAAAACAGGCCTGAAATAACAAGAGGAAGACAAACTAACTCAAAGAATGCACAATGGAGCAGGCGAATAGAAAAATAACAGAGGAAATAAAGCTAGTTAAGAGCTTAGATCCAGGAAGAAAACACATTTTTAAAATAATCAAGTAGGAAAGAGGACTAGAATACACAACATGGGAATCTAGAAAAAAAAAAGGGAAATCAGATGATTATTCAAAAGAAGTAGAATTCAAGATATCAGGAAGACAGTGAACCTGTCATCCTTTAAAACATAGAAATAACATGGAGACTTGCACACATCGGTGGTGCATCACACATACACAGCGTACAGTGACCCGTATGTGCAAACACATTTGTAAATTCATACGCGTCGCTCATTTACGAAAACTATCCGGGGCTTGAAAGCGACACGGCCACATGCACTTGCACTTACAGTGGTTTTTTACAGAGGGTTAAGATCAAGTGATCAGAAAGTAGTGCAGAAATGGGCAACTTCGTCTTTTCAAACTCCACAAAAAGCTACTTGGTGCATCGTGGGAATGTAAGCTTTGTTTTTATGTCATTACGGGGACCAAAACTTGACAGGACGCAAGCTTATTTTGACCTCTTGTAAATGTACAAACCAAATTGAAGGAACACGAGTTTACAATCATTCTTGACGCTTTAAAATCGCTTTTGGGGTCACAATTCAGAATTTGTTTCTGGTTAAAGTTTAACTTGTGATGACTAAATTGAGGATAGGGGGCTTAAAAAAAAAGTCAGTGTAATGTCCCCTCACAAAGAAATGAAAACAAGTGTGTGTGTGTGTTTTCATGGGGGGGGGGGGGGGGGGGGGGGGGGGGGGGGGGGGGGGGAGGAAAGAATTAGTGCATGTGTCTTCCATTAAGCCACTTTGAGGGAGTGTGATAATAGACAAATACTATCACAGCCCATCAGATTCTGCCTCTTAATTGGACATTTGTTGCAAGAGAACGTTGTGGCTGTGCTCATGTCTTGTTTTGGCTTTAACGAGTTGCCAGCTGACTGAGGTAAGTGACAAAAAACAAAAAAGGCTTGCGATTGTGTATGTTGGCTGTGCAAGTGTGTGTGCAGCCACTTCTTTTCTCTCCTGTTTGAATCCATTCTCTGTGATCTAAAGGGATTTCAGCAATAAGAAGCTAACCAATTATTGCTGCCAGTGTTAAACATGTTTTGTTGAGAGAATTGCAAAAGACTTTTATTTGACATTCTGATCCTTTCTGCATCAACCCGTGGGAGAGAAGAAAATGTGAGATCAATGTTAGAGCTCCAGCCCAATATCTGTGTAATCAAACAGCTTGCATGATTTCAAGGCATCAAGAAAAATCTATGTTCAAGGTTCTCAAGTTGATAAGTGTAAACAATGTGTTAATGGCTATGTGGGGTATTGGCTGCGGTGCTGAAACATCTTTAGTGGTTCATAATCAATGCACTGTAGCAGCGAGTTGGATGCTGAATGAGGTTTTCATACTTCAGTGCACATGAGAAGTCAATTTAGAGTAAGGCTTCTAATAATAGATGGAAGAGAAATCATGTGAAGAACAGCTTTTGGTATGTTTTCACACAACTTTCACTTTTTTTGTTTTTATAAGTTTTTATCAATAAACAGATTGTCATACGTATAAAAATAAATTATCAGCAATTAGAATTCAAATCCACAAATAATTAAGGAAACAAACCACCTAATTAATTCATTTTTTATTGGTCTTAAATACTTTTTAAGAGATTTTTTTTGTTTTCCTTTTAGACTTAGTTTTTCATGCCAATAATCAAACGTGTGACCCTCTAGATACTTGTTTGCCAAACCTTACTGATCATCTCCAGTATGTACAATATAACTATAAACACTCACTTTGTCAGCCATGTCAGGCTATACATATTTATATGTATTTCTAAACATATTAAAAAGATGAATTTAGTTTATTTCTAAAACAATCCATTGTAGGAGCTCTTTGGTCTTACAAGCAAAAAAAAAAAAAGTGTTGTTATTTGTGAATGCACATATATGTTTGCAGGTGGACCGTACGGAGGTGATCCGCAGCAGCAGTGGTCCAGTTTTCTCCAAGATCTTTCTGGTGGATTACTACTTTGAGGAGGTACAGAGGCTCAGATTCGAGCTGCATGACATCAGCTCTGGCAACAATGGCCTCCGTGACGCAGACTTCCTGGGAGCCATGGAGTGTACCCTAGGACAGGTCAGTGTGCCCTCGGATTGAAAAGTAAATAAGGAACGTATTTAAAGGAAGCACTTTTATTAAGAAGAGATGCTTGTGATGAGGACAAAACATAAGTATATGATTGAATTAAAACAAAACAAAATTAAGGTTGTAGGAGGTTGGAGTGTTACTATAATCATTGCTTAGTTCCACATACACTGAATGTGGAACAGCATGTTAGATGCTGTATTTTGTATGTGTTTGTGTGTGTGTGTGTGTGTGTGTGTGTGTGTGTGTGTGTGTGTGTGTGTGTGTGTGTGTGTGTGCGTGTGTGTGTGTGTGTGTCTGTGTGTTTTGTGTGTGTGTGTGTGTGTGTGTGTGTGTGTTATTCTGCATGTCTGAACATGCGTTAGAGCAAGCTCACCATAAAAACCTCCAAGTGCATTTGATCTGAGTACATGTATATGTATATAGTATATGTGCTGAGGTGAATGCATTAAATGTGTGCAATCATGTCCATCAGTGCAACCAGCAAGTTTAATCTTTACAACACAGATATTTTTGTCTCAGGTGTGTGAGCAGGTAGGTGTGTTTCAGAGCGGCTTGCATCCAGTGTGATTATATATCAGGTAATATGTATGCTGATTAATGGAAGAAGCCGGTTTAAGCTCTGGATCCTTACACCTGAGGTCAGCTACTGACGCGGTCTGCATTTGCACTTTCATTGTCCTTGAGTCTTAGCCCTGAGGCTGCTTTGTACTTTTTTCAATGTATTTAAATGTATAAACGCTAATCTGCATGACCTGACTCACTTAATGGCTTACTGCTGCTTGTGACGGCTTCAGTCAATATTTAAAGATCTTGTTTATTTACTTTTATCATTTAGCATCCAGGACATTTAAAAGAAAGCAATTATTGCATTAGTGCTTAATGAAATGTTGGGTTGGATGATTTCAGGCAATAACCATCTGTCATATTTAAATGAGGAAAGAGAAAGCAAGCACAGCGTCCTGCAGTGTTACGGTCCAATCTGCAGAGGAGGGTAAAGGAGCTTATTCATGTTTGGCTCTCATAGTCAGAGATGCTATCAGCTATCAGCTGGTGGATTTACAATAGTCAGTTGCACTGAGATAATGGCCACGAAGGAGGAGGATTAGAAGGCCAGAGAGGTGTTATGAAATGGGATAGCAGGATGCCAATATTTTGCCTGCATGTGAACTGCAACATCCTGCTGTTTATCTATGGTTTTGTCAGGAAAAGCGCAACATTTCATATTATTACAAAAACTGCAGATTTATTTACTCCTATGATAATCACATAGTAATAATCACTCTATATAAAAAGAAATTACTGGAAGTAGCACAGTTTATTGCTGCACCTACAATTTTATTAAAGATGGATTAAGTGAGATGGAAAAGTGTCTTGTGGTCTGAGAAAAGTCAGCATCCGCAATGGTGGGCTGTGGTTCAGGAAAGAGCTTTCTCAATTGAAATGGAAAAAAAAAAAAACATGTCCAAAGAGGCCATAAACCATTGAGAAAAACTGGGAAGATTATTTTGTTTGTTTTGATATTAGGCCCTACAGAAACTGCCCTCCTTATGTCTTAAACCCTTAAACAGGGTTGTAAGGATTAAAAACTGCTCCCTGAATAGTTTCCTCTACTCCTCTTGAGCAGCCAAAGTTGGTCATAGATCTTTGAAGTGTATATGCAGAAATTGTTCTAATTCTAGTAAAACATCTTCAGTATTAATACTAATGGTAACAGCTGGGAAATGCTCCAGCAGACTCCACAAGCCTGAAAACTATCAAGGTAAAAGGAAAAGAAAAAGAATGAACAACAGATGTTCAAAAGCTTCTGATTGTTAGTGGTCCTAAGAATCAAAACATCTTTTACCTCGCTGATGCTCTTATGCTTGTTTTTCCATTTGATCTGCTTCTGAGTTAAGCTGACGTATCTTATTGTCCTCCTTTTGTAAAAACAGGACCACTTAGTTGTATCACAGATGTTACCCCAAAAGCACAAGCTCAGAGCAAATTCGTTATAGCTGAAGGAAGCCCCACACGATCTCAGGTCTTGGCAGATCAAAGCAGGAAATCCAAACTTTTCACTTGACAATTACTGATAAAAGCTACTTCTTTGAGTTTGCTGGATGTTTCATAAGTACACAATGCTGACATAAAGTTGAAGAGACGCGTAAACTTCGTGGTGGCTCAAACAGGCCCAGGCCAACCCTCTGAGGAATCTGTCCCTACTGCTGTATGTTTCAGATCGTTTCACAGAGGAAACTGACCAAAGCTCTACTCAAACAGGGAAACACTGCTGGGAAGTCTTCAATAATGGTATGACACTGCTTAGACACACGTGTACATGCACAAATCACATGCATACACACCCCATCATGCCCTCAAACACACTGCATATTCATTTGATTGAATTGATTTGATGATGTTGCCCCTTTAATTTATATTCCCCTTCCCATTTCTGTCTCATTAACTCTCACCTCCTTCCTCCGCCTGCACCTCTGTGTTGAATTCACTCACAATCTCCTCTCAATCTCCCTCTTCCTTCTTCCGCCCTACTCCACTCCTCTTTATAGGTGACAGCGGAGGAGTTGTCCGGTAACGACGATTACGTTGAACTTTCATTCAGTGCTCGAAAGCTGGACGATAAGGTTTGTGCAATCTTTAAAACAGTTTTCATGCACTTTTAACCAGTAAACATGCAAGTTTTCAGGTACATATTGTAGGTTGTGGGATTTGATGATGAAGTTGCTCACACAATACACAGGAGTACAATCTTGCATTACAGGAGGCCTGCTGAGATAGGTGGGCACCCCTCCTCTGCAATAACCCCTTTTTATCTCAACAACCCCACCACATACACAGATAACTATATTAATTTTTAGCTTCCACACACATGGCTACGGATGACTAATCCAAACAAGTCGTGCCCGAGGGGAAAGATGGAAGACAGCAGGAGGCGGGTGGGTAAATTGGAAAGGACAGGAGAGGGAGGGGTGAAAAAAAACCCACAAAAATAAGGTGAGGGGAAAAGAAGTGAAATAATGATTCATTTAGTGTATGAATGATATGTGGGGTTAAAGGCACTTCAAAGTGAATGTTATACATATGTTTGTTTATATTCTAAGGATTTCTTCAGCAAGTCAGATCCTTTTCTGGAGATTTTTAGACTAAATGATGATGGAACTGAGTCACTTGTGCACAGAACTGAGGTAATCAGAGTACATTCACACATATGCATTTCCGTTTGACTGTTTTAGAGTCGTGATTTGGAATAATCCCGATTCTTGTATTGCATGTGCACAGACGGTCATGAACAACTTGAGTCCAGTTTGGAAATCCTTCAAAGTTTCCTTGAACACGCTCTGCAGTGGAGACCATGACAGGGAGCTAAAGGTGAGCTTGGAACAGCACATTTTTAAGGAGGCAGTCTGTGTTATTTTTCTTTTTTAACACATGTAAAAACTCTCTGTGTGGAAAAACCTTGACCACAGTTCTCTTTATTAAGAAAACTCTCTCAGTGATGCACAAGCTTCTTTTTTTTTCAATAGGCTTTATTATCAGATTACATAAAAGAACATGACATTTATGAAGAAAACAAGACAAGCACCACATACTAAAGCAGACACAGATTTGGGAACCCAAAGCAAAGGAATCAGACTTTAATTATGCATTTATGGACATGGTTTGTTCAGTTGAGGACACATTTCAAAGCTTTGTAAATATCCTAAAATCTTGTCCTGGGAACCGGCACCTGTGGGCTCCTCTATGCAGCCCTCTTTTACTCTGAAGAAGAAAACATGCAGTTCCTGCGAACCAGAAGGAGGCTGTAAGAGGCAAGTAAGTTGCAAAATAACTCCAGGCTGTAATTAAAAAATGCCAGTCAAAACAAAAGAGAAGGTTTGGGTCCTTAAGACCAATAAAACTGAGCCGGCTGCTTGTATGATAACTCCACAATCCATTCTCCAGTCACAAATATCTTCAAGTAAGAGTCAGGAGAAGACACTGTTTCCTGCAAAATTCAAGAGTTTGTCAGGAGTTTGCAAATGAATATCTGAATTAGACTGTTGTATTCTGGAAACAGGTTCTTTGGAGTGATAAAGATAAAATAAAGCTTTGTTGTTGATGAGGATGAAAAGAATAAGAGAAGGTTTACATCGCAATGATTTTCCTTAAAGGGCTTTCTGTTATTAAAAATATATATATAAAAAAGACTTAAATGAATAGTAAGTGACGGCAAAGAAACCTCCAACAGTTTGTCTCATTTTTTTTCTCAGAGCCATGAGCCATGTTCAGGTTGTTTCTTGATGTCATTGTGTTATTGGAAGAACATCATCTGTAACTTGTCTTTGCAGAGTAGATCTGCGCAGGTGTGAGTTTGTATGTGTGCACTTTTGTGGAGGCTTCACATCGACTAAGAAGAGTTATTCTTCTCATGAATAAACATGAGCTTGTTCATTAAATATTCAGAGGCTTCTTAACACTGCATGGCTCCTGACAGCAGGAGAAAGGCCTCACACACCCACACATTCAAGCCATCAGCGAAGGTTTCCAGGGCTACCTGCGCAGAGCTTCAGAGCTATAGTGAGAAATGGCATGGCAAAAATTTCTATTCAGACCAGATCTTTCTTTTCACCAGGGTCTTAACTGACCAATGCATAAATGCATAGCCCTTCTGTGGTGTCTGGCTGTCTTTTCCTTTGTAGTCCTCCTTACTCATTTCTCCACCTCTACGCTTTTCCTCCTCTCTCCCTGTTGGTCTGTGGCTCTCTGCGTCAGTTAGTATTCAGTGAATGGAACAGAGCGTGTTCATTTTTTCATTTGTCTGGAGAACACCTCTTGCCAACTTGACGAGGATATAAGGCTGCTAGGGAAAGTACTCAGTGGCTTATACACAGAAATTACTGTAAAAAGACACACACACACACACACACACACACACACACACACACACACACACACACACACACACACACACACAACAAAAAAGGGCACTTCAGGTGCGGACTGTCAGTGGTTTAAGTGGGAGAGACGAAATAAGGGGATTACCGCTGGTCTTTGTTTTTAATCAAGCGCTGCTGGATTGGTTCTGATCACTCATTGATGAGTTGACTGTAGACAAGAATGTCACAAAAGTGTACAGCAAACTCAGTACTTTGTTGGGCCACTACAGGAAAGAATCAAGATTGTTCTACCCCTCCGTGGTAACTTTCTGTTAACCCTATAAAATGCTATTGATAAAAGAAACTCTGTTTGAGCGCTTGCATATTTGTTCTTTTGAAATTATCAGCCTGCTTCCTTAAGAGGCGTTAAGCCTTTTGCCCGCTGACCCTCGCTTGATTGAAGTCATTTGTCTTGTCAAGTAGCTCCTTCGAGAGAAACAAACGATTACGTCTAAACACGGACACACTCTCATAAAGCTGCCTCTTAAGCCGCGTCCCTCTCAGCGTCCTCAGATTAATATTTCACCGCTCCATTGCCCCCCCACCAACACCACCCTATCAATCATTCACCGTGGCATTTCTCTGCATGCCTTTGAGTCCAAGTGTGCGATTAGGAAGCTGTGTTGCAGCTGTGCTCTAAATGAGTGTATGCGTGCATTTGTGTATGTGCCCGTTTCTGCTACAGTGCACAGTTTGGGACTGGGACTCGAACGGAAAGCATGACTTCATCGGGGAGTTTCAGACCACGTTTAAGGAGATGATGAGGGCAGAGCAGGAGGGGAAGCAGGTAAGAAAATGCACACTCAAACGCCAAGGGTTCTATCTTTATATGCTGCATATATAATCAAGCACACAGTTCCCTCTGTACTTCCTCCTCAGCACTATTAACATATCGCCTATGCGTTTTTCCAGATCCAGTGGGAATGCATCAACCCTAAATATCAGATGAAGAAGAAGAATTACAGAAACTCTGGCACTGTCATTCTCAACCACTGCAAGGTGATGTTATGCAATATCATCCCCATAGTGTATTTTTCTTCATATATGTAACAAATGATGACCTATATTAATATATCTGTCAGTAAATTGTTCTGGCATCAGTTGTTTAATCTCTAAAATTCTATGTAATAGTAACAATTCCAAAAATTGATTTCCTTTATTCACAGTCAGGAGGTTACTGCTTTTGTCCAAATTATATTCTTAAACTGCAATGGATTAATTAATTAAGGTTTCATTTAGATTATTATTTTTCTTTAAAAAAGAAAACCCGAAACAAAACAAAACAACAAAAAAAAAACATACACACACAAACAAACCAAAAGCTCTTCACATTAACCCTTATTAAGGGAGGGGCCAGAATAAACAGGTTCAAGTGTCACTTTTGGTTCTGGCTGTTTACTTTAGATTGCAATTCTGCTGATTTTATTATTGTAAAACTGTATCTTCAAATGACATGGCAACTGGCTTCTTAGGGAATGTTGTTTTACCATTAAAATAAAGGTATAAGTTTGATCCCAAAAATGTTAAGAGAAATTCTCCATACCCCTGTAAATCCCAGCTGTGACTGTTTCCTCACTTGATCATGCTTCATGCGCGTCCAGCCTGGGCATGCAGAGGGTCCAGCCCAGACAGCTTAGCCTGGCCTCCCACCAGCGTGCGTGGTGTGTGAATTTTAAATCTGGGACGTCATGACTTTTATTTTGGCTACCACGCTGACAAATTAGAGCACGAGCACTGGCTGTGTTTCATGGATCTGTCAGCCACGGCATGAATCACACTGCGATTGTTAGAGCAGGAAGTCCGTTTTTAGCAAAACTGCACAACTAAAACATTTATTGGTGTCTCATCAGTAAGACTACATGTTTGGCTGTGTGTCCAGTATGTCACACCCATTGAAAATACTTTATATCAGATATTGTGATGATCATTTTCTTTTAATTTTAGCAACTGAATGTCATCAAAGAGGGATTTCTTTGACTATGTTTATAGCAGAAAGTCAGTGTTGGTGATAACACTGTAAGCATATTGATAAAATAAGTTCTGATAATCAGTGCTGCCCTCTCCCTCCTTGAACAACAACAAAAAAAAAAAAAAATCAAAAGATAAATCACATCGTAATTTGTTTCTTAGTCGCCATCTGGTTGCAAGTGATTATCTCACCAGTCTTCACTTTTAACTCATATCAACAACGTCTTCCTATAGACATGAAAGCAAAAGATTGTGCACAGGGCAGAAGCTGCAGCTTTGAGTCACTACAAAAGAAAGTTTAGTGGTATGAATACACACATGCACAGAAGCAGCAGCTCTGCAGAAGTCATGTAACACACTGCTTGTTAAAGCCGGCATTAGGCAGCAAGGCCTGTGGGTATGTCTGCAGAGCAGAGCTCTTCAGCTGTTTCCCTGCAGTACTCCGCCCCTTCCCTCCCCCAGTTCAAACGCTTTGTTGCTGTTATCTAAGTGGTCCTTCTGAGCAGCTAGAACTAAGCTTTCTGCTGTCTTGATGAATGTAAATTTGTGAGGAATTTTTTTTAAATTGTCACAGGACCAATTCAGCGCGTACTTGTTGTAGGATATAGGCTCCTCCTTTGGAACCTATTTTGGACAGCGATAGGTGGAGAAATAAAAGATGTACACTGAATAGTTATGCAACATCTTACCCTTAGGACCTAATTATCTTCAGTTGTGGATGTGCATACTAGCAAATGCACGCATCACTGAGGTGTACTTAATTGTAGTGCCCATTTGAAGTCCACTTAAGAATGTATTCTGTTCTGCACATATAAACTACAAATATACATTGAAATGATTCCTCTCTGACAGATCATCAAAATGTACTCCTTCCTGGATTACATTATGGGAGGCTGCCAGATTCAGTTCACCGTAAGTTCCATCATATAAACTATACAATATCTCTGTTTGCGGCACTATACCTTTTCCGTGTTCGTTTACACTTGAGCTGTGGGAGTCTGTATACCTGTTTGTGTTTGCGTTTGTGTCGTAGGTGGCGATAGACTTTACAGCGTCCAATGGCGATCCGAGAAACAGCTGCTCCCTCCACTACATCCACCCCTACCAGCCCAATGAGTACCTCAAAGCACTGGTGGCTGTGGGGGAGATCTGCCAAGATTACGACAGGTAGAGTGCACTTCATCAATCATCATTCACCTCATCATTCACATTACATTATATGTCTTTGGGGATAAAATCCTGTCTTCAGCAAATGATTTATGCATAGTCACGCGTAAAGGAAAATCCATCCATCCATAATAAGCGAAAATGCAGACGTAGTGTGTGAAAAACTAGACATATCTGGGATTCCTTAGGAATTGAGAGGCTTGAAAGCAAAAAGATGCTGCCAAACAATTGCACTAGATTAGTAAATCACGAGCAAGTGTGAGAACACCTATAAAAGCAGACATTTTGGAAGTTTGTTGGTCTGTTTAACTGTATGTTAGCACAAAGCCAAGGACGTAGTAAATCAGGAATGATGAGAAGCTCTTGTTTGTCCAGGACATTGTTCTACAGTGATAAAGATCATTCACAAGTGGGAAACCATTAAGGGAGCTGAAAGTCTTCCCAACAAGTTACTCCCAAGGTCAGACTTTGCAGTTTCAATAATTAGAGAGAGAGAAAACAACACCGCATCAAAGACTCAACAAGCTCATGTTAAATGTCAAAAGTCATGACAATTGAATATTTATGGCTGGATGAGTTATGTGCAGAAAAACTTTTCTGACGGTAAGATATCTGAAAGAATCATGAGATGACTGGAACAATATTTTTTGGATAGATGAAGTCAAGGTGGAGATGTTTGGTCACAACACACAACAAAATATCTCACAACAAAACAAGGACGGTGGCAGCGGGGACATGATGTCGGCCTCTTTCATAGCCAGAAGGTCTTGGCGGTTTGCAGTTATTGAGTCATTGTCTATAAACTCAGATGTGAGGTTCAACAGCTAAAGTTCGGCCTAGGACAAACAACGGGTAAGAAAGGAAAGCGAAAAGCAAAGGAAAGTCTGAGAAAGAAAAGTATCAAGGTGTTGTATTACTCAGAGAAAATGCCTCCAGATGTGACTGAAGAAACATTTTAAAGAAGCGAGGACCAAAATTGCTCCAGTGTGATGTGAAAGACAGAACATCAAAAAGAAAATGATTTGTTCGTGTTATTGCTGCTAAATGTGGTTTCACAAGCTTTTGAATCATGGTGTGAACCCAGCTTTCATATGCTGTTGATGCATTTCTTTTTTTCCTTGTAGTTTTTGTTAAATAATTAATGGCACAGTGTAATATGTTTTGTTGTATTAACCTCATTTTAAATCATCCTCGGGAACAGAAAATTATTTATAAAATGTTATGTAAATCATTACAACTGGAAGAGAATGTACTTTCTTTTTAACATGATTGGAGGCTTGCTACGGAAAATGTTTTTAGATATGAATGCTTTTGTTCATTATTTGTCCTTCTTTTGTCACCATGTTTTTCAATGAATCTTGTGTCTCCTCATTTCTTCAGTGATAAAATGTTCCCTGCATTTGGTTTTGGAGCTTTGATACCACCTGACTTCAAGGTAGGACATGTAGGGATGTGTGTATGCAGAGGCGGGGGGGTACTTCTGGATACTTCAGATTAAGGTTTAAGACTTCTTTTGGATGCACATTTGTTGCATTTGATCTAGATGAAAGTAAAATATATCTCTCGATCTGTAAATTGGACTTGGCGTGCTGTGTGGAGCGTTTGGTTTGCCGCAGCCGTTAAAGGCCCTCTGTTCTCTACCCTGCCCCAAGGTTTCACACGATTTCGCAGTGAACTTTGATGAAGACAATCCTGAATGTGCTGGTGAGCTACACACACATGCGCTCACACACGACTGTATACACTACTTTGGACTTTTTTTTCACATGCACATTCATGCATCAAAGAGCCAAAAGCCCTACAATGCAGCCTCTGCATGCCTCTCATCTCTCCTTCTCATCTCTCAGTTCCACATTTCTCCCTCCGTAGCCTTCCTTTGTTTCTTCTTCTCACACATACAAATTCACAGAGGAATGCATGCACACCCAAACATACACACAAATGGAGCTGGGAGATTTGTCACAATGCTGCAGGATGTATTTAAGGCTCTGCAACACAGAGAAAAACAACACTAATCTCTATGTGTGAAATGGGCTTCTGTGCTCTTCTCCCAACATAGCTGCAATTCCTGCTGCTAAGGTCCACGTGTGTCACAATGTGTTTGTGCGTATTATATGGGAATGCTTTCTGAAAAATGCTCAGTCACCCCCAGAGTGAAATCACGTGTTGCGAGTCTGATTTATTATAGCAGATACTTTTGCACTTACAAGAACTTTGACTTTGCAAGGTCAGCACAGTGCAGACTGATGAGTAGACAAACAAACAGGCAGCAAAAGAGCTTACATGTACATGTCTTGCAGGGATCCAAGGCGTTGTGGAGGCCTACCAGAATTGCCTTCCTAAGATCCAGCTGTATGGGCCCACCAACATCGCTCCAATCATTCAGAAAGTAGCCTCGTCTGCTTCTGAGGAGATGCACACCAAAGAGGCCATGGTGAGCGAGAGAATACCAATAAGTTCCTGCTGTTGTGACTGTTGTTGTTTGCACTGGCTGACAGGGAGATGAGGAAAAGAGAAATAACAAAGCAAAGACAAAAGTGAAACATCAGAGATGGGGGAAGATTATCAAGCTGAGATGAAGTGAGACGAAGGGAGGAGCGATTGACATTTATTCCAGTCGTGAATTTCAAAACATGCATATCCCTATGCCTACATGCCTCCTGACTGTCTCTTGAAAACCCTCTTGTAGAATAATCATTGTCATTAAACATCTATTCCTGTAAACCTGTAAACCAGGAATACTTCATTTTGCTGATCCTGACGGACGGCGTCATCACTGACATGGCGGACACCCGGGAGGCCATAGTACATGCCTCTCACCTGCCCATGTCTGTCATCATCGTTGGCGTGGGAAATGCAGACTTCACAGACATGCAGATTCTCGATGGCGACGATGGGATCCTGCGTTCACCCAAGGGCGAGCCTGTCCTCCGTGACATTGTCCAGTTTGTCCCTTTCAAGGACTTCAAACACGTAGGTGCTGGTGAAAGGTTTTGGGCAAGATGCTGATTTTCAGCTTTTTTTTATGTCATCTGCTACTGTTTCTCTGCAGTTGTTATAGATATCATTGATATCCAAAACTATCCTCATTCTCATTCTCTCTCTCTCTTTTTATATGTTTCAAAGTTGCATTAATTTCATCAGCTTCATGTCATTTGATATCATATGTCCTTTTGTTTCTATCTTGGATTTGTCACTGTGGTCTGGTAATGAGGATGAGGCGTTTCAGTTGATATTTTGTGGTTTTGCATTGTCTTGTTGGAAAATGCATGGACGTCCCTGTTATCCTAAGAGCTACATATAATGTTTAAAATTTTAAGGTCCTTACTTTTCTGCGTTAAAGCTGCCATCAAGAGAAGTGTGAAATATGAAAGCCCCTCCCCATCGTCTGTTGAGGAACATTATTTTTCAATATTAAAATTATTTTCCCACCCATATGCTGGTAAACTTGAGATTATCTGCTCATCTTTGCTTCTCAAAGACTCAGCCTTTGATGGTTACGTCTTTTGTTCCAAATCATTATTATTACAATACTACTAAAATGGCCACATAGTATTATTTAATGTGTCACAGGCCTGAAAGAAAGCACTCATATTAACAAATTAAATTAAGGTGATTAGAAAATAAAAATGAAATATCTTGGATTCACACTGTCCACGCAGATATAAAAGTCAAATTCAATGTAGAAATCACTGCGCTTTTATTTTGTACTTTCCATGTAGTCTTTATCTGTTATGATTTGGACCTATACTTACTGATGCTGAATAATTCCTTCTTCTTCCTCTTCATTTCTTCGTCTTTAATCCAAAGAGATGAGTCCTAAAGTGCTAGGAAACCAGCACAGAAGCCCAAAATCTGCATCGACTTTTGCAGTGTTGAGTATTTTATTTATTATTTTAAGCATATTTTAACTGCCAGATTGATTCTCACTAAAACCCAAAAGTAAAGGATCAGGACATTGTCCAGAGAGCCACATTAAGAATACTCCTACACAGCTACCGTGCTTTGTTGCGTGGCAGATTATGTGAACAGCACAGTGAATAATAGGCAATATTATATATATATATATATATATATATATATATATATATATATATATATATATATATATATATAGTATTATATATATACGTGTGTATATGTATGTGTATGTATGTATGTATGTATGTATGTATACTCTACTGTATATAAATGATATATAAATGATGTAACAGTATGTGATGAATGTCATTTGTTTCAAGTGAAAGACGACATAAGTAACTTTTCTGTAACAACAGCCATCTGAATGACCAAAACGTGAAATAAGGCATAGTCTGAAAACAACTCAGTATTCAAATAATCCAAATCATAACATTTTTAAAAGCTGTGTTTCAGCAGCGCTTAACTTGTGTGTTCTTGTCTAACTGTGTAAGCAGGCATGTTTTTTTGGGCTTAATCTCTCAGGAATGAGAGTAATATGTTCCTTGTGCTCGTCGTTACATATAAATTCTCTCTAGTCCTCCACTCTCTTGAGTGGCTGCGTGCGCATCTGGAAGCGTCTGTCTCTCTTTTTCTCTGGTAGCGTTAATTCTGCCTGGCTCTGACCAGATGGGTTTGGCAGAGTCCGTTATGGTGAGTTTGGTCTGTGACAGGTTAGAAAATTAAGCAATTACATCTGATCGAATCAGTAAGTTAAGGAGTCGGTAAATTAAGGATTAGGAGCGTGTAGTGAGCATTTGAAGATGGAGGACTGGACAGGGAGAGAAGGGATGAATAATTTGGATGGATAAAGGAGAGTGGAGGGCGAGAGACGGCTCGCCGGTGGTGGTGGTGTTTGGGTGGGGGTGGTGGTGGGTTGTCAACAGAAGACCAGAGCTAAAGACAAAAGCGAGCGAGGGAGTGTGTGACAGAGGTGGAGAGGTGATTTTCTGCTCCGTCGTTTCTTTTCAGAAGGGATTAGCTGGACGGAGCTGCTGACAGGCGGAGTGGGGGATAACAGGTAGATGAGAGTAGAGGGGAGAGCGGGGGAGTGGGTGGAAATGAGAGGAGGAGGATAAGGAGGTGACGGAGGAGGATGGGTGAAGAGGTTGGGGTGGAAGCGCTTTGATGATGCATTGTCTCAGGAACTTATGTGAGACTGAATACGACAGTCTCTGACTTTGAGGACTCAGAAGTGTGTGTGTGTGTGTGTGTGTGTGTGTGTGTGTGTGTGTGTGTGTGTGTGTGTGTGTGTGTGACTTCTGTGGGAACGTGTGTGCATACTTTCTTTTGATACTCAGTGTATCTGTTGTTTTTGGTGTTTTCATTTTTTTCTTTTTGATATATGTATGTGTGTGTGTGTGTGCGTGTGTGTGTGTATCATGATTTCCATTCACTGCTCATATCATTATTTGTTAGATGCCAGTCTTTTAGCTCATTACTGAACATTTTTACATTATACATTTGGACTGTAAAAGGTGTATGAATATGAATTAATTAGTTTGCATGCAATTTCTAAGCATTTCAACTGCAACAATGAATTGTAGTTTTACCATGCGCATAACTCGCTGAATACTTCGTGTTCATAGTGCTTCATCAGTGTATAAGACCAATAGGAAAATATTAAATTTGTTCAGGTCTCGTTTAACTCTCCAAATTTTCTGCCATGACCCAACACTGCATCTTATCTTTGCTTAAATCTGGAAGCCATTACCGACCATTCATCAGTTATCTCTATCGGATTTCTTTCTGTGGAGGCCGCCAGAGTACTGAAGCCTGTCTAAGGTGACATTTAAGTAGTACACTGACAGCAGGACCATTACTTACACACCACACACATCATACCTGTTATTGAACATGCATTTCTTTTGAAAAACATGCAGTGACAGTGACAACATGCAAATGTGCAGCTACAAAGGCTTCACCCTACCAGCAGCTGTGAATTGTCTTGCTGCGAGGCATTGGTTCCCACCACGGCATCTTTTACCTATAATAAATAATGCATGAAGTGCTTTACGATATATATTGCTATGACTGTGATGATACTTCTCAAAAGGAGTCTTCAACAATATGCCAGCAAACTGAAAATATTAATAATGTCAAGCAAATTGGTAACACACAGAGTTTTTTTGAAGCCGTCAGTTGCCTCAGTTTTTGTCAACCCGCAGAGCAAACACAAACAAATATAATTAGATGATCGTCCATTAATACGCCCGTAACATTGCAGCAAAACCACAGCAAGGTTTGAAGTGTGTGATCTTTTCCTTTTAGGTTTGAGAGAGAGAGAGAGAGAGAGAAAGAGAGAGAGAGAGAGAGAGAGAGAGAGAGAGAGAGAGAGAGAGAGAGAGAGAGAGAGAGAGAGAGAGAGAGAGAGAGAGAGAGAGAGAGAGAGAGAGAGAGAGAGAGAGAGAGAGAGAGAGAACACTTTTATGCAAAATCTGACAGAGGCTGTCAAGATGTGAAGCCTTTTTTTTTCCTACTGTGCCATTCTGATGCACACACACGGCATATAAAAACCTCGTCATGAGGCCAGAGAACAAAAAAAGTGAAAGCTGGATTGTTTTTGAGATTGTCTGGTCACATGAATCTCAGCGGTCTACACCTTTGGCAGCACCAGGCACAAAAGAAATTCTGAGGTTTCTAGCTGAAGTGCGTATTTGTGACCTGTCTCCTCCTGACTCTCTGTCTGCATTTTCAGGCCTCACCAGCTGCCTTGGCTAAAAGTGTTCTGGCAGAAGTTCCTAACCAGGTGGTGGATTACTACAACGCGAAAGGAATTAAACCCAAGTGTATGTCAGACTACGAGTCCACAAGAACCTTCAGCCCCTGACAATGGACTCTGCGCACACACACGAACACAGCTCTGCACACTCTCTCATATACATATATAAGTGATACATGTGAACATTCAAAACACTCTATAATACATATACATATTCAAAAGCACAAGCAAACATACACACATGTGTACACACAACAGTACTACATACAGTAGTCTAGCACAGAGAAATAGCTTGTAATGGTGAAACAATTTGAACTACTCTCTTGATGACTATTGCATGTTTGGCCACAGTGGCATCATTTGGAGAAATTACTATATCTAAAGTATATTGTAAAGGTATTTCTAGGAAAATGAATAATCTTCTGAACCAGCATGCAAACTCTGACCATAGCCAACCGAAAGAAATGGCACTGATACCTCGATTAGATAACTAGCAAGTACATAAACCAAAAGATCAATGTGAGGAAAGCCTAAATATGAGCCCGCCTCTCTGAAAATGCTTAGAATTAGCATTGCAAATGTTATTTATTGGAATGGTGATATTTCAGTGAGTGTACTGCATAAATGCATGCATAATGCAGATCCCACTAATGTCCAATCCCGAGTAGCCGCTTGCTAGTTATGAAATAAAGTATCTATGTCATTTGTGCGAGACTGGAGGTCATCTCGGGTTTCCGGGGTTGTTTTTTTACAGATTTATTTGTGATTTTGCTAAATGGGAACAACAAACTGAATAATTGTAATAATTTCTTAATGACCTTCTTAAATTGTAAAGAGTTTTGGAGAGGGCAGATAACTGTGTGTGGTAGACACTCATCTGTGGGCTTAAATGAAAAACTTTTTTTTTTTCCTGTATTCTGCATGTTGACAATAATAAAGTTACCTCCGTTTTCTCATTGTAGTGTGATGTCTTCTTTGTGTTGTGTGTGTGAGATCTGAGTTTTGCTCATGTTGTGGAGACCTGAATTTTCTCACAGAAGCATATCATGGATTGTGTTTCCCCTCCTGATGTCTGAAAGAAATTCTCTGTGATATAAATCATTACATTTAAAATATGTGTTAGGTTTAAAGTAAGTTTAATGCAAATAACAGGTATGGTTAATGTTAGAGGAAATCCCACATTGGTTACTTTAAGTAAGCGCTTGAAACCATCTTTTGATGGACTCAGAACCAGCTTCATTAAGAACAAAATATAGTTAGATATTACTACAGGTACCCCGTGCAGGTAGAAACATATTCATTTGCTACTTTCAAAAAAATAACATGGGTGTAAAAAGAGGCCATTAATCTGTTGCTCCACCTGTTTACACCTACTTTTCATTCATTTTGATGCGAATTCCACACTTATGTAGTTCTGTGGATAATCTGTCACGGTCTCGATGCTGATATACCGTGACAGCACTCACAAGTTGAAAACAAAACCAGTGTCACGTAGCAGCTGTGCTCTGAAGTATCTAACCACGGTGGGCAATGATTAAGGCAGAAATTTTCCATAAATCTATGATTTACATTTGATTAAACCTGAAGGGAATTAATGAAGACAGTGTCTCTCTGACAACAAAAATAGGTTAGTATGCCATCCAGCTGTATTGAATCATTATGCAGAAAAGCAGAAATGTTATGTAATGTGTGTAACATAGTTTGTTGGCAAGTTATTTTTTTTCCTTTGTTAGCTCCTAATTATACATTCCATTTGTACTTTAAAAGCAGACCTCCAGAAGGATTTGATTTCACACGTTTCTTTTTTCTTTCTCCTGTTTAGGTATACCTAAATACTGAAAGAACTGAACCTCCTTGGTCGTTCACTTGGCGCACCCACAGAGAAATAACACTGCCCCCCCCATAGTCGCCGTCATTGATAACATCCATGTTCCAAGACACAAATTAAAATGAGAAGAAATTATTCTATTAATCTGCATATAGTTAATTAGGGCAAGCTAAACTTGGACTGTCCTGAGAGTATTCTCCATACGTGCCTCATTTTCTGACAGATCAGTATTCAGAACACGGCCTCCTGATATCTGTTTCCTTCTCGAAAACTACCCAACTTACCCCACATGTACTCTGAGACTTGAAGGATAGTTAAAACAGCAGCAGTAATTTTATTTTTATTTATTGAATTTTCAATTATTTGAAAGATGAAGACCAGGAATGCAGGTAAGAAAACAGACATGACATCAGGGAGGAAATGGGGAATGTATAATGAATGAAAAGTAGCCCACAAACCTAATCCAAATTAAATAGGGTTTGGGATGGTGTCATCGTTGACGGCTTCAGTCAGGGAAATCAGTCGTGTTAGTAGTTACGTTTGGTTCAGTACGTAAGTGGTAGAGAGTTGTGGCATGTTGCTCTTTGTATTTTTTTTCCTATTTGTATTTAGTTGTTAAAATTAGATATGCAATTATGGTTTGAAACACGTGGCTTTAATTTAACATGTATATATAAACATGCAAAGCAGCACTTTTGCACCACTGCACCATGTTTACCTCGTTTGCTTGAGATCTTCAAATAAAATTGTCATTTGCAGGTTACCTCTGTTACTGCACTACAGTTGCCTCTTTGTTTCCTGTTTTATTAATTTACCCTGCTCACCCGGAGCCCTATAATGTTATGACTGAATTTATTTTTTTTAAATATCATTGTCCTTTAAATTAAAATGCAAATCATAAGTATGAAGTCAACAAACCTATCCCTTGCGGAACCTTAGTTTTAAGCCCTACTCCTGCGGAACTATTTTGGCTGGGTACCGGAAAGATAAAGGGTGACATTTGTTGCAGGAGAAGGAAGGCGTGAGTTAGAAAATGTTCCGCGACAACAAATGTTGATAGTTTATGTGTAGTCGCTTTTCTTTATCGCCATATTAGGACCCAGTTAAAAAGAAAAGTGGTGTTATGGCCGCGTGGGGCTGCCGGTTTCTGCTTCAGAGGGGGACTTTGATCGCGTTTGCTCGCGCCGCAGCGGACAGGTAATCATGCTAAGTGGCTAGTTACCTCACATGTCGTTAAAGTTTTGTTTAGAAGATGGTTTTTATACTCTTTTTGTTTTCTTTGGAAAAAGAAAAAAATCGTTTATCCAATTCTCGTCGTGACAAAAGGTCGCCGGGTCAATAACGTCCCGCAAGGGACCGAAAAACAAAACAAACACAAGCTCTACAAACCCATGCAACATTAAGACATTTTTCCTACAGAGTTGTGTGTTTTTTTTTCTTTTATGTTCAAGGTTTTCATTTGATGGTGCCTAAAATCTTCTCATACTGGTTCGCACTGTTGCCTCACAGCAGGACGGTTCCCGGTTTGACTCCCGAGCCGGACAGGCGTCTGTGCGGAGTTTGCTTGTTCTCCTTGTGTTTGAGGGGTTTTTCAGGGTCATCCGGCTCCTTCCCGCAGACCACAAACATGTACGTTAGGTTGAATGCTGACTCGTAGGTGTGTGTGGGCATGTACGGTTGTTTGTCTGTATTTGTGGCCCACTGGCCCTGCGGTGGACTGGAGACCTGTCCAGGGTGAACGCCTGCTCTTCCCCTGTAATGTTGGGATATGCTCCAGCAGACCCCCGGGACCCTGTGTAGGATTAAGCGGGAATAGAAATGGATGGATGGCGTCTTGGAAGCCTTCTATAGTAGACATGATCAGTTCATCAGAGTCCAACACTTTATCCACTTCTTAGTTAAGTGAACTTAAATCATGATTTATATCTGGGCATCTGATACAAAACCATGTAAAAGAGAGAGTAAAAATAATTATTTTGCCACATATTCAGTCTGGTGACAGATGCACTTAGGGCAAGTGACTCCTTCCTCCTCTTTTTCTGAACAAGGCTTTATTGAATTTTCAGTTCACATACAGCTTTATATTGCATATTTTACTCAATTTGTTTTAACCACCCCTTAAACAAACTTTAAATCCTCCAACTCCTTTCTTACAGAACAAAATTTGCAAGTATATAATGAAGTATAAAAAAAGGAAAAAAAATATAAAAAGTTAAACCCTCAAGTGAATCCCCTCCCTCCATTCTGCATCCTCCCCTTTAAGAAATATCTCTTTGCCTGGCCTCAGTGTATACCTTCTCAAAGGTTTGCAAATGTCTTTGTACATTTGCAGTTTGTTCTTTAATATGTATAATAGTCTCTCCATTGACGTATATTCCACCGCTGATTTAATCCATGTGCCAGTAGTAGGTGTGTCAGTTTTCTTCCAGTTCAGCCCAATGATACTTTTGGCCTGTAGTTTAGTAAAATTGATACATTTTCATTCTTTAGGTTTAAGATTCAGGTCTGTTCAATACAGATAAAACGGAATATTTGGGCTCAACTGGGATGTTCATATTTTCCAGCATTTTAAAAATTTGTCCCACTCCTGGACACAATCTATGGATGTTCCTTTAGTCTCACTACACTGACAACATGTGTTCCAAATGTTACATTTATTTAATTTAACAGGCGTTACAAATGAATGTATTAACCAACTGTTTTGGAGTAGTTTTAAGCTGGTGTTTGCTCTGTGTTTGTGAGATTTTTTTCACCGGTTGATTGCAAGTCGTCTACTGAAATGTCCCCTAAGTCTGACCTCTAAATGTTAGGTTTGCTTCTCCTTTCTCCTTTTTGTGGGGAACATTGAGCATACTGAAGTGGTATTAAGGGTCCCTCAAGCCAGAAACACTAAAGGGATTTTTTGACTTGCTCTACCCCCCATTTACTGTGCGAGTCTGAAATGTAAGATAACCATATACATTTCAAAGATTTTATGGTAAGATGCACCCTGCTTCAAAAGTCACTGGATAATCATTTTACCAAAATGTGATTTTATTTTCGACCAAAATATTATTTGACTTTTTATTTTTGTTATTGATAATCAGAAGATGGAGCTGTTACTCCCCGGAATCACACCATTTGCAGAGTGGCTTTCCCCCAAATAATGTAGCATAAATTGAAATATGACCAGTCCAGCGTGCCTCCGCAACTCCTGCTGTTGTTCATTGGCTGTATTGAACTTCTGTCTTTGTCTCTTCAGTTTGTTAATGACCTCCGTTTCGTTTCTTGCAAAGTCGTGGTCTTGTCATTTTAGAGCCAGATGCATATCCCGGTTTCCGTAATATCCTGATTTTTTTTTTTTTAGCGTCCTCTGCTCTGAAGACGAGGAGCTAACGGACCTCCTCGTCTCATTATCAGTAAATCCCACCCGGGTCACACCGTCATTCTGTTTACATTAGACCTGACTCACCATTAAGTGTACCTTGGGAGGTGGGTTATTGATGGGGCTGGCTCAGCATGCAACCTTGTGGCAGTTAATGTAAAAAGGACAGGTTGCACGCTGGATTGGGGTAATAAACTTTGCTTTTCCCCCGAGCCTTTTGCTACTTAAATCCAAGTGGTAAAGGCTTGTTTTTTAAAAAATTGATTGATGTAGAATTAAACAATTAAAACTTTAATTAGAAAGACTTTCAGCCTACAAAATGCTACTTTCTTGAGAGTTTTGCCGATGCCACCATTAATTTCACAATTCAGTGCAATTAAAAATTAATTTCAATGTCTTCTTCACAAACTACTGTTTAACCACACAGAGCTACTTTTCTGTTTGAATTTATAAAAGTAAGCTTTCATAGGGCGTGATTTCAGTTATATTTTGTCATCTTGAAAATAAGAAAAATGAGTATAGTAAAGGAGATTTTTATTTTTTATTTTTTATTCTGCACCACAGTCATGTAAAATTATATAAAGCAAGACAAAATGAATTAATTAGGGGTTTGGTCTTTGAATTGTTGGACAGCATTTGTTCTGAGTCAAATGACTGTGCAGATTGTTTGTGAATGCTTTTAGAAGTTAAGCTTGGCATTTTGTGGAAAAGTTTAAACATAAACCACAGTTTGTTGTAGGAGCACTAAACTTTTTGTTCTCAGATTTTTTGTAACCACAGTTTCCTCTGCAGAATGAGATGACATGTGGCACAATGATGTGAAGGATTTGAATTCAACTATTTTGGTGCAGTTAGTTTTTAAATGTGTATACTATTTTCTTGTAAATTTTTTTTTTTTTTTTTTTTCTTGTGCGTGTCTTCAGCCAACAGTCATTTTAGTGAATAGAAACTTTCACCTTTACTTATTTTGTTTTGGGGAATAAATAAATAAATAAATAAAATTGACTTGAGTGCTTTAGGTCTGACAAGTTGACAATTGTTCCAACAACATTTTTCAGGTGACAAATGCTTGCAGCTGTACATTTAAAAAAGGAATCATCGCTTTGAATTGTAGAAAAATACAAAATAAACAAGCGAATAGCTTGACGAGTATACCTGGGTGACTTCGTATATTTGGGCTGCCCAGGCAAGTGTGTGGGGAACTGAAATGTGTAACGTGGAAATACTTTTCCTGGTCAGCGTTTTCCTCTCTTACCAACATTGTGTGATACACTTCCTCCTCTGACTCCTTTCTTGCAACAGCGCATCTCCAATCTAGCCAGGCCTGAAGGGTTTTGCAATGACTCAAAATGATATAAAACCATTAGATGACTGCAGAGTTGCTAGTAACACCTCGAATCGACGCGATTTTACTTCAAAACTGTCCATCGCTGACGTTCCTACTGCAGTGCACTCTGGTTGTTGCTCTGCCTACGTGACATGCCCCCTATTTTTAATTGGTTTTATGCCCGATCAATAACATCCAGCAGCAGTTTCTTTTGCTTTAGTTGGTTTTATCCCTTGAAAATCAAAGTTAATTCACGTAGAATCAGAATAATTCTTTGTCTAAAATGTAAGGCATTGGAATGACCGGCTAGGACCGTCCCATGTGATTCTGATTTTTGTTTTTTTGTTTGTTTTTTTCCCTCCCAATGAAATTTCCTTAATGGTTATATACTTAATGTTTTACTGACTTGAAATTACAATCCAAGCCTTCCAGTTGAAAATACCAGCGTGTCCACACTCAGTTACATTTTAAAACATGAAAAATGTTTTGGTTTGTTTGTTTTTGTCTCCCTCTTTTTCAGTCCTGTTCAGCGGTTGGGTTGTGTCAGGACTGTAAACACCACAACATGGTTTGATGAACACCTCACAGAGGACAACCAGAAGTACATGAAAAACAGCATGGCAGAGGAATACAGAAGACAGACAGCAGAAAAGCTCAACCCACTCAAAGACGAGCCTTGGCCGCGACAAGAGTGGACGGAAGGCGAGTGCCGTGATTACAGACAGCCTTGTCCATCAGGGGTCCACTTTTCCTCTCGACTTGCACAAGCCATACCTAATTATCTGTCCTCTTTTCAGGGAGTCGAAGAGTTGGGTTAGTTGCTGTCAAACTGGGGATGGCTCCTATCTGGACAAAAACAGGAGAAAGACACGTAGTAACTATGTTACAGGTAAGACACGGATACACCCGTCTGCTGCTACATTGTGGCTTTGCTCCACAGCCAAATACTTTCCAGATATTCTCCAGGAATACTAACGAGGGCTTATGTTTGATAACCAGAGTCAAATGGCCAACACATCAAAACAAATAGGCAAACTGGTTTGATCTGCGGTGTATGGTGCAAGAACGGCAATTATTAAAGACATTAAAGTCTCATATACAGGCTTTGATCTGGCTTTTGAAATATGTCGGCGTAAGTCAAGAGCTACTCTTCCCTTACAGCGGGGTGTGAACAGAAGATACAGTATGTGATGGCAGGTTTATTCAGGTCACGTTTTAATTTCATTGAATAATCTGTCAGTAAAGTAAATTGAAAGCGAACCATAGCTCTACTCACGCTACTCCTTTATTGATCATGAATCACCGCGGCAGGAAGCATAAGAAAATACTATTTCACTTTCAGTCCGGCGTTTACAGTCAGAGGGCTCGATGGTGAGAACGGGTTTAACTGAAGATAATGAATGCTGGAAACGTAACAAAGGAAGTTGGCGCATCTCTCCATGCTCTATTTGACCGTTCTGCAGGACTGCATTTTTTGGAAAGTGGGATTGAAAATCCATGAAGGATGCCTCAAACAATTCCTGCCATAAGCCCTGCAGATTGTTCAGTGGGAAGGCTGAGTCCTACCAGGCCTTATTAGAGCGGAGTTTGGACTGACAGGAACATCCTTTTTCTTTCTCAGGCACACATTAGTTAGTTTACAGGATGGTTTAAACTTGTGAAAGAGACCCTCAAGTGTTAAGCGTGTGTTTTATCATTTATAAATGTTTATGTGCTTTTTTTAGTATTTGCACATGTTTAAAGTTCACGGTTTCTCTTTAAATTGGATGGTTTTTTTTTTTCCAGTTTCTTAATTGAGTACTCAGTATTCTCTGTGTAAAGTTGATATGTTAAAATAAAACAGCACAAACTAATGTCTTTGAGTCACATTCGCCACATTTAGAAACTTCATTTCCAGCTGTAGCGGTCTGTACAATTAAAACGAACCCCCGGCATTTTAGGTGCGTGTTAATTGAACTCGGATCTCTGTGCGTCTTGGCTGATTTTCTTTTCTTTTTTTTTTCCTTCTTTCCTCTTTGGTAATGTTTGAAATGATGCCAGATATCTGCATAGGCTCCCTGTCACTTTATTACAAACGTGTTATTATCGTTTTTGAACCCCGTGGATGGATTTTAATATTGTACAACAAGGAATTCCACCTAACTGCGTATCTGCTGCTGTTTCTAGCTCAGGGGAACTTGGCAGTGTGCTGACAACTACACTTAGACTGGCATCTAATTAGATTCTGTGCTAACGCTGTCCTTCTGATTATTAATGCAGTGTTCTGTTGTTTTTTTTTCCCCCTTCCCGCAGGTGCAAGACTGCCATGTAATAAAATATCTGTCTAAAGAAGAATATGATGGACACACTGCTGCTCTCATTGTAGGGGGGAAAAATGCATCACCATTCCATGTGAGTAACAGTAAATTATTATTTAAAAAATTCAAGATTTGTGTCTCGTAGTTGTGTTATTGACAGTATTAACTTTGTATGAATGTGACTTTGAAAATGCTTTCTTAGTTTTTTACTTGCACTGAAACGTTCTTTTGGTTCAGCTTTTGTGAGAAAGTCAAGCTTAGGAAACTATTACATTGGTACCTTTGTCAGTACACATTACATACAGCAATTAAGTCTATTTTTTGACGTGAAGCTTATTATTTTACTCCGTTTGAGTTTTACAAACTAGGCCTTAGTTGCTATGTATTTATTATTTTAATTGAATCTTGAATCATCAAACCCATTTTTAATTTACGAACTATGAAGACATTGCTGTTGTAGTCTTTTACTTTTCCACAAGAAAATCCAAATCCAGAAGTCCTCACCAAAGACAGCGATTGAGAGGAAACGCTGCTCCTGGTTTTCCTCATTTTTAGCTCAGGAATGTTCCATTTTTCTTGTTTTCATCACTATGTCACACATTTGTATCATGCCCACCCAACAGCTTGTTTGGCATGTCAACAAATAATGAGCTTCTCCTTGACAGTCTGCCACTTCTTGTACTCAAAAGATCCACTTATCCTGGTAGTAAATATCTCAGCCATCAACAAAGTGCACTGAATATTCTGCTTTTCATTGCTAAAGCACAAGGTCTGGGGTTTTGAGCTCCAACGAGCCGAGGACCTGCGACCAAAGACCATACTGCGAGGTTAATGTGCCTACCGCAACCATTAGTTTTGAATGTTTGTCCACAGATGAGACTTGTGTCCAAATGCTGACAGTTTCTATAATTTGACATGATTTTATTAGTTTTTTTCTCACATTGTGTGTCATTTGAAGCTGGAGCTGTGGAGCTAACCAGTCGGACCAGACTTAGCCTTTTTAATTTTAATTTTTTCTGTTTTGGAGGTGACTTCTTCCACTTATGCCTCAGTTATCTGGAACCATAGCAACCAGTTAACATCTTCATGGTAACAGGATAATGTCAAACTAAACCACGACTGAGAGTTGCTCAGAGTGTATTTACGTCACCTTTTGGGCTACGGTGCAACGTAAAGTCAGCTTCCTTCTGCTTCCCTGATTGTTCTGAGCTCGTACTCAAGAGTCGTGGATAAGATCCATAACCAGCTGTCTTTCTCCTGGTTTTGCTGAGCAATTAAAGCAGATTACGTGTCTTGTAAGGTTAAAGAGACAAACTGAAACTACATGCTTCAAATGAGTAATGATACGTTTCAGCAGTAGTTTGTTTGTTTTTTGAACATAAAATAATGTAAAGCTTTTTCAGCAGGTCCAATATAAAGTCACGTTTCTCTTAAGCACATCAGACTTACTAGTTACAGATTCAGTCTCGTTTTCATCAGCAGCTGCATTTTATCTTGGATATATAATTGAATTCAATTTAATAAATTAAATAGGTTTTATACCCCAACTTAAATGACATGCACGCTTTATTTATAAAAGGCTTTTTATGCTTGTTGTAAATGCAATTTGTCCATTACTGTTTAGACTGCTCAGAACTTGACTTGTCACTGTGTACTATATGAATGTAAACGGTAATGAGCCTCTCTCCCCCTGAAAAGGTAAAGGACACGTCTAAAGATGACCTTTTCAACAAGAATGTCAGTAAATATGTGTGAATAGGGCATCTATATTTCTAACGCAAAAAAAAAAAAAAAACGGAGCAAGAATGAATAAATCGGAGTGTGATTTATTCATTGAGTCTGGATAGATGCTTGACTGATCCCTGTCAGGATTTCACTTGTCGAGTTGTTTTGAACTCCTCTTACACAGCCACATCATTCTTCAGTCAGAGGCAGAGTTTGTTGCAGAGAGGAGCTTTGGCAGGCTGAAAATCAGTCAACAGAAGGGAAGAGGGAGTGTTTGGAGTGACTAGTAACGCTGAGATGAGAGCGAGTGAAGTGAAAGCAAATGTCACTGAGACTCGATGCCAAAGAAGTGCGTGCATGCCTGCAAGTGTGGTTGGCTGCCGTATAGTTATGACAGACCCTTTAGTTTATTTTAAAATGCCCAAGTACACCTTTTGCTCTCCGCTTTTACTTCTTCCATTCCACCCATCAACTTCTTTGTGGTTTTTTTTTCTTCTGTTGTGTCCATTGACAGAAGTCTGAACAGAAAATAGAAATGTTCAGGACTGCAGGAGTTCCTCCAAAACAGAAGATCACAGCCTTTAAAGTGTCTGACAATGCCATCATCAAGCCAGGTACGATTTTTAAAAAAAAAAAAAAAAAAAAAAAAAAAGTGATAATTTGCTGCACTTTCATACTACACACAAGATTTCAGTTATTTCATTTTTAACTTTTGCACTTTTTAGTTTTGTGACGCAGTAATTTATTTGTTTGTGTGTGTGAAGGTACTCCTCTGTACGCAGCACATTTCCGTCCAGGCCAGTACGTGGATGTTACAGCCAAGTCGTAAGTTCTCTTTTTGCCAATTTCTTTTCTTTCTTCCTTTTTTTTTTCCACACTTTTCCTCTGCTGCATCTTTTTTGGCTTTCTTTCCTACTTCTTGCCCTTCTCTCAGTGCCAGCATAATGTTTTATAAGTAGAACTGCCTGTTTTGTTAACAAGGAAATCCAAACTATTTTCTTTATTTAACTCTGCTGAAGCAAATATATAATTAAAACGCTTTCTTAAAATAAGAGCGTGTGTGTGTGTATTTCTTGGTATTTTTGTGCAGCATCGGTAAGGGTTTTCAAGGCGTAATGAAGCGATGGGGATTCAAAGGTCAACCAGCCAGCCATGGTCAAACCAAAACTCACCGCAGACCAGGAGCGTCTGGACCAGGAGGGGTACGATGTTCACACACACACGCAGCGTGAGATCGGCGCCAGGCGTGAGCAGTTGGCTTTCCGTTATCCATTTAAACACGTGTGTGATGTTCATCATCTGCATTTAGGATCCAGCCAAAGTTTTCAAAGGGAAGAAGATGCCTGGCAAAATGGGCAACATCTACATCACGGCTCACGGACTGAAGGTACACACCGGTAGAAACGTGCATCGCCTGCTTTTAGACTTGGTCACCCTTGACTCCGACTTTACATTCTTTAATCGGCTGCGTCCGTGTTTCTGTTTTCCAGATATGGAGGGTCAATACCAAGTACAATGTGCTGTATGTTCATGGCTCTGTCCCCGGTCACAGGAACTGCGTACTAAAGGTAAAAAAATACTAATAATCACACACTCTCAGATCTGGTGTGAAGTTGACAGTCAGCTCCAGCATATTTAATGCTCTGACCTTGCACCCGTGAAACGCTGTCACACCTGCAAGATAGAACGATTCATCTTCATTGTCACTGCTGGATCGTGTGTGTGTGTGTGTGTGTGTGTGTGTGTGTGTGTGTGTGTGTGTGTGTGTGTGTGTGTGTGTGTGTGTGTGTGTGTGTGTGTGTGTGTGTGTGTGTGTGTGTGTGTGTGTGTGTGTGTGTGTGTGTTTGAGGGGGGGGCTTAATGATGTTGGTTATATCCACAGCATCCATTTCCATGCTCAGCATGTTTCCTTTCGCCTCACGAGTGTGTATGTGTTGCATACACACTGGTTGTTGTTTGCTTTGGAGACGAGCAATAATGAATACAAAAGCTGTTTGCATTTTGCCCATCTAAGCCCCTCGCTCGCTCTTTCTCTCTATTTCTCTCTCTTACACACACATACACTTATATCTGTAAAATCTTTATATTAGATTGCCCCAAAGGCTGTACATACAAGTTAAGGTTTGTTCATTGTTGCTTGTTTTTGTGAGTCACACTCACGTCCATAAGAGAATGAGGAGCCATTGTGGTTTATTTATCACAATTAGAAGAATAGCTAACTAAAAGCAGGATTTAGATAATTTACCTTTTGATGGTTTTTTTTTTTTTTTTGTTATTTTAATGAACGGTCATTCATTTGGCACAATAGTTGTGCTCATGTTGGAGAAAGCCTTTGTGTACGCTCTAACCAGGGGAAACCACATGTGAATCACATGATTCAAACGTCTACCTGTCACGTCTGTCTGTCAAATCAGTCACTTCAAACTGAACACCCATAACTGAATATCTCTTTACTACCTAATTTTGCACACAGATTACCATCTAATTGACATTTGCATATTTATTGCATGATTATAAAGTGGGGAAAACATCCCTGTGACGGCTGCAGATTCCTCTCCGTGCAGTCGTAAACACCATAAACAACCAACTTTGAATTTGTCCTCACTCAGCATAACGCATTTCTGCCCTTTTATTTACTGACTTTTATGTAGTAACTTTACTACTTTTATTTACTCTCCATAACCAGCGGCTTAACTGTTTCACATTGAATTGACCGTAAGACATCCTGAGAATCCTATTCAGAGATGCACTTGCAGTTTTCTGGGTTGATTCAGATTTCTTTTTCATCTGACTTTTGAGTGAGCTCTCACCAAGGTTAAATCTTAAAGGAACCTTCCAGAGTAAAAACAACTCTATATTATTGGCTGGTAAACAGTTTAAACTTTCATCAGAAACTAAAACGACATGGGTTAAGTTTTGAGTGAGACAGGATATGTTTCCAGTTAAATGGTAATTAATCTTTGCACTTGGGGTTATCAGCCTACGCCAAAGATAAATTGCCATTTTAAGCTTCGGCCTAGACTGAAAAATGTTTTTCCACTATGGTAATGGTGTGGTTAGGGTCCCTACAGACAAATGAAAGTCACTTTTTTTAAGGGTATTAATAGTGTAGAAAAGGACAGTTTGTACGGGAAGGTCCTCTTCTGGTTGCTGCTACCTTGTTATAAGCCAACTACTCAATATCACACCTACTATTCACTATCGGTAGAAACAAAAGGGGAGTTTGTCGTTTTTGTTTCTAGCAGAAATGTTATACTACGTACCTTTGTGTAGTGCTTAAGTTAAATGATGCTTTGGAAGTTGCCAAAATTCAAGGATGATTTCATGATACCAATGAAGTAACAGGGGAAAAAGGTCAGTCGCGCAGTCCTTTTTGTCATCTGTTGCCATGTATGAAAAGGGCCACAAGGGGCATTGTCAGCAGACATCGTGATGAGGAAATGAAATGATTTAACCAGCAACTATACAGAGGTGAGGCTGTTCCAAGTATTCTGATCCATGTCAGCTGTTTATGGTTTTGCATGCATCTTTGCTTTTTTTTTTTTTTTCTAATGCAATTGTGGCCGAACAAAGTCGGGCTCAGCCAATTTCCAGTTGATCCGTTCAGACCAAAGATTTCTACAGCGTAAAGATTTGAATATTACCTGAAAAGGAATAAAAATGCAAAGCACTGAGTCAGGAAACTTAATACAACGCATAAGTCGCATCACCCTGTGGAACATGACTTGTGTTAAGGAGCAAGTTAAGGCTGAGAGCCTAAAAATAAAGCTAGTATATTACTGTTTAATTATGCCAACAGGAATTGGCAGGTCGGATCTCGGAGAAAGCCAGAAATTGGAGTCAGGCAGGAAAATTGCAACTGACACCCCATAAATAAAATACTTTTTCAACTCTTGTGTTTTAGACCATGCTTGCAACTTATGCAGGTCAGCACTACATCCGTTTTGAAACGGTAGTTGATTCTCTTCTCCTGTTTTTCTTGTCTTTTGCATCTTTATCAAAGCTGTTCATCAAATCAAAACAAAGTTCTGTCCCGGAGTTGTTTCAGCATCCATGCTTCAACAGTTGTGTATGTGTGTGATGCAGGTAAGCGACTCTATGCTGCCAACCAGAAGCTCCAGTCTGCTCAGCCCCCCTTTTCCCACCTACTTTACTGAAGAAGAGGGCAACTTGGATGAAGATCTGTACGACGACAACGTGTTCATTCACACAGAGCCATCTTTAACACTGTCCTGACTGTTTATTCACTTGGATGTAGCGCTCGCCCAAAACCAACTAACTGCATCTGGATGCTGCAATAAAGAGTAACACCTAAGATTGTCTTGAAATTGTTTGTGTGTGTGTGGGAGAGAGAGAGAGAGAGAGCTGGATATACAACACCAAGCCTGCCTATTTGATCAAAATGGTTATTACTGTCCCTTTCCTCCTGAAACCATGGTAACTGTAGCAGTGATGATGTCACTGGAGGATCCCCAAGCAGAAAGAATAGGGAGGGGAAAAAAAGACAAAAAAAAACTGAGACAGACATGAAGGAAAAATGTGCAATATCTATGCAGGACAATGGAGGAGGAGGAGGGAGGTGAGCTGGATACAATAAGTAAAGGAGTGAGAGGAATGCAGACGGAGAAAGGAAGCGATATATTGGTAGGAGGGGAGTAATAAATTGGGTGTAAGGCATGGAAGCAAATACAAAGTAGAGAGATGAGCTGGTGAAGGTGTGGAGGGCAGTTGAAGAGGGCGAAGAGGGTGAAGCAGGGATGAAGGCTGACAAAGGGTGACATTTGTGTATAAAGGGATAAATGAGGACATTAATGTTGCAGGAGGAACCGCTGTGCTGCTGTGCGCTAAAGTCTGTGTGTTTATACTCAGCGGTATTTAAATCAGAGTCTCAGTTTGGAAGGGAGGGGGGGCTTTTTGGCAACTCGTGGGTCCCACCGATACGACTCATGTCCGGTTGGCTTTGTGTAGTGTGACTATACTTTTCGGGCTGCCACATGTGCACCAGTCCCTCTATAGTTGCTATGTAATTGATCTCGGCAATAACGAGGCTTCTGTTTGAGACGCTGACGAGAGGCAACGATGCCTCACAGAGACGCCCCGGTCACAACTGCGGACGAAGCCCGGTCCACACCTGAAACGACATGCAGCAGCTTGCTGACTGAAGTGTGGGCCACGCAGAGGTGGGCTGTGGTTTACTGTCCAGATGTGCAGGGATGAGGGAGTTGGTGGCTGCCTGCAATAAGTCCTGCTCCATTTAATACACCACAGCTTGTAGGTCTATAAGGCAGCAGCGTGCTCATTGAAATGGTAATGGTACCGTTTCAAAGGTCCTGCTCCGCGGGACCTGGGGGGCCTTTAGAGCAGCTGAGCAGAAAGGAAAGGCAAAGATCATCAATCCTGGTTTGTTTACTCTGATTACTGATTACCAACTTGCTGTGTAAGCCTGTTAGATTGTCATGTATGCAACTATGTATCACTGGGTTAGGACCCCCCCCTCAAATGGTAATCGATCTGACAAATTTACGGTGATCAATAGTTGTGCCTCAGCATCTCTACGCTACTACAGCGCTTTCTGCTTTCAGGGTGAGTCTCATTAAGCTAATGACTTTTCCCTGAAACTATATATATATATATATGCATGCAGCAGCACTAGTGAGAAAAAAGTGGATTTTAGACATGATTTTAGACATTTACACATGTTTTCACTGATTTGGAGTAATCATCTTGAAGAGCCAACAACGCCAGTCAAGGTTGACCAAATACAAAGCCGATGAGACCATTTAGCATTTTTTTAGTCCAAAATGACCAACATTTCTAGACACCACATCATATTTATTGTTGCGCATATAAAATATTCTGGTGATGCGTTTGAAATGAAGGTTTTTGGGAGTCAGAAGTGACTTTGCAACCAAGACGTTTCACCTTTCAAATCCATGTCAAGCAGGACCTCAACAGTTAAAACCAAATCACCTTCAAATTAAAAAAAAATGACTTTGCTTCTGTCTTTTCTTCTATAAAAAAATGTTCTGCTTACAGTCATTCTGCTTTTCTGTCCCTTATTTATTTGATTATTCAGGTTACGTTGGGAAATGGTAGTTATACTGTAATAGGTATTGTTTCTGTAGGATCAAAAGTCCTAAATCCAAAGTTAACGACACCGAGATATTTTATTTCACACAGAGAAATGGATAAATTATGAAGGATTTGGTGCCATTTACGTGACGGAGGATCCAGGTAGGACCCCTGACAGCAGATAAATGCAGCGTACTGCTGCCGTGAAAAGGGTCGACGCCTAAAAACAACCTTAAAGAGGTCAATATCAGGTCAAGTGCAACACTAAACTTAGAATATTTTCTCTCCCTCTCCTTCTATTAGGCATCTGAAGAAATCGTCTCTTCAAAGCAACTTCAGAAAACTAATTATATCTCAAACACCAGAGTTGTTGCTTTTTTGATGTTTCAAAGAGCGTTTGTCTGAAACTGCTTTAAGTCCTTATGTGGACTTGAAGGACTTGATTGCAGACTCAGTTTGACCAGAAGCTCACACATCACGTTCTTGTCCACACTTGTTCTTCCCTTTAATACTGAAATGCACTTGCGTTCACTGAATAAGTAAAATAAATAACAATTTTCACTTAAGAGCGGTCCAAGTCTTGGCTGCATCAAAGCGTTCTTGGGAGTTATTTGGAGCGTCTGAGAAGAGGTTGGCCTCAGATTTTAACTGGGTTTCTGACATAATGCATCTACTGCTCTACTTTGGCTGGTTCAACACATGAAAAATTGGATTTCCATTAGTAAAGAGGACACAAAAAAGCACACGCGCTCTGCTGCATTTACAAACTGACTATGTCTCTATGCCTGACAGATAAGTGCTTCCTTTATTAGTTAATCAAACTATTATTTACATAGTTTATACGACCTGAAATCAGAAAAGGTCGGGAAGATATGGAAAAAGGTTTACATTTGTTCGAGTTCAGAAAATGTGATTTTTTTTTTCTCTCTCTCTCTTTTTTAACATTTGCTTAAATTGTTTATACGTGTCAGTTAGTGTATTTCTGACTTTGCATACAATCTAAGACAAAAATAGTAAAGACGGGCAAAGGCATACAAATTTGCGAGAAAATCATGAAAATGTTTAAAAAACAGTGGAAAGGAAGATCAGAAAGGATTTTCCTGCTTCTATTGTACAAAACACCATCAAACAATTCAAGGAATTTCCCCGGTGTTCTCCAATCCGTCTCTCAGACTTCACCGCATCAAGAACTATCATCCGTCGATAGCTGAATATAACCACATTAGAACGGGATTATTTTAAAAAACCTTTCTCGAGTGCTACAATACAGACTTACACTCACAATTTCCAATTAAAAGTTTACTGCACAGAAAAAGAAGACTCATAGTGTTCTAGCCCGGTGTTTCTGGAAGCAGAGGCATCCTGCTTCATCCATCAGACCACCACACTGTCCAAAAGACAGCTGGAACAGACTCCAGTGACCCTGAACATTTTCAATACTTTTTTTTTTCTCCTCTTTTTCGTGTACTCCCAAAGCTTTCTGATTTAGGTTTGTACACAAACCCTTGCACTGACCTGCATCTCAACACGCATACACACACGCAGACATCTGTTGGCGTGTGGTGGTGTGCGCCTTGCAATATGAATTATTGAGTGCGTTATTTGAGGGACAGCTGGCTCTTCAACACATTAACTGCCTCAGTCAGATGGCCAGATATACAGTGACAAGAGTGAAGAACGCTAAACAGAAGAGATAAGGGGACTGAGGGGATGTTAATGCAATTTCACACTGACTTGAATGAGCAGGCAATTATATTATAAACTGCTTACATAAGCTTTCAAATCAATTAATGTGCGCAATAAAAAGAGTCAATCTTTTTAACCTGTAACAGAACATGAAATTATTTTTATGAGTCTTGCTGGATTAAACAGAATGGAATATTGTGAATTGATGGACTAAACAGAGAAAGAAGTCGCCTGGTAACTTCATGTCATGCACAACGACCAGCGCACATCCCCGTCAGCCGCTCTGCCGGTGATCCTGCTGCGGCGAGGCCCTCCCAGTTGGGCACATCTGCGTCTCTGGGGTGTTGAATGTGTGCCTCCCACCCGTGGTGGTAAATTTTGGTTCCTTCCTTCCAGTACTGCTGGGTGAGAGCAGGGTGCAGCCTTTGGGCCTCTGCTTTCCTCTCCGTGGGTGTTCTCATCCTGCCTTCAGAGGTTTTGCCTGTGTGTGCACACTTTGGCTCTGAGTTGACCTTACAAAGGTAGGCTTTCTCGCTGCTTTTCATTGTCACTCGCTGTTTCTTTTTAACCCTCACTGAAGATCTGAGATATCTCCATGGTAACAAGCATCAGAGGAGGAATGAGTAAGTTGTTTTATGAATAGAGAAGGAGAGAGGATGTTGTAGAAAGAAAGAAAGAAAGAAAGAAAGAAAGAAAGAAAGAAAGAAAGAAAGAAAGAAAGAAAGAAAGAAAGAAAGAAAGAAAGAAAGACCGAAAGAAAGAAAGACCGAAAGACCGAAAGAAAGAAAGAAAGAAAAAAGTGACCAAGTTTATCACAGCTGCATCTAGAATTTCTCTAAAATCACAGCGGCCTTTAACTCAGAGAACGCAAAGCGCTTCATTACCCCATTACAAGTGCTTGCGCTCATTTTCAGGGCAATGACATGTAAAAGAAGAAGAAAAACTGTTTCATGGGGTTTAAATGAGCCATGTTGTGACTGGGAGGTAAATGTCAGGGGTTTTCAACCGGAAACCTTCGCCACAAGAATGTGACCGCGGGATGTCGAGTAAATCAATACAGAAGCCAAAGGAGAAGGGAAGGGGCTATGTGGAGGCGGGAGGTGGGGAGGGGCGATGCTGCTACAGGTGAAAAGGAATACTTTGGAAAGACTGGGAAGGAGTGGGAGCAACATTTTCTTCCTGTCAGTCTCCTGAGAGTTTTATGATCATTGTCGTCTTGTGGGTGTGTGATCACGTGACAGCAAGGACTGGATGATAATAATTATATTTCTGTTGCCAAAAAAAGATGTAAAACCTATAGTTATGATTATATTGCCATGGATAAGATTATTTTCCAGCGATATTTAGCTCGTCAGTGAGGAACTCGTCCACTTCAACCCAACAGATGAATTCAGATGCTGTATTTGTCAAACGGTGAGACGAGTCCAGACGATTAACTTAAATCTAGATGTGCAGGATTATTTGATGGCTGTAACAATACTGGACTGTCTCATGGCGAATGCGATAGTTTTATTGCTGCGAATGCAGTTCACAAAAATGTACTCCTCTGTTTCACCTACTTGTGATTTTGATCTCTAATGTGTGATTGGTATTCAAAGCCTTAACTTATGAGTAATTATTTTCTTACTTATTTATTTACCTACTTACTTATTCATTCTAGTTTTCTTTATATCTACTGGGAGCATAGATTTCATTATGTTGGATCTTATTCCCTGAAAAATAATGAAAGAAAGTGACATTTATGTTCATTTTTTCTCATTGAAATAATGGAAATAAACAGGATCAGTCATATGAGCCTTAGGTTAAACTTTAAACCTTGCTCTCTTTGTAACTGTAGTGTTTCTTTTCTGTGATCCTGCCAAGATCCGCAGAGTCTTCAGTCCATCAGAAATATAAATGCATGTAAGTATAGAAAGGGATTGAAAAAGTTCAGCAAAATCATTAAATTACTCGATATACGTTACATCGTGTACAAGTGGTGTAAATTTCAGTATCTGCTAGTTTATCCAGTCTTGGCTGCCTTGAAACTTCAGCCCAAGAGCAGGGTGCTTAATTAACAGAGAAATCTCCCAGACGGCTCAAGTTTCATTCCAGGACCTGCTGGTAACTCTTGAAAGTGATGCTGCAAGACTCAAAGAGAGACCATAAAAATGACCTGCATGGGAGGTGTACCAGCTGTCCAAAAAATATACAGTACATATATATATTATAGCAGTGCTAGATATCGCCTTTGAACATACAGGAGGGGAGGGGGGGGGGGCTATAAGCTATAATAAACTTCTCTGGACAACAGTTAACAATTTCCATAGGGTGCACATATATCTTTAAATGACTGCATTGCTCTGACTTCACTTCCAACATCAATCTGGTGCAGCAGAGGTGAAGAAGGCTTTGCTTGTGTTGCCCAAACCATCAGAAACATCGTGGCTCCATGATTTTTTTTTAAAACAGTGTGAATGGAATAAACAGAAATTTAGAATAAAAGCCATGAGATGAAATAATCCTTTCTCTGCACACCCAAAACTGCACACAAAGTGATGTCACTCTGTCACTCCTGGCTAGAAAGCCATTCAGCCTGGCTGACAGAGACGAGTGGGCACAAAAGCAACAGCACAAAGAGAAGGAGAAAGACGGCGAGCAGGGGGTTTCAGATTATTGTGGAGACATAAATACATTAAAAAGCAGGTTTTTAAAACTCTAATAATCGCTTATCTTCTCTCTGATTATGGCACACAACTGTATTATTTTATCAAGATAAGGCAGGAACCACAAAAGTGTTTTTAACTTTAACCATCAAGTATTATTGTAATAATTTATTTGGTTTGTGTGCAGGAAATTTGTCGTGCCACTGCATGATGTGTGTTTCCCCTAATTATAAAAAATCTTCATATGCAAAGAAGGTATCTCAGGAGACAGGGGAGTGCCTGTGTGCATCTGTGAGTATGTGCGTGATATTATACAGGCATAAGGATGGGCAGTGTGGGAGTGATACAGGGAGAAATGCATCTGTTTCGGGTCATCGGATATACTTTACAGCCTCACATAAGAGATGCATTAAGGATGCCGCCAAAAGGCAACACACTCAAGTGGTTCACACACTCACACTCAAAAATACAGAACGTATACATACAGTGTGCATACAAATGGGTTCAACCCGTGAACTGCAGAGCAAAAAGTGGGCCTCTTCACCCTGGACTCGCAAACACACATACCCGTGCTACCAGCTCTTATCTCCCGCTTTAAATATGCCAGAGATCTTCAGAGATTATCCAGATATCTTCATTATAACGAAATCAGTTATCCCAGCTTCATGTTGAATCAGCACACATTCCCTCACTCGACACAGTGTGAATGCTGATGAGGATGCAGATCAGCGGCTTCAAAGTGCCAGCGGGTCTTATCAGCTTCGACTGCGGTGCAACACTGCCACTCAGCGGTAGATGCAGGAACTGCACACGAGCGCCTGCGGGCCAGGCTGGAGGGCAGGTGGTGCTAGGTTGCGGGATGTTAACTGTACAGAAATGCCCCAAAGTTATTTAACTACATTAAAGATGACTGTTATCCGCCTATGCAGAAATAAAAATATACGCAAAAATATCTGTAGCACTACTTTTAGCATATTAAGAAAAAAAAAAAAGAAAAATAGCAGACTGTAATGCACTTTTATCTACCTTAGAGGTGTCACACCGAGAGCAGTGAAGAGTACTCCAGGTGACTCTTTTGACCTGAACTGTAATCAAGTCCTGCAGTGAAATCCCCACTAGGTCGACCTCTAGATGCAGCATACCCTGCCTAGATAACAGTGCTGGAGTATACTGCTGGATTACTGATTAGTGAAGGATTCGCCTCTGAGGCGTGCTTCACCTATTACCTTATGTGCCTTTGCCTTTACTTTCTACCTATTTGACATGTTAAACTAAATAACTGAAATTTCACCCCCAACCACGCATTGATTACTTTATATGCAGTATTTTAATGACTCTGATTAAGAACTCTACTTCTACAAAACCCGCTGTAAGTGAACTATCAAAGCCACTAGATGTCAGCAAAAACAAAACCTTTAGCTGGTGTTTAAGTCCTCTATAAAGGTTCTCCCAACTCTGACAGAGAGATGACTATTAAAACTATTATTTAGACATTCAGCCCAGCCCAGCTGGGCCCCAGTGTGGTGTACGTGGATCAGTGTACAAACACATTAGTCTGAACTATTTATGTGCATGTGAAACTTTTAAAAGATGATGTCTCCTGTTCCAGTGCAGAAAAAAAAAACAAACTAGTTGAATCACCGGTTTGAAAACGCCGGTTTTGTAGGGAGGATATGCTGTGCACGTCTTTCAGGCGGAGAAGAGAAGGACAGGGGAGTCCCTAAGATGCACAGAGTGGCACTTAGAACCCTAAAGCCCGCCTTTTAAAACCTCCTAGTTACCACTTTCCTGTCAACACAAAGAACAGCAGGTAGGTTAACTTAACCTTCACCTCATCCATCTGGAACCTGAAGGGGCTTTTTACAGGAAATGAAATAATAAAATCTCCAAACTGGAGAGCTGAGCTGCTGCTGCAGGCTCCAGCTGCTGCAGGCTGCGGCTGTTAACCTGCTGAAGGAGGTCATTTTGTGTGCAACATTTAGTTTGAGTCGCCTGAGGAAAGACAAACACTTGGTGCTGGATATGAGTGGTTTTGCAGCTGTATTTGGTGAAAGAATTCACTTAGAGGTTTAGAGAAGAAACATCACATCTCTTGTTTTCTGCTTGATGATGTTAGGAATGATACTGCTCATAAATGTTTAGAACATTGGGAGCCGATTGCAGCCATTTCTTTGATGGAAGATAAACTCAATTCTATCGAGACTCTTTTATTTATCATATGAACTTTTATTTAAGTTGTCTAAGCTTGCATGTTAAGCAATAGCCACACCCTTCTTGTATAGTCTAATCGTGTAGAATATGAGCCTAGTTTTTTTTTTTAATCATTTTTTTAATGTAATAATATGAAAAAAGTTTGATATCTGTTTTGAAAATTATATTTGCATTTTTACAACCATAGATTCTTAAAGCTTTGGGAAGAACGAATATGGGATTTACATGCTGTCATTGCTTCAAAATCGGCCCACAAGGTGTGGATGGATGTCACAGTGACCACATTCATATTTATATGCACTTTAAAGAGAAATGTTTCAGTAATGGAAATGAAAGAAATCTTTTCATTACAGAAATGTTGACTTTTATGATGATTTAGAGCTATCTGTCTTAAACTGAGGTTTGGTTATAATCCAGGCTTCAAATCCTTCTTTCAAACACTCTTTTGTTTACCACATATAACAGATGTTCATAATAATTATATATTTTATTGAGCATTGTAAGTTATAATTATATGCAAATAGCAGTCTTATCAATGCAGTTATAATGAATTGCTGGACTGCTTGATTTAATTTGTCTACTGTGAATCGTGGTATTGTGTTTGGACACCTATACAGAATTGCATAATCAGTTAAATTGTTTTAAACATATTTATGTTTGTATCCCTTTAGACACCCATATAAGAGATAAAACTCAAGAACAGATGAAGCTGTATCTTACTAAAGCTTCTTTCTTTTTATTCTTTTTTTTTTGTCAAGTCAACAATTATCGCATCTTGCCTGCTCCAACAGCAGCCAAATAAATATTAAATTAGGTCTGCATTGCAAATGGTTTAATTGCAGCGAGTTAAAAAATTTAGCAACAGTAATTTTTCATCTGTTTTTGTTTTCTGCCATGTGACTTTTAGTGTAAAACTTCAAACTATAAAAGGTTTCTTGCTTTTTATTTTTGCACCATATACACATGGTGAAAATATGGTCTGCTACTTTTTTATTAAGTTATAGATCGTATTTGAAACATTCCTTTTACTGAAGAGAAACACTGATTTAAAAAATCAAGCTGAGACAAAAAACAAAAAACAAAAAAAAACTGTTATTTTCACCCAGAAGAGTAGAGCAGAGCCCCGTTACTCACTCAGCATGCTTCAGCAGCTGTTTCTCTTTTTGCCTTCGAAACACAGTACTGCACGTTTTCATTTGTCATCTATTTATTGAGGATTTAAAACATCAAAAAATATTCGTTAAAAGCCTATTAAAACATGAAACAATTGTAAAGACTGAATAGCAAAAGATTCATATAAAACACTAAGAAAACCTTTATGAACAATATCTTCAGCAGCTGCTGACATTGGCACCGTGCTAGAAGAGATGTAGAAGTTTATCTGAAGGTTTCAGACACCTGAGCTTTGAATGGCTGTTATTTACACAGTGGTGTGAACGTATGGCTGCAGCGAAGGAATCCATGAGTGAGTATGAGAGTGTGTTAAGATGTTCTGATCAAGGTTTCCTGGACTAAACGCTGTATTTATCATTCAAGTTTTAAAGTGGGAAGCCAGGGTACAAAAAATGAATAGGTGGACCACAGAACTATACATATAAGTTACAAATAATAATAATAATAATAAAAATTATATATATATAAAAAGGGCCACAATGGACAAAACACAGGATGTTTGTGCGTTTGAATGTGCATTTGCTGGGATGGACTAAGTCATAGCTTGGTCAGGAAAGTGGCGTCAGGAGAGTGACCGGGTGCTGATTGCATTGTACTTCGCCCTGGATGGTGATGGAGGTGGCTGGGTGAGGTGAGGTGATGAGGGAGATGGATGCATTAGTCCACTCTGGTAGTCCTTACAATTCTCAGGGTACCCAGAGCTGCAAGCCCGACTTCTTTGTCCATGTAGCTGAGGTGGAGTGGAGGAGCAGGAGTGCATGCATTTGTAGTGGGAGGGGGAGTGGGGGGAGGAAGGGTGATGAGTAGGTGAGGAATAACACCCAGGTGCTGAGTGACGACCGGGTGATGGGTGGCGCCTAGGTGAGGAATGGCGGCCTGGTGAGGAGTGCCTGCCGGACAAGGGTTCACGGTTACAGTGCGGGTACTCCTTGGTGTGTCTGGGTGATTTAGACACCTTCGGGGACTTGGGTGTTTTAGGTGTTTTGGGCGATCTAGGAATGGGATGAGAGGGGGAGTGAGATGGAGGGCCTTGGCTGGGAGAGGCGGAGTCTCCGTTGTTGGCAACCTTGTAGAGGAAGACATCATACTGAAGGGGCTGGCTGGTGTCCGAGTGGCGCTTGGCCTCTTTGGGTAGAAGCACCTCCAGGCCAATAGTGACCCCATCCTGATGTAGAAACATGGTAAGTAGAGAAGGATGCAACAATGTAGAGAGGGCCACAAAGACAAAATGAGGAAATCAAATTACAAAGACAAAAACAGGTGTAGATGAGTTATGAGACAGTGGTCCCCTGGTTACAGACACGATAACAGAAAGTTCTAGTAATCATTTTTGGCCTCTCATCAACTGTTAAGGCTAAAAACGCATCATTTCCTTTTTACACATTTTGCTGAAATGGAGCAGTACTGACTGTTGACACTAAATTTCATCCCAACATTTATACTTACTTCTCTCAAAGATTCTCACCAGTTCACAATGAAAATAACAGCTGCATGCAGCCGCGAGCTAAGAGAAGTGTTTTTGTTTCCATCTGGAATTTCCACTCGGATTTGTTTCAGACTGATTAAACAGGGCTGTGTAGAGTTATCTGAAGGTGGCAGTGTAGGCTAAATTACTCATGGCTGGAACAAAGAACAAAAGGCGCAGAGATCTTTAAGTGGAAACACAACCTCCAAGAAGGAACAGAATAAATCAGCTGCTTCAGCTAGGAGAAAACTGGACAGAGATTTTTAAGATTATTTTATCCATCATATGTATGCTGTAAGTTTTTTTTTCTTTTTTAATGTCTGCTATTAAACAACACTGTTCCTACTTTAAAAGTCGAAACAATAGATCTCATTTATATGATGAGACCTTTAAAAAAGGAGGTTTCCATCAACCTTGTGTAATACAACACTTCAAATGTTTGTGTTTTAAAAAAAAAAAGATTAAATAACATAATAAATAAATATTTTATCACTCTAATAGTCCATGGCCTTTTCCACTTTTCAGCGGGCTTAGTTGGTTTTTATTACTATTTAATAGTGACCACTTAATTTAAGCAATAAATTTAGCAATAAATTTCAATAGGTCAAGTAAATGGTTGCTGATATATAAAGTAGAAGTTGTTGGACTTTCACATAAAAGATTTTAGTTTGTGAGTTTGTGTCAACTCAAAGTAAGTTTCACAGTCTGCATTATCACGGTATTAGTGATCAGGAGGATAATAATACACCTTCTGATCTATCATCAGGTGACGTTTGCACAGTTTTGTGCATAGTAATTTCTGTGATAGTGTCCAAAGTAGGAGATAATCAAATAATTTCATACAGACCAGTTCTTTTTTCAAGTGTCATTATTTTCTCTTCAATAATACTGGTTGCCTGGGTAAAGCATCATCTGAAATTTATTGAAATATTCTGATAGAGGAATAAAAAAAAAAAAATACAAAAAACAAATAGGATATTTAAAATGCTGTAAAGACTTGTTCAAAGCTCTCATTGTGGTTTCCAATCGTTTTAAGAGCTGTCCATGGTTCTGAACGGGCTAACAGCGTGTGTGGTTTAATCTCTGAGCAGCAGCCTACTGTAGCATAAAAGCAAAGTTAGACATGCGTTCCCTTTTTTTTTTATTAGCATGACAGTGTTTGGCAATAGCAAGCTTCATCATGAGACGACATGCAGAAGAAGAAAGAGCCAGCGAGAAAGAGATAGTTTGCAGGGAAAATGGAGCTAATAGCAACAAACGGGGACAAGCAGGATAAAATTAAAAAGGTTTATTCCAACAACTGTGAACTGTAATTCTTCATGTATACCAAAAAAAGTACAAAAGAATCTCAAGTACATTAAAGTATAATAAAACACATTGAATACCAAGACACAGCGTGTTTAATATATGCATATAGATTCAAATATCAACTCCAAGCAATTACTTTAACCTCATGTAATCTACACACATCCACTTATTAGTAATGTCAAACATGAATAATTAGCAAATACAGCGTCACTTCAATTTTCACTGACTTCTTTTTCAAATATTATGTTTTCAGACATTTTTTTTTTTGCTGATAACATCAAAGCATGCGGGCAGAAAGAGACAGTAAGGCGGGGAAGGCAGGAGCTGAGAAGAAGGGTTGGGGAATCAGGAAAGGAGACAATGAAGGAGGTCATTGGTCAAAGACCAAGGCAGGGCATCAGTAGAGAGGAAAGTCAGCCAGGAGTTGAACCAAGCCAGAGATTTTAGTCCAGCATTGGAAGCAGATAGAGGAGGGATAGGAGGCAGCGGCGCCACTGTGTGACCAGCATAAGCATGGCAGCCTTGTAAACAGAACTATTGTGCTTCTCAATGTGTAGCTTAAAATTCACATTGTGCTCACTTTTGACATTAGGTCTTACTCAACTGCTAGAAACGTACAGTATGCACTTCACTAGGTATAAATGGTGTCAGCCTAGGAGCTTAGTGTGCGCCAGAAATATTTTGGTCTGATTCTCCAGCTGCATTCTTCCTCATTGGGCAACATTACACCAGGTTGTTCTGGAGCATGTTTACCTCGGCATTTTCATCCGTGTTGTTGGGCGTGTGGCCGTGGACGGCAGAGGCAGGGCGGTTGTTCTCATGCTTGGGGGAGTGGGAGTTGAGGATATTCATAGACCCTTCTTCCTTGGGCTGCGGGGACTTTGCTTGGTTGTCCTTTTTCTGTGGCTCATCCTATGGACAGAGTTAGTGATTCTTCACACATGCACAAGTGCTGGTACATAGAAAAACACATTAGATCTGGACATCCGTACCTGCAGGACATTCACATTCTAAATACGTCAGTTCCCCATGTTTCAAAATAAGGTGACAGTTTGTATCTGCATTGGTGCATCTTTGCATACATTTAAATCACTCACATGCTCTATTGCTATATTTACTGCAGATTCACTTTACTCTTCCGGTTTGCTACCGTGATGCCATTGAATGTCCAATAAAATGCTTTGTGTCAGCTTTTACAAATGAAGACTGCGATTTTGACTCCTCTACAAACTGTAATAGACGACATAAAAGCGACATGTAGAAAAGGTAAAGTTAAAAATCAGAGATTCAGGTGCCGTACTGCCTTTGGCCTATCCTGTGTTCACATTTCAGCTGAAACGCACCAGAGTTAGCAGAGGAAGTTATGCTTGTTTGTTGCACTTTGAACTAGTTCAAGTGAATTGCACTCAGCTCAGATATACCGCACCAGAGTTCATTTTAATCAAACTGGGCCTGTCAAGCAGAAGCACATCCTTAAAAGTTACCAGAAGGTAAAAAATGACGGACTTAAACTGTGCTGCTCATTGTTGTCAAGAGCAATATATATGCCTGTCTGATAGAAAAGTGTCCGTTTGGGAAAAAAATGTATGTGCTTTGACTATACTGTGCATCTAAAATACATTTATAAAAACACAGCAATCCAAAAACATTTTATTGCATATTCTGAACTACACTTCTCCCTTTACTTTACATGCACAATACATTCTGGGCCAATGATGACATCATATAACAGCATTAAACAGTCATGCTTTCACTAATGTTTTGCATTTTTAACCTGGTACCTCTAAAGCAGGGGTCTCCAACCCTGGTCCTTGAGAGCTACTGTCCGGCATGTTTTAGATGCAGGGAAACATCTAAAACATGCAGGACAGTAGCTCTCAAGGACCAGGGTTGGAGACCCTGCAGTAAAGACAGATTCAGTGCCTCATACTGCTGTTTTTAGTTATATTTACTAACCAAAAGGCATCAAGGGGACAAAACGATATTTTTCACTGCTATCTTAGGTCAAATAAGGAGCAAAGAAAGTTACCTAAAGACTGTGTTCACTGAGTCTTCCTGGATCCACTTGATACGTTTGATATCTAAAACTAACGAGGAAGAGCTGATGGATGTGGGCTGTTGTACTAGCACCCTGTGACAAAATGCCATGTCATGTATTATGTCACACTCTGTTCCTAAGCGCCACCATTTGATGAACGACTTCTGCTATCTGGGTTTTTGCACTAACGAAAACAAATATAGCAATTTTTACCAATGTTGTGTAGGGGAAGAAAGGCTGTCACTGAGAAACCTCCACCGCTGCTCATACATTGCTCTTATTGAGTCTTTGCTCTAATCGGTGTGAAAATGTGCTCTGTCAGAGCCGGCCCCTGTTCGGCAGTATGTTTGCTCTGAACAGCTGATGAGAGGAGCACTAAAAGTCAGCTGTTACATAAACACAACAGACTCTTCCTTGCTCTCCCACTCTCACCTCTCTATCCTCTTCATCTCGGTGTACATTTACAGTAAATCTTCTGTTTTCTATTCTATACAGGCTTGTGTTTGGAATCAAAGTGAGGCCAAACTGAAGTCACATTTATCTCACTGTGGTCCAGAGACCGGGGTCAGTACAGCCAGCTGATGTCACTATCTATAATGCACTGCAACAACTGCAGTCTGACGACAAATTAAAGTGTTTGCACTGAAACTTAAAAACATAGAGTCTGGTCTTAAAGATCACATTTGCAGTATAATGCTGAGCTTAATCTAATAAGCGTTGTAAGATATTCACTATAAAGTGCTTATAAGTCACACTGCTGTGGCACCTTCTTTCCTCTTCATCATCTATAAGTGGGAATAACCTCTTATGCACAAAAAGGCAGTTTTCATACTGACAGAATTGAAAACTTGAAAAGTATTATATGTCTCTTTTAAAGGTCAGATTAGGAGCTGGTTTTGGACTCATATGTTCAGGCCTTAACCTAATCAACTGTCATACCTCTGTATTTTAAAAGAATACCTATCTGGCCTATGGCATTTAGAAAACTGCACTGCAGGTCACTGCAGGGACTTTTAACCTCTAGACCTGACATTTAGATCATTGGATACTCACAGAAACTCATCCATAACTGCTACAGGGAAATGCCAGCGGTACTCCGAGAGTGGAAGCTGATGTCACATTAAAGAAGTCACAATTTGTTCCCTTCATTTTGTTCAGTGAAGTGTTGCTAATGGACTGAGAATGAGCGTGATTTTCAAAATCCATCAGGCCGTGTTTGCGTCTGCAGATGTGTGTCGAACGCATGCCCACATCAGTCGGAGCGGCACGCTTCTACCACTGCCTTACTATTGTGTTGGTATGTAATTTCGTAAATGTTTAAGCCATTCATTTATTGGTGTGTCACCCTCTTCTCAAGGTCATAGACGCAGCAGGCCGTAAGTAGGGCGCCATCGATCGGTCACACTGGCTACAGTTGGCCACAACTCACTAAGTCCACTTCCACATGAGGAAAATTAGTTTCAAAAGTTTAAATTCATTGTCTTGTTGCTGATCTCTAAAGCTTGTACTTCCCACCGTTCATCTGTTTTTGTATCTGGCTCTGTTAAAAAGAATCCCAGACAATTTTAGTGAAATAGTTTAACCATGTTTCATTGACCTTACGTAGGGTTTTGGCTCACTAACCCAGAAAGCCAGCGTTATTGATGAATGCGAATGGGGGCACACAAACCTGCCAGCAAACCCCCACACGCTGGAAAGGGAACAGCAACTAATGCATCCATATTTGCACATGCTTACATGCTATAAGAGAATGCAATACACTTCATAGCAGCAATATGTGTACAACCTATGGAGGAAAGCCAGTGTAGAGAGCTGCACAGGGACCTAAAATGGCTGTTTGTGCTGCATCAGGAGCCAACACTGGAACAAAATGGAGGCTAAGTTGCCTCACTGAGCTTCTCAGGAAGCTGTCGAGGCACAGGTGAGAGAGGCAGCGGATGAGGGAGCCTGCAATTTATCCACACTGCAGTGGCTGCATAACATGTCTGAGCAAATGGCTGCAGGAAGCCTCGGAGGAGGTGATCAATCATTTCACCTGGAGTGGGCATGGACCAGGAGCAGGAAGGAGATAGTGGAAATGAGGTTTTTCATTAAAAATAGAGGGCTACAATTTTCCTTCTCTACAATTTGCACATCGGGGGGAAGCTTAAAGCAACAACCAGGGAGGGAAACTGCTGCAAGCAATGCGAGACAACTCCACTGTGCTTACCTGCAAGTGGTTATAAGGATATCTGGGTTTATACTCCCAGGTGTAGCTGGTTGTTGATGGCCTCTGAGGGGATTGATGAGTATAAAAGCCATTAAACATAGGCATACTGTACAAATGCAACTGTAAATGGCGTCTTCTGATACAACAGCTTTTAGTGTGTTTGTAGTTAGTTGGGTGTACTCTGCATTTCATCTCTGACAGACAGCACAAATCTGACTACAGACGAAAACAGATAACATTACATAAATCACGACTAAAGCTGGCGGGGAGACATGGGAGAGAACATAATGAGAAAAAGAAAAGGTAAACACAACAAAGCCAAGAGAAAAAAAAAATCAGCAGGAATGAGACAGAGAAGTGCAAACATGAGGAGAGTAGGGGCATACCTGACAGATAATGTTGTCATAGTACGCCAGGTTGTGAGTATGAGCTTGGGGAGCAGGCGGAGGGGTGTCACACAATTTCCTTACGTTTGGCTGAGAGCCATCGGCGGTTGTTGAAACAGACATGCCATCCGTCTGTGGCTCACTGCTCTGAGGCCGGTATTTACTGCAGGGGCGAGGAAAAGGAAATACGTGGTCATATAAATATTTGTGGGAAAAAACGTTTTTTTAACTCAAATACGAATGACAGTAAATTAAAATAACTGCTTCCATTTCTAAGGGATTTAGATCGATCATGTTTTCTATTAAAAAGGACTGATCTCTTATCGCCTCTTCCATTCCTCTTTGGCTCGCACTGACAAAGTTGTGGCCGACCTGTTTCAGAGCACAGTTGCTCGCGGCTCACTTTTTCTCAGTCCAGTCACACGCACCTGCGTTTGCGAAGGCGCCTGTTCTCGTTCTTGAGGCGATACAGTCTCTTGGCAAAGAACACGACGATCATGAAGAGCAGGAGGATCACAAAAGAGGCCACACCCACCACCACACACAACACCTGGAACTCCGTGACTGCCCACTCACAGCGCGTGCCTTTGTTCCAGATATAGTCCTGCACGTTGCACCTGGATGGAGAGCAGCAGCAGAAACACAGACGTATGGCCAAGCGTGAGCGTCTAGCATTTTATTACCACTGTCAGACTGCAGGCAGATATTCTCATGACTCGCTGAATTAAAAAAACCCAAAACTAAGAGGTTTATCCAAGTGTTTGTGCCTTCTGCTCAAGAGGATTTACAATATTTATTGCTACAACATGTTTGACAGAGTAAAGAGCATAAAATGGTACTTGGAGCCGATGACATGGTGTCCCAGGATCTGCCCAGCAAAGCGGGGATTTTGCCTGCAGCCTAGCTCTTAATGAGATCACAGGATCAGAACACTTGCAGCGCATCTGTGATTTTCTTTCTTCGTTTATCTGCTCATTCTATGCAACGGCATGCAATTGCTGGGATCCTCCTTGAGTATATACAAGTATGTGTTAGTGTATGTGTGCATATGTGTGGGATATAACTCAGCGGGTATGTTGAGATGCAACAGTTTGCATCCAAACCTACAGTGAAGCTGCAGGATTGGACAGATGGTTGCAAGTAAGAGGTGCAGTTGTGTGTGTGTGTGTGTGTGTGTGCATGTGTGTGTGCAGGTTTCTGTTGCCCTTACTATATTGTGATCTTCCTCATACTTTCTAAATGTGCACACCGCGTCTGTCTGTCAGCTGCCAGCAGATGCACAAACTCTTTATCCGCCACCTCCAAAACAGTCCTAATCCACTGAGGACCCTGCTGTGATCTAGACGAACCCTAACAATACTCTAAGCCTGCCTTCTGTCTTTGTTTTCAGGATGTTTTTTTTTTGCTTGTCTGTGGTGTCCTAAATCTTTGCTTTTATGTTGGAAGCTGACCACGTTTCAAATGGCCACAACAAAGACGAATTAAAAAGAGAAATGTTTTGCTGCCAACCACCCTCACCTGTCAATCACATGCTGCACACACAGATATGAGTGCTGCTTGTTCGCTAAAAAAGTCACTCTTATAAAAAGAGAACTGTGTAATCTTTATTACAATGTGTTGCAACTGGCAGACCGGTTGACCGGTGAGAAAGAAAAATGATTACGCCTCCCACCTGCAGAAGGCTCCCATCCCTGGCACGACGGTGCACACGCCTCCGTTGAAGCAGAAATTGGGTTTAATGTCACACTGGGAAACACACACTCCGGGTCCAGAAAGCACGAAGCCCAGCCTGCAGCCATCGGCACCCATGGCGCCACCTATGCCTAACCCCTCGTCCTGGTCTGGCTTTACCATGGGGGGGACTGGTAAAGACAGCCCAGCATCCACGTTTGGCCTCATCTTGTTTGGAAGTACCGGAGAACCCGTCAGGAGCGGATTCTCGTCCTCCATATCAATTGGAGGTGAAAGGGTGGGTTCAGGTTCTGGGGTTGTATCTAATGCAGAGAGGTCATTGTCAGGAGACATGTAATCATAAAAATCAGACAGCGTCCATGTGGTAGGGTCTCCACCTTTCTGCTTTTGGGGTTTGGGGGCTTTTGCCCAGTCCAGGGCAAAATCAGACGGCACAATATCTGGCGCAGGACTGTGAAACTCCACGGTGATGACGTCATCGGACAAAGGGTTACCAGGCTGATCTGGTCCCGCCCCTCCAGCAGTTAGCTCCTCGGCCACAGGTGGGTCATCTTCTGCAAAATCTAAGTGGTGGCGTTTATGAGAATGATGATGTCTGGTGGAGCTGAGTGGGAGTCTCGCTCCAATCCCAATCAGGTGGTCTCTCTCCGCCGAGTCGTCACTGAGCACCATCCTGGTGTCCAAGGCCTCCTTGTCAACGGATGAGTGGTTGCGATGATGATGGCGCCTGGCAACCGAATGTCTCCCTGCCAATGAGACGCAAAACATTTATCAAGCAGTCTTACAAAAAATGTATTTATCAGAATCATGTCACAGAGGCCAACTCTTGATCGTTATTGTTGTTAAATAAACAAGAAAAAAACATGACACAGACTTTCCATTAAAAAAAAAAACAAAAAAAAAAACAGTAAACGCATCCCCATTATGTGTTTGCTCAGAAAAAAGTAATTGTCATTGACAATTTTGATGAATGTTATGCATAAACAATGACAAATGTGCATGTTTGTTGTTGTCAGTACAGAAAACTATGTGACTTTTACAGTTATTTCCTGACATTTCATTTAAATGTTGACAAATAAGAATGAAGTGAGGTTTGCATGTATGTATTTGGTTAATAGAGAGATGTTGGCTCTGTTCTTTATTAACCAATTCAGCAAATCTCCCAGGTTTATTTTCAAGATAAATGCACCACATGTCCTACAGGAAACTCAGCTGGTTTTCATGACCTTAACACTGACTTCAGCATGCACTCAGATTCTGGTGATGTTGGATTAGGCATGATGAATGACTGACCGGTATGCTCTACTGACTGAGACCTGGTGAGGATTAGATCGGGATTTAGGGCTATAGGTTAGAGGCTAACTGCTCAGCTCCTATCTTACACTTGGTCTTCCAAAGACTCAGGAGCAAAAGAGCCATAAAAGACGGTTAGGAATACTTGGGATTTTCTAACACACACCAGGTGACTAATTAGCCAGTCATTATAAACTCATGTCATGCAACCAGACATCATTAACCCTGTATAGGACAAGAATGTTAAGCCTAAAGGGTTTTTTTTTTAGTAACGTTTATCAATATTTTTCATGCATGTCTTGCATGTCCACTAAACCTGCCAAAGACTTTAATTTTCTCAGTAAGGTTTTAAAGCCCACAGTGTTGCATTGGCACAAAAGAAGGGTCTGCCTGCATCCAATACCATTTCTGTTCCAGTCACAACAGTCTGTGTCCACTACGCAGCAATATAGCAATTACGCCATACACCAAAAAGATTCCTGCTTCAAAGTTTAGCTGTGTTCTTTCTGTGTCGAGTTTCTATGTTCTTCTCGTATCTCAGATTTTTCTCTGAGTATGTTGGTTATGTCCAACTGGTGAAACAAAATTGACCCTTGGTGTGAGTTTGCTTGGTTGTGATGGATGGATGGATGGATGGATGGATGGATGGATGGATGGATGGATGGATGGATGGATGGATGGATGGATGGATGGATGGATGGATGGATGGATGGATGGATGGACGCACTGAGCCACTTCTTTACTTTTCCATTGGCCTGGTACGTCTGCACAAATGGCCAAACTCACCCAAATACTTGGCTGGATGGCTTATCTTCCAGTCCTACCCTGCAATCTCTGTGTCCAATGAGATCACTGTTTTCAGTGTCTGGCCCTTCATTCAGAGTTAATTCAAAAACCATGTGAGCGTGCTCGGAGTCACTAAGACAAGTGCTGGCTGAGGAGCCACGAGATTCACTTCACACACACATACACACAACCACAGTGCAGTTGCCATGGTGAGATGTAAAGAGGTGCCATGTTGAAAGAAGGACTGGAGCGAGGGAGCGGAGGATGGAAGTGAGGGAGTTTCTCAGTGGAAACACAGGATCCAGTGTTACAGCTCCTTCTCTCTTGTTTTTCAATCAGTCAGCCAGCTACCTCAGTAAGGGTCTATGCAAGCTCCATCTCTGAGAAAAAAAAAAGTGAGGTGGAAAGACTGCAAATACTTCTTGTTTATGACAGAGCTATGCTCCATCCGCCCGAAGTGATTACAACAGATTCCGTTTTTGATTTGAAGGTTCAATTTGACAATTTCTTTACTCTTGAGACTAAGATGCTGCATCCTGGTAGCAGCTGGCGGTCTTCACGCCGATTGCAAGAGCAAAAGGGAACATGGCGCGATTACAAGAGCAAGAGGATCAAATTAAATGCATAAGGCTTTGCTCAGCTATGTGGGTTCTGTCATAGAAAGGGTGTGATTCGGGACTTTAATTGCCGCTCAGCTCTTAACCTCTGGCATGGCACTGAGCATGTCACCATGGTAACAAGTTTTACCTGAGGTCACTGTGATTGGCTGGAGTGCAGACTCCCAGCATCCTTACACAGAGGGGATCAGATAGGACTCCAGCACACAGTGATGGACAGATACACAACTCTACAATCAATATGTATTGTGTTGCTGCTTTGATGCTGTCACTCATCTTTTTTTTCTTTCACATCGCCAGTCTGTTACAGCCGCCCATTAACTTGCGTGAATTTCACATTTTTCAACTATTATTAGCATCCTCCGTCTCCTCCTCTGTTTTCGGGTGCGAGAGGTGCTGATGACATGATCTAATCTGACATATCATGAGCTTGCTGGGGCTGCAGGGCAGATGGACCTCACAGTTTGAAGTTACTCACAGTGCACATACACGCACTCTCACGTGGTCAACCCAAAAATCTGGATTTATCCATATTGTTCTCTACAGCCACGTAAATGAAGCACAAACATTACTCCTGTGTACTGGAATGATTTGTTGATTGAAATCAGATAAGAGAAGCAGGTGATTATTGACTGATTATTTAAATCACAAATTATTTAGTTCACTCATGGTCCTTTACTGCTTTTCATAGTATCAAATGATAGTAAATCATTTATTAAGGGCTGCTTGGACAAATTTAGAAACTGCCCGAATTGCTAAAAAAAAAAAAAAAAAAAAAAAAAAAAAAAAGACACACTGGACTCCTATTGACCACTTAAAATCCTTTTAATCTACAGGTTTTCTTGACAACTATGCGGTGCTTTTTGTCCTACACACACGCTCACACGCCACTGAAGACATCAGGGTTAAAGTGAGGTTCAGTGTGGTTCCCAGGTCAACTTTGACATGTTTCCGGTGAAGCCAGGGGTTGAACCCTAACCTTTTACTTGGCAGATGGCTGCTCTGAAGACTGCAGCATGCGCCATTCTAACGTGATAAATTAATTTATCAATATGCTTGACTGTTTTGGAAACTGTGCTTGGCCTGAAAGTGAGGAAATCCAGAGCAGATGCTTCAACAAGCATACATATAAAATCAGCTTCCCTTCACAGGTGATCCGTGGATTAATTACACCACCTGTATGGTCTATTAACTACATATTTCCTGCCATGTGGTCTCTGCTGTTTGAGGCCAGAGATAAAGGATGTGTGCCTGTTTTGCCGGTCAATATGTCACAGTGTTAACGCCTGGTTACACATCCAGGCTGCAGCGAGCAAGGCTGGGGTATACCGTGGCTGCCCGTGTTCATGTGAACCCCCGCGGCTCTCTGCATCTACGCACCACCCTGTTGCTGGGCAGCGGCAGCACTCGTTTTAAAATCTCCAAGATTGTGCACGTGTGCTACCAGGGAACATAGAAAGAAGAGATTGGTTGTGATGTGAGATTTCTGTCCACATCAGCCTGCGTGTCCCCTGGGATGCGCGGTAAATGAAACGGCGGAAAGGGGTGCGGTGTTGTGTGTCCAGTTCCTTCAGGAATTCGGTGATTTTAAGCCCCTGACCAGGGTGCAACTAATCCCACCTTTGTCTGGGAGACCGGGAGCTGAACTGTCAATTTTCTTTAATCAGCTTGACTGTGAGACTACAACATTCCACTTCAAAATATAAAGTATCAGATGTCTTAAAATCATCTCAGAGCATCAAATTAGGCATAATTAGAAAGGGATCGTAGTCTTTTCCCTCCTTCCACTCTCTGAATGGGTCTACTGGCAGAACCACGGTTCAAGGGCCATGAATAAGAGCCAGAGACAGAAAATATGAGATCACACACATGGATTTGTCAGCGCAGCAAAGTGACTGATTGTCTTGAATGTCACTGCAATCATGCTATAGACATGAGGACATTGTGGCCTTATTGCCAGAAGCAATGGTTAATCAATTACTATAATACATCATGTAAATGCTAAATTTAAATTCAGATCAAAGCTTAAGTCACCAGGAGGCTAAGCATTAAAAATATATATATAACCACCAATGTCAAGATTTCATGACAGTTGCGTCTTTGTGGACAATTGTAATTTTTCATCAGATCTCCTCCAAAGCAGGTGTGATTTGAATCACGCACGTGCGCGCTTCCTTGCACAAATAGCCACACATTAACTGCGCGCACTAACGGGGTGTAATTGGGTCTTACCGTGAGCAGACAGGGGGATGATGACCATAGAGATGGTCAGCAGCACCTGCCAGGTCCCCAAGCGACCGTCTCCGCGCGCCATAACGCAGGTTATTCCTTTGACGCGTTGATGCGAACTGATTCCTTCCTTCGTCTCACCGCTCAGATGCAGCCACAATAATCCTCACAGCAGATCCTCCAAAGTTCAGATCCTGCCCGTCTTCGCCATGTCGCCTTCACCCTCCTCGCTCGTGTGTTTGTATGTATGTATGTATGCGTATGTGTTAACACTTTAATGGCACGGGTTCGGCTCCATTTTTCCCGGGCGGCTGCCCTCTCCTCTACACCTCTTGCGCTCGTGTCACTCGATCTGCGCTTCGGGATCCGTGGACGGCGGCGCGGGGAGTTGTAGTAGTAATGCGCGCGGCCGGCTGAAGTCTCTGTTGCCGCTTCTGCTGCTGCAGACAGGGTTTTAATGGCACGGGTTTGGTCGTCGCTTGCCTGTCCGCTTGCGCGCGATCTGTGCAGCCGTGCACATCAGCGGTGAGCGGCACGGGGCGCGCTCTCGATCGTATCCTGGCACAGTCTGTGTGTCTTGTATGTGAGGTTTGAGCGAGATCGCAGCGTCTGTTTTCACTGGACGTCAATATGCTCTATTTCACAACACAGACAATGTGTTTGTGAGCATTAAATGTGTCTGTGTGGTGTTATATGTCAGTGGGTTAATGGCCTTTGGCCTATAGAGAAATGTGCGTGGTTGTGTGCGTGTGTGTGCTTGATTAATCCTCTTAATGATGCTGTATATTGAGATGCAGACTCCAGACAATAGCATCTGCTACCTTTAATCACACAATGACCAGACACATAGTCCCTCTGTACATGCCACCATAGTTTTTTTTTCTTTAACTATACATCCAAATATCTATTTCCAGCTTGTCTTTGTAGTATCCCCACTATTTGTTTCCAAATTCATTACATTCTGATTTGTCTACGCATCCACATCCGTCACAAACTTCTTGCAAAACGACCTGCAGAGTGTCGACCACAGCATTTCTTCTAAATGGGACTGTGCCAAATATATTGTAAAATGATGAACATCCAATTTATTGCTCCAAGTGAACAAATTGCCCTTTCGCTCTTTGCTCATTGAATGTGGATTGGATTGATTTCAACCCATGCTGTGTGCAGCATCCTGCCATCAACTATCCTACAAAAAGTATCAAAATCTAATCTGAGTCTTACCTCAGATTCACTCTCCCAACAGAAGAATAGTGGGATTTCTTTTTTTTTTTTTTTTTTAGGTTTAGTGAAGGAAGGGGCTGTCACAAGAAGGAAAGACTGAGAGTGTGAATGTGATGGCATTCGGAGAATGGGTAGAGACGGGCGAGTGTTGACAAAGCAGAACTGGAGAGTGGTGCAAATTGAGAAACAGAAAAATGCTCACTGATGTACTGCCAAACAGAGCAGAACAAAATTGCTTCCGCACCCGCCTACAATCCCTGCACACTCACACAGACACAGACAGAGCAGCATTTGGCTTTTGTCAGGCAGGCTATACACCGAAATAAGTTGGGTTTTTTTTTTTGTCCAGGATGAACAGATGGATCTCACTGAGAGGCAGAAGGAAAGAAAAAAAAAACAAAAAGACAACACACCTTAGTTGAAGCCAAGCTCAGTGTGTGTATGTCTGTGTTCAGATCACTTCAGTTTTTCCACTCTGTTCCCATGTTGAACGATGAGGGGTGGACAGGATGTCCAAGGTCCCTCCAGTGAAGACTCTGTATGTGACTGTCAGCGCTGCAACACTGAATCTATATATAGAGAGGATAAGTCTTCACCTACAGCTACAGATCAACAGTATGGACGGCACATTTGAGCTCATCTCTTCAGTAAACAGAAAACCTTAACCGACTCCCCCCACATCAGACATCATTTAACATGTTTATTGTTGTGTGGGCCACTTCTAGGAACACAGCACAAACGAACAACACACTAACATACTGCTTGGTTTTGAAACTATAAACTTAACCTGAATCTATAAAGCTATATAACTAATATTCATCTTGTAACAATTAATTTCTTGTTACAATGGAACTTTCAATTTAAAAATGCCTCTTTCAAGCATTTTTGTCTTGCCTAAGCTGCTTCTGCACCTCAGTCTTTCATCCCTCTCTACATTACCACCAACCTCATTAACAGCTTCCTCTCTGTCAGCGGCAAGGATGGTAACCCACATGAAACATGCAGGAATGAGATTTATTAATCCAACAAACATAAAACGCACTAAAAAATGAGCTTGCACCTCCAATGTCAAATCCTTAGAGGTACAGTTTGTAATTATTTTTTATGGTATTAAAACAATGTCCACTGAATTGAAACTGAACTCCTGCTTTAAACTGAAATTACTGGTAGAAAAGCCACTTAAACTGTTTAAGTTGTTCAGAACCTTTCCCTTTTCCTTGATAAAACTTGTAAGAAACTGCTAGCTTTCTTTCCTTTCTTTTGTTTTTTTGACATTTCTGTTTTTTATTGGGAGACATTAGTTATTGAGCTGGATGTGGGAGGGGAACAGTTTTTCCACCAAATGTCCCCAAAATATTTTTTTTTTCTCTGCAATCTCTTTAATCGTTCTTATTTCAAGAGATTTTTTTTTCTTTAGTTCCACCAAGGGCCCTAAATCCATCTGGGGCCCAAGTAGTGAGTTTCAGCCCGAGTTTTCAGCATATTTGCCTTTTAAGTAGAAGACGACTAAACTTCAGAACATCTTCTCCACAGTGCACTTACATGCACATACATACAAACTACTTTAGCCAAGGACCTATAATGAAACATATTTGCAAAAGTAATAATAATATTTAAAAGTTTCCAAGGATGATTCTGAAGAAATTAAAGATATTCATTAGATATTCGTGCTTCTGTATCTAATATTTAGTCCTTGAATCTTCTACCCAGCTGGATGGTTTTTTTTTATCATCGTCATTAGGCTAAATATGTATATTTACAATTGTGTAATTTGTCTTCAGTGAATTGAGAATTCAATATTTTCATTACCATAAAACTAGACACAGACTCTTTCAGCAAAAATAAAAGAGCTGAGAAATCTGAAATCCACTTATTAAAGTTGTTTTCATTTTAAATTAATGTTCTATTTTTCATTTATGTTCAGATGGCTTCATTGTATGCAAGTGTGGCTCCAGTCATTTATTGTACTGTCAATGTACCATATAAAGAACAAAAATGTAACTTTGAATTTGATGGCTAAAAAAAGTCTCCAAAAAGTTGGGACATATGGGATACACACACACACACACAAACACACACACACACACACACACACACACACACGGTATGACTCCATACATACATACTAATCCATCTCTAGCCTAATCAATATGCCAAACTGTAAACTCAACTTAAACCAATTCACATCTCAGCTCCACCTCTAACCATGTTTAGGCCTCCACAAGATAACCGGTCAGAACAAGGTCAGTCGTTAGACCAAAGACAACAGTAGTCACATTCATACACTCCAACCACGACTGGAGAGAAAACGGCATTCAGTTTCATACAAAAGCAACTTTAATGAGTTGAGTTCAGATTTATCAACTCTTGACACGAGAACACAAATAATTCACAAGTAATGTAAAAGGAAAAAGAAAACTGAGCTGTTGACAAGATGCACATGTTCACTTATAATATGCAGTGGCTACTGAACACTTGGGTGTGGCATTTGTCCTGGTTGAAGCAGACGTCTTTTTGGGTGCGTCTTGTGTTCAGGTCTGTTCAGTTGTGAGTAGAAGCTGGAGGACCAGTTTGAGATGGAGCTATCCCATCAGGCTGTGAGGAGGGGTCTGAGGCAGGAAAGAGAAAAAAATGAAAGTTTGTTCGGTTTTCTTATCTGAATTGAAGTAGCTATTACAATGCTCTTTCTTTGCTCTTTAGACTGGAATTTTCAATGTCAAATCAACATTCTTGTTTAAAGACAAACAAACAAACAAAATACCCTGACCAGACAGCTTTATGACATGCATGTTTGCTGGCCAAGGTTTGAGTGAAAGAGGTCATAGTTTTTCCAACAGCAGTCACACCACAGTTTATTTTAATAACACTAAACCTGATAAGTGTGAAAACACCCCATAACCAGTATCAGTGTTGATAAAAGAATACCCACACATGCCATTGGGAGCTCCAGGGTTTCGAGGGGCTATGGTCTGGGCATTTCCTCCTCCAGGCATCATCCGGTTGGGTATGGGCTGGCCTAAGGAAGTATAAGTAAAAAATGTCACCATCACAGATAATGTGTTGGATGTAGAAGCGCTGGCACGATTTGTGGTTGTCAGGGGATATTTGTTTGCATTTCATTTCCACACCTGAATGCTGCATTGTGTAACCCGGCTGGCTCTGCTGCTCCCTCTGCTGGCGAACCTTCATCTCTGCCTGCTTCAGTTGCTCAGTGTGGAAAGTCTGTCTCTCCTGCAGGAGCTGCTGCCGTTGCTGCTCTAACTGCAAACAAAGTATTATTAATGATAACATTTTACATCGTTTCTTCTGGAAAACCCTGAAAGCAAGAAAAGAAAAACAACCAAACAAAAAAGAAACAAAATACACCCACACACACACACACAACGCAATGACAAGTGGTAAGTAAGTGATGCAATCATCCTTGATTTGGGCCACAGCAGACATGTTGTTCACTCACAGCCTCTTTTTCTCGGTCCATTATGGTCTCCAGTTCTTCAAAGTGTCTCAGCTTGATCTCTAACTTCTTCATCTGCGTCTCCACCAGAAGAGCCACTAGGGACTTGATCTTTCTTTCTTCTACTGCTGCCAAGTGCTGCACAAAGAAAGAGGGAAAATGTGCATCAACATAAAAACAGAAAACAGTGAAGAAGAAGGCTGCATTAATAATGCATATATACACACTATATTGCCAAATGCATTCGCTCACCCATCTAAATAATCGGAATCGGGTGTTCCAATCACTTCCATGGACACAGGTGTATATAATCAATCACCTAGTCCTGTAGACTGTTTTTACAACTTTTTGTGAAAGAATGTGTCGCTCACAGGAGCTCAGTGAATTCCAGCGTGGAACTGTGATAAGATGCCACCTGAGCAACAAATCCAGTCGTGACATTTCCTCGCTCCTAAATATTCCACAGTCAACTGTCAGCTGTATTACAAGAACATGGAAGTTTTTGGTATCAGCAGCAACTCAGCCACCAAGTAGTAGGCCACGTAAACTGATGGAGCGGCGTCAGCGGATGCTGAGGTGCATAGTGCGAAGAGGTCACCAACTTTCTGCAGAGTCGATTACTACAGACCTCCAAACGTCATGTGACCTTCAGATTAGCTCAAGAACAGTGTGCAGAGAGCTTTTTTTAAAACTGCAAATAACATTAGCCATAGTTTATCATATTCTATGACAGCACCTGTTAATCTAAATTCCATTTCTAGTCTGAATCAATATAAGGCAAAGTATAATATCTCAGTTTATAACCCAATAGGTGCTATTCTTTATTTTGCATTTTCAGTCAAATAGTTTCCAAGCAGTGGTGTCTAAGAAGTCTGCAATCTTCCAAAGACTCAACTTTCCTGTTCCCTGTCTCACATTACTGGTCGGTTCTTAAGTTCGGAACCCAGACTTACCTTTGCTTTCGTTGCAGCTGAGGCCAGAGCAGCAGCTGCTGCCGTGGTAACGCTGCCTTCCACCAAGTCCAGCTCCATCATTCTCCTCCCATCGTCGCCATCTCCCTCCCGGCGGCCGATGCTGTCGTCATCATCTACCCTTCCTGCACACAGAATTCATGTAGCCAGTCATACATGCACACACATACAGTGCGCTCTCAGAGCACACTCACACGTGCACGCGCACATGCACACACACGTACCATCTCTCTCGTCTCCAAGCATATTTTCCGTGAGTCCTCTTTTGACTCGATCTCCCTCCAGTTTTGAAACGTCAGGTTCCATTTTGACCCCATCCACCCTTAATGGGACCTGAAACGTATCCAAATGTACACATGAACAGAGACTCAAGCAGTTTCAATTACTCAACATATTTAATGACCAAAAATGTTAAGATTTAATGATGCACAACCTGATAGGAGTCAGAGTCCAGCTTTTCAGCATCCATTACATCTATAAGAAAAATCCAAAACATGAATGAACACCAGCAGGATTGACTTTACGTTGTGCGTTTATGTTCGATTTAGTCTTGCCTGTTCTTTCTGACTGGCTGGATACTTCAGACGCTTTATCTGCTGCCTCCTCCTGCACTTTGGAAAACTCCTCTGAAGACAAACGAGAACAGTCACCTTACTGCACATTCATCTCACCAGCAGGCAGATACTTCATCACCTAGACTACACCCTCCACTCCCACCCGGAAGTCTCACCCAGTGCAGCCTTAGCTGCAGACGATGCCACACGTGGATCCACCACGGATGCCAGAAAGGCCACAGTGCTCATAACAGGGTTTTCCGATTGGCTGAAAGGCACGGGCTGATATGCCAGCGGACCCAGAGAGGCTGATGAGTCCTCCAGGTAAGGATCCTCGATTGGCAGACGAAGGAAGTGAAGAATACATTCGTCCTGTGTTCTGGAGCCCACGTGCTCCGACACTTTGTTCCAGTCATCTCTGTAGACTTCTAAGGCCTGAGAGAGACATCAACAACCAGAAACATTTAATAGAGTATGCAAAATAGTCTAAAAATAGACCTGTACCAAGTTGAGGAAGTAGTAATATACATGCAAGTATCTGTAGAAAAGAAAGTGTAAGTGTTTTACCTCCAATAACAAGAGTGTTTCCTGCTCGGTCCATTCCCTTCCTGCATTTGCTCCTTTAGTCTGAGAAAAGTATTACCAAAACAGTTAAGAGTAATAATGGGTAACAGTAATACCCAATAGTAATAATAATTATCACTCTTTAAATTAAAAAAAAAAGTAAAAAATAAACAATTGCAGCTCTTTAATGTAGAACATTAGGCATTTCTTTCTGCCCTGTAGTGTATCAAGTCTAGAAGCTGTTGCTGTGAAGCCACAACATGTGATTAAAAGATAACAACCCCAAAATGAATCCATCAGAGAGGAGAACATTAGGAGTAGGCAAATCAACAGTTTCTTATATTTAGACAAAAAAAAAAAACAGACAAAAAAAACAGTGGTGAAGCTTCTGAAAAAAAAGGCAGTTCTGTTTTCCTATATAACAGTAAACATTTAGATTACTATAATTTGTTGAATGGGGCAATGGGGGGCAGTCATAAACAGAAGTCATTCTCTGTATGCAGAACTGTTTTTGTGAGACCTTCGGATGTTTCCTGGCGTAGATGTCAGTGCGCAGCCCAAAGTTTTGGCAGTCTGAAGGTTTCTCTCTGCTCTTCTCTGGGAAATACAACATGTGCTGTGAGGCCGACACCTGCCAAATGTGAGCAGCGGAGTTAATCAGACGACACAGGCTGTGTTTCCAATTTGTCTGAGTGCAGCTGGTGTTGTGAACTCTATGTGAAAACGACGACTGAAACCTGTAGGGGTTTGTGCTGTAGCGGAGCCAGTCCGGCGGGCGTGTCAGCCAGGACGTTGAAATGAGGTGTGGGAGAAGGTCCCATAGGGAGGGGCCTGCTCTCTGCATCCACTTGGTAGTTGATCAAACCCCACTGCTCCAAAAAAGCATGAACCCTGGACACAATAGGACTTTTTTTTTTAATTTAATGATACTTATTCCGCTTTGCAAGGCAGACACTGGTATGCCAACTTTTACCTTATGAGTGAACAGACATCTCCCGTGAGGTTACGCCTGCAGGACGTGGAGCTCAGGTATTCCTGGGGGTTCAGCCGGTACGTGTCGATCATAAAGTTACGATATGCAAGATAGCTGAAACGCAAAGCCAAGCTCACAATGATGCACTCTCCATCACCTGGGCACACGACTGTGTCTAGAGCATCAGGACTTACATTTCAGGAGATTTTGATTTGTTCTTTCCATTGAAAAATTCCGGCAGTGCACGTTTCTCTATTGAATGGATGCTGGAAAAAAATAAATAAATAAATAATACGCAAGGAGCCATAATTATGATTCAACTCCGAGGTAAAAATGTGTTAAATGCACCAGTCAGTGTGAATAAAAACGTTCAATAACCTGTTGTAATTGAACCAAGACGTGTAGCTTGGAATAATAATATGATGGGTTTGTTCAGTGATGTTTTCCTCCCCCTCTGATAGGCGTGGGATGTCACCTCTTCCTTCCTCATCATCCTAAAACCACACATACACACCGACTTCAGTTACACAGTTACATCACTAAAACACATGTTAGTGATTGTTATCAGAATTATTTATTTTTTCAGAACTGAGAAGATAAAACATATTTACCCTTCCTGGAAAATCATCTTCCTGGTCATCTGAAGTAAAATCAAGAACGAAAAATCAATGCACCTACTGTCCAGATCAATCAATTCACATCTGAAAACTGATCAGAGTTGAAACTCTTTTCTGAACTTTCTTCGTAAGACAATCTTACCGAGGTCGGCCATGATCCCTCCTTTCACTGGAGTATTCTCACTGTCTTTCTTCAGGTTCACTGCACAGACATTATAATGACATTTTCTTAGGAATTACTTACGTTTCATGCGTCTTTAATCATATTTGAGTGTTGTGTTCTACCATTCTTGGGTAGTACGACCTCCTCCATGTTAGGCACAGGAGTGGGGTCCTCCATATCTTTAGTCAGGTCCTCCTCTGGTTCTTCTTCCTGTTGTCCACGCCTTCTCCTGCATGAACACGGACACGTAAATGTTTTAACTTCCAAGCCTTGCACTGGGACGCTAAACCAAAAGCACGACCCTGAAGTAAACACTTTAGTCTTACCCTTTCTTTCCTTTCTTCCTGCCTTCAGAGGAAATGGGAGAGGGCGAACGTCTTCTCTTTTTGGACCTTGAGTCCTGCAAAAACAAAAGAAGGGGTCCACTTTCTGATCAACATTCTGTTGTTGACTTAAAAGATTATAGGGTATATAACCATTTGGCTTTTATAAGCCCTGAAAGACCAAAAACACCAACGGGCTCTCACATACCTGGTCTTCTTGCAGGTGAATTCGCCGACGAAGGACCACTGGTACATTCCTCTCATTTACATAATAGTCCTCCTCATTCATCCACTCATTGAAGATATCTGCATCCAGAACCCAACCAGCATGCACCTAGTGAACACGCACACACCTAATCAACCTGTCATTCTGGTGGAGGTCAGCATGACCCCATGACTTGAACCATGAAATGTTCATGTTCTAAACTAAAAAATGTTCATGAAAAGTTTAATACATCAAATGTATATACAAGTAGAGATGGTCTAGAAGTATTTCAGTCATCAGTCAAAAATATCACAATTACCGGTAGATATTTTTCCCCAAATCGTTCAGCACTACGAAGCAGAACAGCTAAGTGATTTTATTCTATATTTTTAATGCATAGTGACAAACTAACCCTCCATGGCCTCTCTGTGTGTGGCAGTTCTTCAACCTCTCCATCAACGTCACTTGAAGACAGCCAGCTGTCATAACTGTTCAAAAGAGATGGAAGGACTTTAGGTCACGTATTTACGGTTTTCCCAGTGCGCTCGTTGCTGAATTTCAACAGTTTTCCCGTCTTATGACTAATTCCAGAAAACAGTTTCAGAACTGATTTAGAGCCGGTCCCTAACTTAGAAGCAGTTCTTCTTTTTTGACTATAAAGAAAGAAGTTGTTCAGAGCCAGGAAATATGGTGCAACCTCGTCCCCAAAACTCTGATGACCTAAGCACATCAGAAGAATAGGCCTAGAACAGATGCGTGTTACATGCAGTGTTGCACAATGAATTATTTCTTAAAATACATAAGCAACAACTGATGGTGGGAATGTGGTGGACGCTTGTGGAGTTTGGTTAAGTCCAAGTGTTGGCTGTTCAGAGGGGGACTTTGTAAAGTCGATGCCCACAGGCAGGAATGACTTCCTGTGGCGCTCTGTGGTGCATCTTAGGGGAATGAGTCTATTGCTGAAAGCGCTGCTACCTTTAGCCAGCATGTCAGGAAGCAGGTGGGACACGTCGACCAAGATGTGCTGCATGACACCAAACATGAAAGCACTGGCAACAACAGACTAAGACTCGCAGATAAAAAGAAGAATATAAAATCTATATTCTGTTATTGTATTTGTGAATGTTTTGAATTTCTGAATGCTGTTGATGTGCAACTATTTTGAATTTAATTTAAAAAGTGTGCATACATATTTTGCACACATTGTTTAGTGTTTCATTATCTGACTGGCAGATTGGCAATATTAAGGCATTAGATTTGAAGGAAAACAAGGTAAACAATGTGACCTCTATTAACATATTTTGATTGCAGCACCTCTTATACAATCTATCCAAAGATGCCATTTGCTTTCACAGATTTGACAATATTCCTCATCCAGATGCTGAACGTCGCCTGCAAATGCAAACCATTACAGTTCACACCTGGTTGAAAATCACTTTGCTTGTGCATTACCTGTCAGGATGCATCCCCCAGTGTACCAGGACATGCGTGTCTTTTCTCATTACAGGACGCATCCACTCATCTGAAAAAAAGATGTGCATGCACAATGTAATCTGCATACATTTGCATATTGTAAAATAATGTAAGCAAATGCAACTTGTATACATGCACAAACTTAAACTTACCCTCCTCTGTGGACCCGGGTGATGTATAGACATGATGGCTCGCAATCGTCCTGTCATCTGTGATGGAACCCTATGGAGTGACAAACTTTTAGAGCAGGGGCGTCGGACTCCAGTCCCCGAGGGCCACTGTCCTGCATATTTTAGCTGTTACGCTGCTTCAGCACACCGTGATTCAAGTGGCTGTGTCGTTAACAGAGTCGTACCGACCTTGGTGACAATCTGGGAATGCCCAGCCATTTAAATCAGGCGTGTTGATGCAAGGACACATCTATAACATGCAGGACAGCGGCCCTCGAGGACCGGACTCCGACACCTGTGTTTTAGAGGGTGGCACTGATGTGGGGCCTAATTATCAGAGATACACTCTGCTGAGTAACTTAAAACAGGGAGCATCTTCTGCTTCTTCACTATTATTAAAATACTTCTCTGCTCATTTCTACCAGCATGGAGCACTTTACCTGGTGTTTGGTGATGATACCAGTCAGTCGGCTGGCCAGCTCGTGATCCACATTAGGGTCCAGATATACCACAGGTAGAGTTATACAGTTGTTCTGGTGACACAATAATTTAGATTCAAACCACTAAACCGATAGTCATTTGAATGACTATGTATGTGTTTACAAGAGTCCTTTTTTACCTGGATTAGAGTTTTTTCAATCGCCCCAAACATTTCTATGTTCCTATCCGTTCTTGATGGATTTTGTAAGTCAAACCTTCGCCTGTGTGAAGGTAAAAAGAGAAACAAAGTGTCAAGCCATTGCAGCAAAGGTTTGTGACAAATGCCAGCGTAAACAAGCAGTAATGGATGGTGCTTCGCGACCCACCAGCCCTGTTCAACCTTGAACTTGTAAGCAGTGCCAAGAATGTGGCAGAGTCCACCTCCTGGTCGAAAGTCCATGAAACAATGGGCCTGCACAGAGGCGATCACGTCAACACTGGTGCTTCTTTAGCACAATCTTATTAAATGATATTACAATAAAGCTATAACAACCACCCTGAAAGCTGAATATGAAAAAAGTACAAGTAATCCAAAGTAAAAGGGCAGACTCACGGGAAGTTTTGTGAGCGCGGGACTGACAGCTTGTCTGCCAAAGGCATCTTCGTGAAACTGGAGGAGCTGCTGGGCGACTGCTGCCAGAACCTGGCTGGACGGAGCATCCACCAACACGCACTGACAGGCGCCCACACACACACACACACACACACACACACACACACACACACACACACACACACACACACACACACACACACACACACACACACACACACACACACACACACACACACACACACACACACACACACACACACACACACACACACACACGGTGAAAGTAGAGTGAGGATCATTGTAAAAGCAACGTCATTTCAATCTGTGTACCCAGTGTAACGTGTTTTCAGTTCTGGGGGCCGTGTTTACAGTGTAGGCCAGCGGGTTCGTTAGCAGGGTCCGTGGTCCCGGGCCCCGGGGGCCGGGGGCCGGCTGGCGGCCGGCGGCTCCGCCCGCGTCCTGCGCGGCTCACCCACCTTTTTGTAGTGTTTCCCGATCCACTGTCGCACCACCTCCAGCTGAGCTAAAGTGTCCGCGCTCTCCCAGAACCAGGCCGCGGGGGCACTGTCTCGTTTCTGGTGCGCGAACGTCTCGGGGTTCGTCTGGCTGGTGCCGGGAAAGCCGACGTTTGCACCTCCAGACATCGTAGCCATAACAAAAAAAAACGACTTTATCATCAATCGTTGGAGCAAACGGGCTAGCAGGGTCGCTAGCGTCTGGGTTCTCGCGTTCTCTCGCGAGACTTTACCTGATTGTCAAAGTAAGAGTTTGTTTTGTTTCTCTACGTTCCCACTTTTCTTTCCCTAGTCGCGTGTTTGTTTGTGGTTAACTTGTGTGTTCTGTTTTTTCTATTTATTAACGTATGTTTAAAATGTGAAATATTTTAAAATCACATTTACAAATGAATACGCTTATTTGGTAAAAGGCAAAACACTTATTTTGAAACGCAACATTGTAACGAGGAAACTCTTGCGCACTACGTGAAGACCCAAGTGAAGCGAAATTAGTTAGTACAGTTACTATTAATTTCTGTATTTTATACATCTTTTAAACGTTATGTATTATTTACGGGTTTTTATAACCACTTTTCGGTTTATATGAGGTGCTTGTTGCCGTATTGCACCCTGCTGCTGACGCCTCTATTCTGTCTGAAGTTAATTTTCCACTATTGTTGGACAGTCTGCATCGATACACTCACAAATCCGTGTCTTATTTTATTTTATTTTATTTGTTTTGCTCAACGCCTCACAGGTCTTGAACTATCATGGGCGTGCATGGTTTGACCTCGTACGTGGAAGGGAACAGGCACTTTCTTCAGGATGTGAAGTTCAGAGACAGCCGCCTGGTCGTTGACGGCTGCAGCCTGTATTTCCGCCTGTATTTTAACCACGGCTTGGACCAGCAGCACGGAGGCGACTACGACGCCTTTACCTGCCTGCTCACCCGGTTCTTCTCCGCTTTGGCAGCTTGTAATGTTCAGGCATATGTGGTGCTGGATGGAGGTACGGATACTCCACTCTAACGGTTTATTAGTGCCTGCTTCCAAGTTTGTGATTTAATATGCACAAATTTTACAGTGTTACAGCGTAAAAAAAATAAAAAAATCACAATTTCTTTACTTTATCAGTTTTCTCATGGCATGTTGCTTTAAAAAAAGATGACACCTTCTACTCTGATTATGTTGTTATTCTATGTCTTAACTTGCAGATTTTTTTCCCCCTCTTTTAATTAATTTTAATTATAGGTGGTTTAAACACTTAAGCCTTTTTTCTTAGTCCTTTTCTAAGACAAAAGTAAGTGTATGACCAAAAAAATTTGCTGTTTTTTTTGTTGTTTGTTATTTTAGTTGTAACACCCTCAAGCATTTAATCTGTCGTTGCTTTTTGTTGATAAGGGATAGACCCCAGTGAGAAGAAGTTTCCTACACTGCGCCAGCGCCTGCAGGGCAAGATAAAGGAGGCAGACAGCATTTCTCATGGCCGCAGTGGCTCCATCCTTCCGCTCCTCACCAGAGATGTCTTCATTCAGGTCCTCGTTCAAACGGGCATCCCAGTGGTCCAATGTCCAGCTGAAGCTGACTGGGAAATTGCATGTTTGGCGCACCAGTGGAACTGCCCAGTCTTGACAAACGACAGTGACTTTTATATTTTTGATCTTCCAGGTATGGTTTCTGTAAATACTGAGTAATCTAGACCTCTGGGGTTGTTAAACATATAGTTTATGCCTTTGTTTTCTCATTGTAGGTGGTTACCTGCCACACCGTTTTTTCCAGTGGACCAATCTTAATGGGAAAGCATCTCACCGCTACATCTCGGCTCGGCTCTACACCACTAACAATCTCTGCCGCTGGTTCGGGGGCATGAACCGCGAGTTGCTACCTTTATGTGCAGTTTTGACTGGTAATGACTATGGTGCTCCAAGAGAGGCCGATACACTCCTTAACCTGATAGATGTAAGTGGATTAGGAGGAGGTCGGGGCAGAGGTAAAAGTAAAGTGCCTGCTTGTCGTATTGAGGGCCTCCTCATTTGGCTGTCCTCTTTTTCAAGTGTGGCAGAGGCCCTGGAGCAAGTAAACAGCATAATGGGCGAGGAGAGTGGGAGAGGTAAGAGAGGACAGAGGAGTGGTCTCAGTTCCCAGCTTTGGGCAGCCATACAGGAGTACCACATCAACCCTCAGAGTTCTCTCGCTCACTGGTTTGCCGGAAGGAATGTACCACTGGGAGGGAAAACATCTGGTCTGGCACAGCTGCCAGAGTACCTGTCACTGGCTGCAGCACAAGGGCAGTTGGGTCCCATGGCTCTTGATGCTTTGGTGATGCAGAAGGTTCTTCTCATCCCACAGGTGGAGAATAGTAAGCTCGCCAGCACACACTGTACTTCTAGAGCCATACGTCAGGGTATATATGGGATTTTACTGCAGAACGTGCACGACAGTGCAACTCACGGAAGAAGTGGAGGCCCACAGTTACAAGGTGGAATCCAAATGCAAGGAGCTGGATGTGAAAGAGGGCAAGGAAGACGGGGAAGGGGAGGCAGGGGTCAGTGTCATACTGGACAGCAGGGTGCGAATGTAGCATTAAACATCCAACAAGCAGCCGGTGTAGCTTCAGTGCAGGCACAGGGCTTAAGCAGCCCCGTTTTTGTTGAAGAGTATGATCGTTTGGACCTAAACTTAAAAAAGAATCAAGTCGAGGCACATGCTCCCAGGAACCATTTACATCTGGAGGGACTCTGTCAGGTAAACATTCATTCTTATCAACAGATCCGAGTACATTTATTCTTAAGAAACTGTCACACACAGTGTTGATTCTTAAATTCATCCAGGCTCCTGGTGCAGTGCGGCTTGGTGTTTTTTTAGAAATCCTGGGGGTGAAGGAGCCTGCCCTGGCTCCTGTTCCTTTCCACTTGCAGCTGGCTGTAGCAGTGACAGGATTTTGGTTGCGAGAGGCCATACCAACACCCTCACAGCCTCTGCTGGAGGCTTTGGTGCTGGGCATGATTTATGGGGAGCTGTGCATAAACAATCAACCTGGAGCTGCACACCACCAACACACTGGTTAGTTGAGCTGGCGCTCTCATTTTGTTCCTTTTTGTTTAAAACAAACACGCATTTACATTAATAACAAGTCAAACAGTTATCCAACTTAAAGAACCAAACATTCCAGTCCATCAGCCAAACTGGGCCGCAGAACGTAATGCGTGTGCAGCACTGGATCGACAACGAGTGAGACCAGGGGAGAGACGAGGAGTGGACATCGGGGTGGCTCACAGCCTCAGCCAGTGGCAGGCCTGCGTCTGGAGTGCACTGTGTCTCAATCAGCTATTGCTGATGCCACTGCCTCAACCTCATCTGTCATGGTAAGACCTCCCACCCCCGTTAGGACTTTGTAAAAGTGCTATATAAATGTAAACAATTTCCAACCAGGACAGATGTGGTTGACAGATGTGACACAGGGTGTGGAGAGAATAGATAGGGGTCAGATGAAACACACAGTTAAGGTTTGTTCTGTGTTATAGTTTTACTAACATACTTGGTAAATGGTCTCCACCTGCATCCTTATAGCATCGTTCAACCGGTTCTGCAGAGCACCTTACAATGTGCTTCTCACTCATTCATTCACACAAACACTCAGTGTTCTTTATCCTAGACATGCAATGATTTGTCTTGGGGGCATATTAGGAGCAATGTCCGGTTCAGTGTCCTTACCAAGCACTCATGGAGGGGCTGGGAATCAAACTTCCAGACTTTTGGTTGGGGGACTGAGCCACAACTGTTCCACACAGTGTAACATAGCAGTCACTTTTATGAAGAAAATAAAATCACTTTTCCTTTGCTTGAGAGCACATAAGGCATATTGGATACTTAAGATGTCTACCAACCCAAACACTCACTTGACACAACCTAATCAATTTGTCTGGGAGCACCTCCGTCTAAGAATGTCATATGGGGACCAGTTCAGATTTGTCACAGACACTCCTCAAAGTTAATTTATCCAGCCTCGCAATCGTTATCTCTACCTATAATGTCACATCCTGTTCCAGTTGCTGTGCCTCTTGAGTGGGAAGACAAAGCCCTTTTCAGAGATTTGACAGACCATCTGAGGGTGGAGTGTTTTGTACAGGGACATAAGCCAAAGATCCTCTTGGATCTTTTGGGGCCTTAAAAGGATATGTTGGCCTTTTGCTATTGTCAGTGTCTTTTTTTTTTTGTTAAAGTACATTTGTGTATCATCAGGTTATAATTCTAAACTATCAATGTTCGTCTCCTTCCTCATGTTTCAGGTTGTTCAGTGGTACCTTGGTACATGGCCTCTTCAGGTATCTGAAAGGGGGCAGAGCAGCTGAGTCCCTAGTACGTGAAGGATCCTTGTCTAGACAACTCTTCTCCTGTCTGCTGGACGCTGTGAGGGACTGCAGCATCAAGGCAAATCAGGCCCTTTCAGGATCAGGGAAGAAGAAGAGAGGCAGAGGGAGGAGAGGCAGAGCGGGAAGCAGAAGAGGAGCTCAGGGTGGGGGAAGAGACACAGAGGAGATTAATAATAGGTTTGCTCTCCTTATGAATGAGGAGGAAGACTACGATGATTGACAGTGTGGAAGAAAAATGACGGGGTAGGGTGGAATTGATTCACATTCACACAATTCACAAAACATACAGACCAATCTGTGATTCTCAGGGAATCAGTAGTTTCAAGTTGAGAATGAAACTTTTTTTTTTAATGTTTACAGTTGCATAATATGCTAATTTAATATCTTAAGTGCTTAAATTTTACTTAATTTTGTTACCTACTTACTCATCTGCATTCATGTCAGCATATATCAGATCGTGATCAACTTTTCCAAAGCATAATTAATACATTTTAACAGATTTCTGAGCACTTTCAGTGTATTCATCAGTCACGCATACAAAAAAAATGTAGTTTTTATCTGCCAAATACATAATGTGGCAGCTAATGTCAAGAAATTTATGAATTCCTATTTAATTTTACTGCTTAATGTCAATGAATATGATGTTCTTGAAATATTTAATATTTCTAAAAGAAAAAAAGAAATAAATCAAACTTTTAAAAAGTTCACTTTTTCTTTACTTTCAACTACAGATAGTTGAAAACAACATTTACATGTTTTCTTTAAAAGGCACAGCACAAAGCATTATTTACACATTATCAAATAGTGCATTGATAATGGTGGTGCTTCATCTTTTAAACACAAATTTGTAGAAACGCTCACTGGCATTTAAACATAAAACAATCAAAACAGTTTGGAACAAGTCAAAACACAATATATAAACATAATAACTGGTGTAAACAGTTTATGTCCAATTCAAGCAAAAATTCTCTAAGTAAAATGAGCTATATAGGCACGAGTTGATATAAAGATCCTGCCTCATGGAAAGCAGCTTGGTAGCTATGAAAACAGCCAAAAAAAAAAAAAAAAAAAAAAAAAAAAATCAGCTTCAAAACATGCTGAATCACAACTTAAAATGTATTGTGTGTCAGTCTACTTCGTTCACAACGAGGCTATGATGAAGCAGAGGCAGATGAGGAAGCAGCAGGCGCAGTGTGCAGCTGAGAGTCTATGAGGTCCATGTCCTCGTCTTCATTGACTCCACAAATGTCGACTACGCAGATCAGGCAGCTGGTAACGGGAAACGCTCGCACTTCGTTGCATGTCATCCACCTAACAAAAAGGAGAAATATAACAACATTACTTTATGAAAAACTGCAGAATAAAACTGTTTACAGAATGCGACCTTTTAGGTTGTTTGGCCTTTACTACTAATGAGCGAAAACCTGACTTAACTAAGCAACTGGCACAGGTATTTGTCACCTAATGAAAACCCAAACGCATGCATGAATGAAGAGCATTTCAAGGGCAAGTAGCGTTGAAGTGCTGAAAGACAGACTCATTTAATTGATCCTCAAAAAGTGTCAGCAAATTAATCAAAGCAGAGGTTTTGTTGTTCCACAAAAATTCAGGTGCGTTAACATAACACCAAGGGGAAAAGACATCATTAGGTCAGAAATCAACAGTCGCTTCACATCGAGTTAATATACGAGCCTGTCAGTTTCAGTGTGGTACTCCAGAACATGTGCGAGCCGCCCCACGCCTTGAAACCCCGCCAGCACATAGATGACGTCACCAACGGCTGCACACTTCACTGTCACACCCTTCCACGGCATTGGCGAAGCAGCACGCCACTCGTTACTGGCTATGTTGTAATATTCCATTGAATCCAGTCCTGTTGGAAATCAGACACAGTGTCACAGTACTTTCTTACACTACAGCTACTCTGATCACTATAGTATCACTCATTGTTGATCACTGTAGGACTGCAACAAAACTGTTGTAATACCTACTGCCCCCTGTCCTCCGATTGCATAAATCTTGTTATTGACGACCACCAGTCCATGGTTCTTCCTGGCCTCTCTCATCCCACTCAGCTCCCTCCACCTGAAACACGCATTCACAATGTCGCTGAAAACAGATGATAGTTACAGTGCGGCTAATTTTTTGCCCTTTTGTTGAGAAATCTCTGACTATTTGGGTTTGACGAAAGTCTTTCCTCATATGTGGCTGAAAACATTTTATTCAATTTCCTGAAAGTTTAGGAATGAAAATACTCCTGGAATTTTAAGGAATGTTTTCATTCTGCATGCAGCTATAAAGAAGTGCTTTACTAATTGAAAAAAAAGAAAGAAAAAACACATAAAAAGGTTACCTTATCGAAAGGAATTTCAGTAGTAATTTGAAATAAACCATTAATTTAGTAGAACCTATTTTAAAGTTTAAGAATATATAATCATGGAACTAGGACTAAATGTCATGAAAAGTGAAAAACCAGAGTTTAAATGCATTTAACTAAGACGTATGCACACAGTTTATGGACGTGCACGGAGCATTATGCTTACGTGACTCACTGTTGTGTGTTGGGGTCAAACACCTCACAGTTGTTGAGGACCCTCCCAGAGATATTGTTGCCCACTGTTCCTCCACAAACATAAATGAGTCCACTGGCTTCCACTGAACCGTGACTGCAGCGAGCCATGAGCATGCTGGGTTTCACCTGCCACGACTCTGTCCTGGTGTCGTAACATTCAAAAAGGTCCAGGGCCGAACTACCTGCAGACACACAAATATGGGGCAAATTTATAACAGCACCTAATAATAACCCATACTACTAATAGTCTGGGGGAAAAAAAAAAAAAAGTCATCAAATTCGTGCACTTCACTATCTGTAGCCCTTTCAGTTGATAAACAAGTTGCCAGTGTCAGGTTTTCTCCTCCCGCCTATTTTCTCCCCCACGCTCACCCACTTCCGATCCCCCAGATGTATAGATTTTGCCTTGGAAAGCACAGGCAGCCAGGCTGTCACGGGGCGTGGGTGGGCCCAGCTTGGAGTACCAGCTGTCCTTCAGGACGTTGTAGCAGTCCATGCGCTTGATGGGAAAGAGCTGCGAGCCTCCCAGGATGTAGACCACATTGTCCCAGAAGACAGCGGTGGCATCCCGGCGCTTCTCAAAGGGGCAACGGATGTCTGTCCAGCTGGAGTCCTAAATGACAAATACTGACACTTAAATATAATTAGAACGTGATTAACTATGTCTTACCGTTTACTCCAACAATGTTGAAAAAAAAAAAAATTAACTTACAAATGCAACAATTTTGAAATAAAAAGCAGCCGTCTTGAGGTCACTGACTAAACTGTAATACTGAACAATGCCATCTAACTTCAGTGCAGTTCATTCGTCCCTGAAAGCTTGAGCGTCTCAGCATGTGCAGACTGGTACCTTTGGGTTGAAGTAGCGGCAGGACTGTGGCTGTGAGCCTCCAAACAAGGCGATGCGATAGTCGTGCTTCTTGCGTCGTGGCCGGCTGCTCTCTCCCAGGTCTTCCTGATCCTCCAAGGACAGCAAGTGGTAGCGCATCCCACCTTTGGACAAACGCATCAGCTGTCTGTGTGCACTGTTCATGCCAGAAGAGCTGGGCCTTACTACTGAAGGTTTAACATCAATATGTTCTTCTGAGTTGTACAAAATGTAAACATGTCAAATGTGTTTTAAAACTAAATAGAAACTTGAATTCAAGAAAGGATTTTACTATTCCAACAATGCTAATTTATTTGGAGTTTTCTAAAAGTAATTCATAATAAAACGTACATGCAGTATATTAACAATTATGAATTTAATGGGAATAAATGTTCCAAGAAGTCTTTAGTAGCCAAGGCCTCTTAACGTCCAGTCGGTGATCTGTGCCATCAGCCAGGATTGTCTGACTGACATCCCTGGATTTACCAAAATTCAAATGAATTATTTTCTTTTCTTTTTTTTTTTAAATTAAAAAGATTCCATGATTATCAGTTCAAGCTGATTTTGATCTCTGCTGCACTTAACAAGTTGTTGTGAAGAGGAGCCACTTTGCATCTTTCTCAAGATCTGGGAAAACTGTCAGGGAATTGGTTGGAATATGAAAGAACAACATGTCAATCATGAATTTGAACATGATGAATAGTGGTGTCACCATCTATGATGGCTGGAGCTGGAATGAACACAGACGACTATCACTTTTTTTTGGACTGCTCTCCACCAAGACCTCAGTTCAATAAAAAGACACATGAACTATGTTCAAAAGTCAGGTTTGTCACAGAAAACCTAAATTTAAAAATGAAATTCCATATTTGACCGTAATTATGCCAGCGGCATATTGATGGCCAAATATTAGTGAATCACACATTTCTGAGTCTGTATATTTAGTTTTGTCATTTGTCGGTTTAACAAAGTTCAAACTTGTGTACCATTTCATTGTTTTTCTTTTTTAACAAATAGAAACATGTCTATTTTTGATATCCGTGTCGCCCTCTTATCCAGAAAAAGAAACATTCAACATCACTGCTGAAAACGTAACACTGCCAGACATGACAGGCGTTTTTCCAGCTGACCAGAGCTGTATACGATCCTCTCTTCCTACTCACTGATGACCATCTTGAGACACTGTGGGTTGTCCTGGATAAGTGGCTCAGCCTGGACGGTTTTTGAGAGGAATGTCTTGGAAACCAGCGGAAAGCGAACACACCCCAGTACCTCCACCATGTACTGTTTTCTGTTGCACACGTCATACTTCAGCCAGCGCACCGCCGCATCATAAATCTGAACAAAAATGCATGTGAGATTTAAAAAAAAGATGCAGCGTCTATGACATTCAGCCAAAACTATCTAAAACTGATCTCTAAAAAGGGACTTCATATTCTGAAGAATACGTACCTGGGCCTCAGAACGGACAGTAAGTTTGTCCTGGTGCAGCAGATGTGTGAGCTGTGTAACGTCAAGCTGCAAGAATTCATCCAGTTTGTACACTTCAGTAAAATGAAGCTGGAAGAAGTCCTCTGCTGCTACCTTCAACTCTGGACAGTCCATGCAGTCTGCAAGGGCTGAGATACCTGCACAGGAAAAAAGAAACGACGTAAATAAAAATAGCTTATACAACTGTTAGACCTGCTCTTGTATTCCTGTTGTTACCCAGGCAGTTTGTGGGATCGATCTGCCCTTTAAGGAACTCCACACACATCTTCTTCACTGGCTCAATCTGATACTGGTTGGCTGCATCGAGCAACGACTGGGCATTACTGCTGTTCACACAGATTCTGGCAATAAACACACACAGACACAGTACACTATCTGCATTTGGCATTATAAAACAGTAAGTAAGTGAACTTGATTTGTAGAGCACCTTTCACAGAGAGAGGCTCACAAAGTCCTTCACAGGGTTAAAAACACAGGGTAGCAATTAAAGGACCATACAAATAGTTTCACAAATAAAAACAGAAACCATGAAAATACAAAGATGACAACAGACAGGAACAGTCAGAAATCGTTCATTTACAAATCTTTACTAAAAGCCTGCCTGCACAGGTGTGCTTCAAGATGTTTTTTAAAAATGTCCTCAGCATTGTGAGACAGAGTATGAATGCGTTTGTCAAAAAAACATAACTTAATCAAATACGACACCCAGATTCCTCTGGGAGGAGTGAACACTTTAGTGTTTAAAGATCCAGTGCAGTCCTCCACCATAGACACACTGCCGTCAGGTGCAATGATGAGAAGTTCAGTTTTTGTAGGGTTCAGCTGAAGGTAGCTGTTGACTAACCAGACTATTAGAGCTGACAAACAATTGTGCAGCACATTTAGAAAATTGTTCCCGTCAGGGTTAAAAGAATGCTGTAACTTAACTTCAGCAGTTCGTGGCTGAGTTGCTGTCATTCCCAAAAACTTCCATGTTCTTATAATACAGCTGACAGGTGACTGTAAAATATTTAGGAGCGAGGAGATTTCCCAACTGGATTTGTTGCACAGGCGGGATCCTATCACCGTTCCAAGCTGGAATCCACTGAGCTCCTGAGAGCGACCCATTCTTCCACAAATAGTTGTAAAAACAAACAGTCTGCATGTCTAAGTGCTTCTTTTTATACACCTGTGGCCATGAAAGTGACTGGAACACCCGATTCCAATTATTTGGATGGGTGAGTGAATACTTTTGGCAATGTAGTGCAAGTTCTGTGCACGTGGAGCTCTTTTTACTTCCATGGGCGCTCCACACACCGACAATTACGTAAATATGCCCCACAATATAAGCCATTTTATGTAAATTAGACCAGCCTTGTATTTAACGCTTTAAAAATGTGTCAAACAACCACACTCAATATAACACCTCATGCATATGTTGTTTGCAAACATCTTTACCTGGCAGTGTATATAAATTCAATCAGCAGCTCAATAATCTCAGGCTCAGCACTCCTGAGCTCCACCTCATGAGACCTCGACTCCATCATTCTTGCTGGAAGTGAGAAGAAAAAAAAAGAAGAGGTGGAAGAAAATATGGAAAACTCACACAATAAATATTACATAGCAATAATTAATGTTTCCATTAAACAAAATATAAATTTTGTCTGCTGGAAAAACCACATAACCACTTACATATTTGGTATGTTAATCTGAATATGTTAAAACATTTTGTTTAGGGATAATCCCATCCTACTTTTTGGTTTCTTTTCTGATACCGATTTCCAGGGATTTCCAGCCAAGACCCAAAACAACTCCAGTACTGATGAGCACAACAGATGTCTAGTATGGCTTAAACAGTTGTAGCAAGACTCACACAAACACTTAAACAGAATAGAGAAGCTCCACAGACCCGTCTCATAATCAGATACCTGATCCAGCTCTTCAGAAAACAGCCAATATGACCTGATATAATAATACTGTATTAACGCGTCCCTTATTTTGCTGTTTAATCTAGAGTGGGTGTAATTATTGATCGATATATATATATATATATATATATATATATATTTCTCTCAATTAAGTAATTTGTACAGAGTTGTACTATTAAATTATTTTGCTTATTCAACTCTTGACAATAGAATAATACAGATGTCAATTAAAACATACATTTAACACCCACAACGTTAAAACCACCCACCTGATTTCAAGTCTTGTGCTTAGATATGCTTCACGCCCCCCGTTTCCTCTGCCTGTTACCGTAGTTAACTAGTTACAGTTTTTTTGGTAAAAAAAAATCTGACGGGAGTGAACGAAACTAAGAGGGGAAAAGGAGAAAGCAGGGACCCCAAACAAACCGAGCAGCATAAACGACGTGGACTCACTATCTGCACAGAATCTGCTCATTTATAAGCTGGTGTTTTGTTTCACTGAAACTCTGCAGAAGTGATGTTTAGTTCAGTGGACTGCGTCTAAAAAAACATCATTAATACCTGCGCTGAAGGTGTCCCAGCAGAAAGTTGTTTTACCACCAGAAGGTGTAAGTTATTCATGTTAATAGTCAGTTAGGTACAATGTGCTACTAGAAATGACTTTCTCTTTCTGACATGACCGACTCCTTGGAGTCATAGTACCTACTGGTGAACATGAGGCAGAAGAAGTGGCTGGCAGCTGCAAGCACCACTCTGTGGGCGGGAAAGTGTTTCCCCTGAACCACGAGGGTCACGTCACACAGTGTACCCTGAAGAGAAACACGCAAAGCAGTTGCTGTTAGAAAGTGTACACACACACACACACACACACACACACACACACACACACACACACACACACACCTGTTTTCTCAGGTTGTTCATGACTCCCATCATGCTGGTCAACTGTTTGTACTCATCGCTTCTCTTCTTGAAGCTTGTCGCTTTCTCGGCAGAGGCCGTCCCCGTCATGTCAGGCGTGTGTATTTTATCGTTAGTCCACTTATATATATATATATATATATATATATATATATATATATATATATAAAGAGAACACTTTCAGCACGACTGTCTGCCGTGTGTGGCTTTTGTCCCTTTGTTGTCACTCAGCGACTGTTAAGTTTACTTGCGTATAGACGGCAGCTTATGGAGGATGACTGTGTTAAAGAGCGGCAAGCTTGTCGGCAGCTTCTCCGCGAGGCTTGAAGGGGGAATTAAAGTCGCTGATGTTGAAATATAAACACAGCGTGGTAGCAGAGGAAAGTCTTTCAAATCTAGAGCTCATTTTAAGCTTAGTGTCGCTCTTCTTCTTCGATTTTTGGACTTGCATTCGTTCTTCTTCTATTACTTCTTCTATTGCAATGATGGCCTGATGCTGCCCCCAACAGTTCAGCTCTGCAGCGAGCGGTTGTATGAAGGAAGTAAAGTTTTTTTTTCTTTTCTTTTTTTTTTGGTTAGGATCTCAATAGTAAGAGTTACCACACTTTTCCCTACTCTCCGGTAGGGCTCTGTAGATTTTTCATATTGACCCCCCCCCCACTCCTTCCTAATTGAGAAACCTGTAACATTAGGTGAGTTGACGGAAACCCTGTAATTTAATCTTAGCCATACTGTTTTAATAAGCAAGTTAAAATGCGCGCGTCACTACTGTACTCCACCTGTAATCTCACCTGTAATGTAAACGCACAACCAGGAAGATTTTTTTTTCAGGAGTCTCATGACGGTGACGTCACGCGGATAGCTGACTACAGATTTATTGTCCGGATTAATTGACCCAAATAAACACATTTCCAGAGCTGCTGAAAATGCTCCGTTTCCTCTGCTGTTGCTGCTTCACCAGCGATAATTCCAGCAACGAAGTATGTATTTACCCAGCATCGACGTTTGTGTAAAGTGGCTGCGCAGGAGAGCAACTTACCTGTTATCTTGTGTCTAAAACGTGGCGACGTTAATAATCTCTATAACATTTGAATTAAGCCCTTTTCTTTTTTTGTCAGAGTAGAGATGTAGCAAAATGTTCCAGTTTGTCTAGGTATTCATACCTTTGATGGAGATGAGAAATTTTTAATGACAATTTTACTTTATTTGTTCAAGTATGTCTGTTCAATGCTTTATAACTCTATTGTGGTATTTAAAATAAAAATAAATAAAGTGATTCTACTGTTTCAGAGGCAGCCCCTGTTGTACTCCAAACCCACATCTGAAGTGAATGGACCTGAATCCGCCAGGCAGGCCCGTCCAGCACACAGTGGTACGTCATCCCTGTCTTCCACATCTAAAACTAAAATGTTTTTTTGATCTTCTGTGCGTTTTATTTCTCTGTCTGCATGTCTATGTTGTGTGGTATCCAGACGTGCAGACCCCGAGGCAGATGGGAAGATTGCTTATGCGGCGGGTAAATGCGCCAGAGCTGGATCGGAGGTTTGAGGACATGGCGGAGACCTTCAACGAACAGCAAGGACGATATGAGGCCATGGTCCGTCACATCACGAACCTGCAACGGAGCTGTGGCTGCGCAAATAATGATAGCTCCACGTTTACTGAATCTGTGAGGAAGATCAGAGAGGAACATGGTGAGTGAAAAATAAAGCCAATACAATTAGTGCTGTAGCAGATGTCTTTGTGTGTGTCTTTTACCAAAGTTTCCCTATTTTTTCATCCTCCAGAGGCAACATACAGAGTTTCTATGAAGATAAAAGGCTATGACTTCTCCCTGGATGTGGTTTCCGTGAGTTCAGAGAGTGAAAACATGAAGCAACCACTACCACCAGCTCTGCTGTTGGCTCAGAATGCGGTTAAAGGCACTTCTGAGAGCGCTAAAGCCACCATCTCAAAGGGGACCACACTTCAAGAGCTAATTGGGTGGCTGCTCCGTAGCCAGGATCAAATGGCTGAGCAAGTGAAGAGGTCAGCAGAAACTTACCAAGAGCAGGGAAGACTAAACGAGAACCTGGAGGTGAACCTGAGGCAGGTCAGGAGGGCGAAGGAGTTATCACAAGGATACAGGAAACAGGCAGGGGAAGTTCTCATTGAGGCTGCACTAATAGCAGGGGCTCATCTGTAGTTCATCTGTAGTTCACACAGGTTGTGCACACATTTGAGTAACTTTGGGTTAAGAACATGCTGCCTTGTAGCCAGCCTGTCTGCCACAGCTGAAAGGTGGCTGCCTCGTTCCTGTTCTTGATAAACCCACTAACCCACTTTTTTCTTTTTTTTAGCACAGGTCTTCAATATATCATAGTGTGTAATCTGACTTCATATCTATTAAAAAAAAGTGTGTGAAGGCTTGCGTTCATTACTTAAGAGATAGAAAACGGTGGCTTTTATATATAAATGTATAGAGTGGTTGATTTAGAAAAAAATAACAAAACTAAACAGCACATAGATGTTAATAAGGCCCTGTGGTTATCAAATGGTAACAAAGCATACATTATTATGTGTAGTGAACAATTGTATTAATCTCTGATCTAAGAAAACTATCCAAACTGAACCAGCAAAGAGGTCCAAACTTTTCCTCATGGGTGTCTGTGTAATGGGATTTTATTTCAGAAAATAATATAAGTTCAGTTGCCTGCTGTTTAAACAGTCAGGAGTACCATGATCTGGATGGCTGTCTGTATGCAGAGACATTTTGTACTTGTTTTGCAACTCCATGATTCCTTGTGTCATACCGGGCTTTTACCTGGCAGGCTTGTAAACAAGTAGTAAAAGAATTACTTGGATACATGTAACTTTACCGGCTATCAGAAGGTGGCGCTGCAGTCCCACTTTCTTATTCTAGCGGTTATTCGTGTCATATTACTTTGTCTTTTAAAGCGCTCTTGAAATTGCATAAAATTAGAGAAAATACAAAAAGATATTCTTCAGCCCATAACCCAACTATTAAATGTATATGTTGTCGTAGACATGTATTTCTGAAATGGGAGTATTCACGCTATGTACTGCAAATGATGGTAGTACGTTTAATCAGTAGTGCCCAAAGCAGAACTGGATAAAGCCTAACTGTTTAAAGGTGTGTTGTAATTGTGCTTGCATTGTTTTTCTTTTTTCATGCTGGGGCGCAGCAGATTTCCGGCTTATCCACAAAATCCCCATTGCACTCGCTAACTGAATAAAAACGACTTTATTAAAGCGCTCCCACAGTAATTAATATAAAACCTAAACACGTGTTCATATGCCATCCTAACGGAGACGTCATCGTGCATTATTTTCAATAAAAAGCCAGTTTTATTCTAATAAAAAATTTGTTCTTGTGTTTGTTTTCTAAACCATATGATAAAAATGTTTAAAATAGACATTATATTGTTTAAGTGATCCATTATGATGGTGTGTGTTGAAACAAAGTAGTTAAAAAAATAAAACTATATATATATATATATATGTATATATATATATATATATATATATATATATATATATATATATATATATATATATATATATATATATATATATTTGCGTGTGTATGTGCGTGTGTTTGGCACGTCGCTTGGTTGTCAAAGGGCAACTGGCTGACAGCGACAACCTAACTGATCGTGGAAATTATTAGCTTGCTTCTAAAATCATAACATCATTGGATGATCGATTTAGAGGGCGTGCCCACTAGTGATCTATCCCCTCTCATTGGGTTAGAAATATGTCACTCAGCGGAAATCGAGACGCCTCGTCTAGTTTCAGTCTGAGTGGAGAAAGTATTGGAGGTGGATGGAGCGGATGGTGTTGGATTTATGGAGCAGCCCGATAGGAACCGTTTGCTCGATTCGTCGGAAGGCTAGAGGACAGTGACGCTGGGAGACGGACAGGTAGCATGCCCGTAAGTAAACGGTCCGCTCCTGCTGGTGGCGCGCTCGTAGCCGAGCTAGCTCGGTGGCTAACGTGGATGTAACCGTGGTGACGGCTCGAAGTCATTCAGCAAACCGTGACAGGATTGATTTACTCTGGCGGATCGCGGGTCCGATATACGCGCAGCTGCGGATCTATACTGTCCACTGAGCGACAGGCGCGCTTACAAAGAGTCTCTCCGCTATTTGAACACGATTGTCGACGGAAGAAAGTCGTTTACATCGCTTAGAAACAGCTGTAGTTTGAGGGGAGTTCCGATGTATGAAATGAACTGAAGCAACTGAGAAAATGGCAAGGTCTTTTCTCTTGCACCCTGTTAGAGGTTCGTGCTTTTCTTTGTCCCCCCCTTTTGAAATTGTAATAGAAAATCCAGATCTGTTGGAGACAAACTTTGTACCAGAGTGCACAGTTTTGGTTACGTGTGTAAACGTTGGGTGTGTACTTGTTAAGATTATTCTGGTGATCTGCGCCTGTTAACAGAAGTTAAACAACTGCAGGTTTTCACGTTGTGTTGTTTTTTTTCCCCCCATTCCTAATTTTCGTTTGACCTCTTTGACAGTTCAAGGTTTTTCCTGCACGGAGATGTTTATACCACAGTCAGAAGTTGAAAGCTACATGGTGGTGCTTAAATTGAGAGACTATTTGAGGCCTAAGTGACTGTCGCCGTGGACCGTGGTGGAGATGTTTGGCCTTAATTTACAAGACCATGTCTGATGAAAACTGATCACAGCATATCAGCAAAAACCCCTTTTACGCACTGGCATGCTTGATGTTGCACCGTCAGAGATTTGGATTTGTTTTGCAGCTACTGCTGACATGAACTCTTCTGTATACCAAGTATAATTGATTGCGAAGCCATTTGCCTGAGAGCTAAAGCAGCAGAACAGTAGTTGTTTCCATTGCACTTTTTTTTTTTTTTTTTTTTTTTTGCTAAAGAAAAGGGGAAACCGAATTTGCGATAAAAGCAGCGCTGCAGGGGTCGCTCTTTCCATTGAACAGCGTTTTTTGAAGAAGCATAACTCTCTCGTAACTCTCCATATATTGTCCTGCAAGACTTATCTTTGAAACAACAAATAAGAAAATCTCAGTTTTGAAGAAATTAGACAGACACATCTTTAGTCTCGGACAAATTATTGCAATTGCCACTACTGCTGTTTAGAAAATAGTCAGATGATGAAGGCGGCGGGTGATCATTCAGAGGCAGAGCCCTTGTGCAGTAATGCAAACAATTCAGTAGTGTTATAGCACAACTGGATCATATTAATGAGGCCAAAAACAGATGGAAACTAGATTTTGGGTACTTTAGATTGACCCATTACATCACATTCAGTGCTGCCAGAGATGTGGAAATGCGCAAAAAGTGTTTTCATTACACTTTTGTGATAAACTGGGTTATCAAATCGCCTAAAAGACCACCTTGTGTAACAGTGAAAAGGTTGGTGCAATACTGAGATTTTTCTAATTGGGGTCGTTTCCATTACAGGTTTTATTTTCCAATATTTGGGTTTTGCACAAATCTAGGGGTAATGGAAATACAACTAGTGTTCCAAGAAACTACAGCAGAAAGACTCAAGAAGAAAATGACAGCAACATTAGACCGGGTCCAAGTCCAGACCTCAAACCTACTGAATTTTTGTGCAGTGGGATCTGAGGAGAGTTGTCCATAAACAGATGTCCATAAACCTGAAGGTTATTGATTGCTTTAATAAAGTAAAGCTATATTGTAAGGAAAAGACGTAAGGAAAAATCAGTGCTGCTGATGATGGTTCTACAAGTTGGTGAGGGTAAGGTTTTCCACACGACTTCTGCACTTTGGTTAAATTTTTATCATATATAAAATAACTCTATTTAATATGCCTATGTGTAAGCAGTAAGCTTGTGTGTGTGTGTGTTTCATTTATTTATTTGATTTGAGAGTTAAATTTAACCAAGTATGGATCCTGAGAAGGACGTGGTCGTCGAGTTTTTTCACCCAAGGCCAGTCTTAATAATATGTTACATTAATGGCTTCCAGTGTTTCAAACCTTTTTTTTTTAAATAGTTTTTGACAATGAAGCGCAGCAGGTCACGGAGCTGGAAGATCATGCGGGCTGTGCTGTCATCCAGCATCGCAGCCTACATGCCAGCGGGGTCATAAAATATCTTACCAAATTTAGCTGCATCTCTGCTGTCTCTTCCTTCCAAACTCTGCATTCACAAATGCACCAATGATGAGATGTAGGTATCATTTCATAGCTCTGCCTAAACTCAATGTACTCTTAGCTCCACTTGAAATCTTAAAATTCAAGGTTATTTGCATTAAAAGTGTTGTTTTAATGCAACACTATGTGTTGCAGAAAAGGGTTACTCATGGTTCCCTGTAGCACAGTTGTTGCAGGAACAGGGAATTGAAGGGATGAAGATGCATCACTGGCTTAGAAGTAACAGTAAAGAGTGTAGGCTGCTATAAGAGGATTCCTTCTTTTCTCTACGTCTCCCTCAGCACTAAAGCCACAGACTCTAGCTTCATAGCTACAGACAGCTGTGTTTTTATATAAGTGCGTATAGAAAAGGGAGTGAAAAAACCCAGAAGCATACCACCCCCTCATGCCTCTGAGCTATTGGCAACCTGTTATTCTAAAAGACCTTAGGGGAAGAGCAAGGTGGGAGGTAATGATGCAACAGGGTTAACTGTTGGCCAAAATACTCTAAGTAAAGGAGATGGCAGTAGACAACACGAACAAGAGGTGACAAAAACTGTTAAAAGGAGCCAAATAAAAATGTCAACGTCCTTTTCCGGGGTTCAAATAGCTCTTAACTAAGTAAGAATGCAGGTTAGGTCACAGCATTTTACCATCTGCCATCTGATCACTGTTACCCTGAGCCCTGCTCATTTCTTTACTTGGACCTCTTACACGTCCTCAGATTAGTTACTCAAAAGCCTTTTCACACATTTGAGTTGAAACAAATGTATAGGCACCAGTCGTTCTTGTCGATTTAGTTTCTAACTGATCCGGTTCGGGAACCTTGTGTGGAGACAAGATGTTGTTGACAGAGATCCTGATGTGAATTAACATGGCTACAAACTGAGGTTTGGTTTTATTTGTAAAGAAGCTTGAGTTAGTTGTTGGAACTGAAATAGTTTGCCTTTATTCATTTTTGATTGAGTTGTATATTAAGTCACATTAAATTAGTGTATTCGTTCTGAAGTCTCATCGCTGTAATTGTTGTTGTCACGATCTCTCACGAACAGTTGCTTGCCTGCAGCTGCAGCCTGTACCACAGGAAAAAGCAGTTGGGGCAGCTTTGTCACTCTCAAAACCACCCCCTTCACCATTCTCTCTGTTTTTTTTTTGTTTTTTTTTCTTCTTCCCTCTATTTAAGCCTCTATTCCTATTGGTCCATTCACTTCCTCAGAAAAAGAAGGTTCCTATATATATATATGTGTACAATAGGAAATGATGCAATCGGTGGGGAAGGGATGTGAATGTGTGTGAAAGGATCCATCCAAATCCATTTACACTTGGACTTCCTTTAGTTCTTTCATTACCATCTTTCAGAAACGGGTATGTTCTTATTTAACTACTGAGCACAGGAAGGCACTTTGTATATTGATATGGCTTTTCTAATTATACATTTGAGGACATTGATGCACTATTGTGTGCCAGCCTCAGGTGTCTTTCAACCAGGAAATCCAAGTACACAAGGATTAAGATCGCAAACTCCAAGAAGACTTGTATGTGTTGGCAGAAGTCTTTTAGAAGGAGGAGTCAAAAGTAAGCTTATTTAGACAGGCAGCCCGTGTGTATCCTTGTGTGTTACAGTTAAAGGCTGTGCCGTCATGCAAGTTCAGAAGGAATGAGCTGTGAACTTCAGCTCGTTCACAGGAACAAGTTTCGTTAAACCAGACACTTCATAAACACGCATGCACTTTGACAATGTATGACACATTCTCTGTCACTCTGTGGCAAGTAGCTGCTTTCAGCAGAGCTTTGCATTGGTGGACAAACGTCAGTTACATTTAGCCTGGCAAACATGCCGGTTTCTCCTTGAGCGTTAACATCGATCTTTCTGAGTCTAACTGATACATATTCTAGTCGTCATCCCTCACAGCGTGTCCACACCTAACTTGCGTCTGCAGGGTGTGTACTTCTTCATTATCAATGAGTTGTTGCTCGTCAAGCCTGTTCAGTTCATGTGTGGGTGTGTGTTTGGTTGAAAGTTGAAGTTGCACAGAGGAAACTCAGTTGCTTCTAGATTTCTATAAGTGCTCTGTAAATGTGTGACATAAAGATGGAAAAGCCAGACTATGGTGGAAGGCAAACAAGTGCTTCAATATTTTATTCCTAATGTACCCCCAGAGTCATTTTTCTATTTTCCTTCACCATATCATCACACCCGCCTGCAAAGTATTACATCTTGTTGCATATGATTTAACAGTTTCCAGTTGAATTATCACTATTCCCAAGAGTAACCCAAATGATGGATTATTAGTGTTCCTTTTGAATTTGGACAGATTGACATTAGACGAACAAACAACAAACAGAATAAAATAATCATTTATAACATGAGCATGCATAATTTTGAGACGGTTTTGGAAGTCGAATCCTGTCCTTCTGCATTTGTAAATTGCATTTGGGTGTTGCAAGTGGAAGATGTCACTTTTGGCTTTTCTGACCACTGGCCTTTTTTGAAGTGGATACTTTGATTTGTCAAAACATAAGCTTGTAGTAATATGCTTTAAGAGGCAAGTGGGCTTGAGCCCTGCCACTAATGGGCTTTTCAACTATCTTGGCATACTCAGGTCCAGTAATGGGCAAGCTCATCAGAGTCCATCTGGAGTCCTACAAGCTGAAGAACAAGTCCTACAGGGCTTGATTAACAGTCTACCTCACCTGTGGCGTCCACCACTGGGTTCGGACATCACTGCCAAGGCAGTCCCAGTCCAGTCAGCCAGTTCCACAATGAAGACATGTAACGCTCCTAGCAAACCCTCACTATACTTTTGAGCCTGATGGATCTGTCTGGCATCTTCCATCTGGTCCACCTCACCACCAGGTGGTCATCAATTGACAGCTAACCTCCTTTCCTCACTCGAGTGTCTAGAACATTTGGCTGAAAATACGATGATATAATTATGATTTCCGTAATCGATCTATGACCCAGAGTGTCTTGGACCCACAGGCATTTATGGCCACTATTACATGCGAACATGGACATGAGAAAATTGCATGGGTTCAGATCAGAGAGGCTGTTCCTTATTTAGGTAGCAATTTCCCGCACACCTGCCCGGGACTCCATGAAGGCCGGGCATTCAAAACTGCTGTTTGGTGCATAAGCACAAAAAGTGAGCACCTGCTCCCTGAACTAGAGGCTTAAGGAAGCTATCCTCTTGTCTGCAGGGGAAAAACCCTATCGTATAAACTCAGAGCCAGGGAGCTGTAAGTAAGCTCACTCCAGCCCGGCACGTCTCACCATGGGCAGCTCCAGAGGGGACTATAGTTCCAGAACCTGTGGGTTGAGGTGAGCCCAAATATACTTATGAGGTACCACTCAGCTTCACACACACACACACACACACACACACACACACACACACACACACACACACACACACACACACACACACACACACACACGTTTGAGCTGAGTAATAGCATGCCAAGGCCCATGCCTTCACCTCCAGCTTGTAACCCAATGCACCGGGTCCACACAGTGTCTCACAGGGGCGTAAACCAAAGTCAGGTGGAAACCTGGCTAAGCCCGGCCAGACGCCATGGGTAAAGCCACAGCCTCCTGGTGCTTGCTAGTGAGGCCCACATCCTGGCGATACATGGCTCTTTTTATTTTTTTTTAATTTCATTTGTTTTTGTCTATAATCACTTATAGTCTGGCTTGTCCTCCAGGACCAATGTGCCTAGGGAGAGGGCAGTTGCCTCCCACGACACGCCACCGGTGATCATTTGGTTACACGTAACCCTCCATCACGATAAGGTGGCGATTCAAAGAGAGGAATTATTATCATTATTAGTACCCCTGTGGTGATTATGTAAAATGTGCGATTTTATGAGTGTTTGCAGATTTAACAGTTCATCGGTTCATTAAACAAAACGGTCTTCAGATAAAGGATGCCCTGAATGATGTATCAATTAATGTAGCACAGTTTTGTTCTTCTTTTAATCTCAAAGGGTTTTTTTTTTTGTTTCTCTTGTTACTATCTTACATCGTACACCTTTTGTTTTCAATTCACTAGAAGATGGATGAACAGAATAAACAAGTCATTTTTATACGTCCACTTTTATTTATTTTAACTTTGCTTCACATTACTTTCCTATTGCTGTGGTAGGAACCAAACATGTCACATTTGTGCGTGGCATAATTGGCAACTACTGATCACAGGTGCCTTTTCATGTAAGAGTTGATTCTGATTACTTTCCCCACGTCACTGTGGACAAAGTTGATGGGTTACAGATCTTTTTTCTTCTTTTTGTAGGAGAGGAAGTCCTTCTCTTAAGAATTACAAAATAACAAAACTGACTCATCCACGTAATCACAGGTTTTCTTTTTTCAGGCAAGGTTAGGCTTCAATAAAACATGTGCTGCTTTTTGGTGTCACTGTTATCTGTCTTAATCTGTTCAAAAGAACAGAAGAGCAGACTCTCACAAAAGACTAATTTCTCTAAATGGAGACTTTTCTGCTTTTATAATCCTTCCCCATTTCATGAGTCACTGGCTCCCCTCCTCCCTTGTCATTCTTGTTGGTGGTACAATCCATAAATAGACACCTGGCTGCCATGGAGGGACCATGCAGCTGAATAATATAAAATGAAGTATTTTGGTGAAATGATATGTTGCAGGATTAGCAGAGGTTAGGAAAAACGGTGCTCAACAGCAAGTCCAGCTCAGGGGAAGAAAAAAAAAAAAACTAAAGTGAATAATTAAGTGGAGATTGTGTGGCATACACTTAGTGAAGTGTCAGAAGTGGAAGAGACTTCAAAGATGGAAACATGCAATCAGGTTCTAATCTGAGCATGTTTCTTTATGAAATGGCTCTTAAGAAAGTAAGAAGAAAATGTACATCTTTGTTTCTCAGCTTGTATCAACAGACATGCCAAACATGGACTTTAGCCTTGTGCTTGGTGTTGCATAGCTCAGAGGACACGGACACAACATACTCGGTGAAAACCGATTTATCCATGAGATGGGAAGACGGGAACGACGATGATGAAAAATGCAGGTCTCGGGTCAGCTATTGTCTGGGAAGGACGGTGGATGAGTGTACATGGACTTCTGTTTTTATTTCTTTCTTTTTTTCTTTTAGAAAAGATGCTGTTTGCAATGCTATGCTCAAAAGAAAGCTGGACATTTTTAAGATTTGAGAATCTAGTATTTAACAGTTCTAGTTTTGTAAGTGGCTCTAAGAATGGTGGCAGCACTGTTCGTCGGTATGCCACGTTTGGTCAAACCTTAAATATGTCAACTATGGGATGAATAGTTGTGAGATTTGTGGTTCCCGGGGACAAATAATAATGTTACTCATTCCCTGACTTGTAATTGAAATCTTGTAATTGTGTGAAATATGATGGCATGTTGGAATAAATAGTTTCCACTCTGAAACACTTAAAACAAGTCAGCTGATTCCCTGACACGTCCTCTAGTGCCACCATTGGGTCAAATGTATTACTATCTTTAGTTGAGCAATTTTTTCCCCTCCAACCAGAAGTCCTAAGTTGTTTATTTGCAAATTTTGGCAGTTGCCTAGCATTTGGAAAAGAAATGATGTGACGTTATTTTACAAATGAGTGGCATCAGTGGGAAAGCAAACACAGCCTAGAAATGTGTTTGCTTTGTTAGTGAGGAAGAGTTTAACAGTCTTTCATGTACAAAACAAGCCCAGTGCCCTAAAGAGGAAAGGCACACAAGGTGGTGATGATACTTTGATGAATAGAAGGTAAAATCGGTTACAGAAAATGACGAATAAATCAAAATTACAGTATCCGATTAAAAGAAGGAAGAAGCTTCTTTCTGTTTCTGTTTATAGAAATCCCAACTGCACAGTCTCTTTGATGTGTATTTTTTTTTTTTTTTTTTTTAGTGCTTCAGCTGTGAAGTCAGCCAGGGTTCTGTGTGTGGGTGATATTAGATTTGCAAGCCGGGGTTGAGAAGGTGCCTACTGCAGAGGTGTGTCTGGAGAGCTGGAGAGAAATGAGGGGGATGGATAGACTTGGACTTCTTTGAAGTGTTTAAAGCCCAGAGCATGTACGTTTACTTTTAACCACGACCTTGGTGCTGCTGTTCTTCTTCTTCTTCTTCTTCTTCTTCTTCTCCTTTTTCTTTTTTTAATATAATATTTTTATCTTGAACATCCTAAAAATGAAAAGGCTACTGAGCATGGAAGAAACTTCCTTTTGAGGTGTGTATGTGTGTGTTTTTAATGACGTATTTATTTATTTTTTTTTAGGTAGAGGCGATTCCCCTGCCGATGAAGGAACATGTTGGCTATGGACCAAGGAGTGGTGGAGGAATGGCTATCGGAATTTAAGGTACTACTTTTATTCACTGTACATTCATGCATCTTTATATATCATTACAAAGAAATATGAGGAATCATTCACCCATGACCTGTGCACAGTATGCTCTCTGCTGCTGCTTTTTACTGACTAAATTTATTTCACTTATATAAACAACAACAAAGCTCTCTCAAGCTCTTGGTTTCTAGAAAATTGCACGCTCCCATTCCACATGGGTACTCACGATACGTGACTGGTAGCAAAGCTGCGGCTCAGTGAGGAATAATAAATAAGGGAGCAGCTGAGATCCTTCTGTTAAATTTATGAGGACCAATGTGTGGTCCCCTCTCCCTGAAGTTGATCTCCAGATGCAACCACTTTGTTGTTAATTGCAGCTTCATTAACCACAACCTGTCTCAGCAAACTGTAGATGCTAATCAAAACTACTATTTTAGGGGGGCATTTTAACTTCAGCTGCAGAAACACTGGTGAATGTATTTTTTGTTTGACGTTTCACCAAAAAGAACAGACGCATGTTCAGACTTTTTACTGTTAATTCTAACAATGAGCAGACCTGTGGCTTCATGCATGTATTGTGGGTAATAACTATGTTGGTGTGCAAACTGCAACGGCTTGTGTATTTCAGACCCTCCCTGATAGTGCCATCTCTACCTATGCTGCCTCGCTAAGAGACAAAGGTGTCCTGGTTCCAGCACTCTACAAAGTCATCCGAGAGAATTACAGCGACGTATGTACACATGGATGCTGGTTTTCATTCAGCCTTTTGGCAGACTGGAGAAAATGTTTGTGTATTCCTAAGGAGCTGAGTAAAATACTTGATTTTGGTCTCCTTTGATGTGAAATGTAATGGTTATTAGTTTAGGACCAATTAAACACAAAATGTCATGTCATCGATACAATACTCTTTTTGGTATTGATGCTTGATATTTTTACAGATATTTCCCAAACACGAAAAACACTTGAAACATTGAACCCAGTTCTACATTTTCTTGATTGTCATTTACATAATAATAATAATATCTGTGTGAGTTCTTCTTGTGGGCTTGCATCACCTTGCTGAATTTTAGTGCCAGCTACGAAGCTCCGCTGCGTGCGTGCGTGCGTGCGTGCGTGCGTGAGATGTGAATGATTACATTTGGACAAACGCCTTGTGAGCAGTTCTTCTGAAGACATGCCATACTTTCCACACACTTTTAAAACTTATTTGAATAACCTCAGACATGCTTATTGTTCCCTTCTGGTTTGCTGTGGGTTTTTTTTGTTTTTTGTTGTTTTTTTGTTTTTTTTTTTGTTTTTAATTCACTAAGCTCAGATTTGCAATCTGTGTTGTTCACAGTACTTTGCACTCGTGATCACTAATGAATGACCTGATAACCATTATGTGAGCAGCTTTCTGCCGCTATTTGAAAATCTCACAATCTTCAGCTCGTCATCTCCTACAGCAGCTTACTGTTCCAAAAATATATACTTGCAGGACATTACTAAAGTACATGCACAAACACATCCTGCTACAGCACATTGGAGCCATGGTCTCCGTAATTCTATTTTTATATATATATATCTCATCAGTGAATGATGTCTCATAATGATATAAGTTGTTCGGTTACTTCACCTCATGAGCAGTATAACCAGAATTATAACCGTTATATAACGTTCACACCTAAATAGTGTCGTAATTTTATCCTCGTACACTACTGAACCATTGAGCTAAGAATTTATGAGTTTCACCGGTGCCAATTTTTGTATCCCAACCATTTATGTGGCTTTTTTTTTTTTTTTTTTTTTTTTTTTTGTGTGCGTCCTCACCAGCTACTGGAGCCGGTGTGTCACCAGTTATTTGAGTTTTACCGAAGTGGTGTGCCGCAGCTGCAGCGGTTCACTCTCCAGTTCCTGCCAGAGCTCCTGTGGAGCCTCCTGTCCGTCAGCGCTGCCAGAGATCCCCACACCTCCGGCTGCATCGAAGCGCTGCTGTTGGGCATTTACAACCTGGTAGGGAAGAAAATGAAGGCAGTGGTGGATGATTTTGCATTTTTGGTGCCAAAGTTGTAGCTCACAATTATCTTTATGTGGTATTTGTAAGATGGAACTACTGTTAATGAAAACAAAATACGCAGTATGATGAATACAAATTTAGTAAACTGTTATAATAGCATTCCTAACGGGCTTAACATCTTAACTATTCATGGTATCTGCTTCATGAGGTTTGAAAGTTTTATTTCCTTCCTCGTTAGAAAGCTATCTTTTGAATTAAAGGAAGTATGGTTTAGAAATTGGGAACTGAAACATATTGACTTAGCACTTTGTAATGCCCATAATCTTCCCAGACGCATGTCAGCACTAATGATTATTGAAATGTGGTGAGATCCATTTTCATCCACTTTGGCTCTATCAGCGAAGTGCAGTATCTCCAAGCTTCCTCTCTGAATACAAGAATAGGTCATCTGTCACTCAGCATACTGGTTCCTTCCTATTAATGTGTTTGACATTAACATGCACACAGGGGACAGAAAAACCCTGCGGTTTTTTATGTGCAAGTGTGGTTATACAATACACACATGAATAAGCAACCAACAGAGTGGGTAAGGAAACAAGAACCCAAGGCCTATACGCAAACACCCACACATAACTGATAAATGTGTGCTTTTGTGAGGACACATGAAGAAAAAAAACATTTTTTTTTTGTTTTTTTTCCTCACCTACGAACATGTACTTTTCCTCTTCACAGGAAATAGTTGATAAAGATGGACAAAGTAAGACATTGTCTTTCACCGTCCCTTCCCTCTCCAAACCCTCGGTTTACCATGAGGTGAGTATGTCCACATGCAATCTTGTCCTTAAATTGAATGTGCTGGCATTTAGTCAATTAAACATCTACTTTCCGCTCCTAGCCGTCAGCCATTGGCTCCATGGCTCTCACGGAAGGAGCTTTAGCCAATCACGGGCTGAGCAGGGTGGTGTACAGTGGCCCACACCCCCAGAGAGAAACGTTTACAGCCCAGAATAGGTAAGAGGCTTGATGTCATCTGGACAGGCAGTTGGGATGGATTGTGCAGGTTTTAAACTGGGCTTTCCTGGTAGCATTATGTTAGTTTGTGTTTTATAAGTGGAAGCAAACACTTGCCTGAAATCAAAATGGAAACTGATAAAGGTGGATAAAGTGCAGCAGAAGTGCTTGTGTTTTGTTTTTGTTTTTATATCGATGCATGCTTTGGGGGAAACATTGCAGAACTTTCATAACACAGCTGTGTTGTTTGTTTGCCTCTGGTGCGTGCGTGCGTGCGTGCGTGCGTGCGTGCGTGCGTGCGTGTGTGTGTGTGACACGTGTAGTGCTCCAGCCTCAGACTGCTCGTGGCAGTTTGTTTGTGCTTTGCTGCATCTTGTTGATTAGCTGTGAATGCAACTCTATAGAAAGTGTGGAGGTCATCGTGGCCTGGGTGAAATGTTCTCCGCTCCTGTCAGAACACTGTTTCAGGCTGAACAGAAAGTGAGAATAGATATTTTTAATCTTTCAAGATTCATTGCAGCAAAACAAAACTTTCATCTGAACCTTTTCAGACTATTATTTCTTAGCCTGGTTGTTGTCTTAATACTAAATGGTTTTGCTTGTCTTATGTTTTTTTTGTTTTTTTTTTTCTCTATTTGTGACTACAGAATGCTTCTAAGTAAAATGGATAATTATATAACATAACATGGTGTTTTTATGGTTTTAAGATTTGAGGTGCTGACTTTCCTGCTGCTGTGTTACAACGCTGCTCTCAGCTATATGACGTCCACCTCTCTGCAGTCCTTGTGTCAGCTTAGCTCCAGGTAAAAACGCACACAAATTTAAACTATTCTTTTTGTGTGAGAGAGAGAATTATTTCATTTAAGACTTAATACAAGCACACAATGCATGCTCTTACTTTGGTGTCATAATTAATGTGTATTAAGGCTCCTTGCATGTATACCCTGGTTTACAAGCGCTTGCTCACCTGATCCTCTTATCGACTTTGCTGCCAGTGAGAGTCAAGATACCACTGTTTGGCATAGAGCTGCAATGTACACACACCCAGGCTCGGTTATCCTGGTAATCTGCCGGCTGCAGCTGAGCGTGTCTCTGAACGTAGAGCTAAAGACGAGTCATCACCTTGGATTTCCTCCTGACAGTTTATGATGGTTGTTTACAGCATGTAATAGCTTTAAATGTATATTTCTTACATGAGATGATATTTAGAGGAAATGCAAACTATTTATTTTGGTGTCTTTTACTTTCAGCAACTTTTTAATTTCAGTTCAGCTCACCACAGTGAAATAAAATGTCAGTATGAAACTGCAACCAAGTTGGCCACATGCACTTGACGTGAATCTGCACTTCCTTTGAAAAGGTTCTCTTTTTAGTTTTTTATTGGTTTTTATTTGGTTTGCCTCTGTAGGGTGTGTATATGTGGTTACCCACGGCAACAAATGCGGCGCTACAAAGGCATTAGTGCACGACTGACGGTCACGTCGGAGTTCCTGGTTCAGCTCATTACAGGGATTCACTACGCCTTGTGAGTTGCGGAAGACCACACGCCCAACCAGAAACACTCATCATTCATTATAGCATCGTTAAATTTTCATTATACCGACTTGCAATGTTAATCAATTATTGTGATTATTATTAGATTTCATATTAGTGTCACATTTTAGACACAATTTAAATCTCCATTTATAGTACAATGGCATGGGGCCTAAATAATTTAGTAAATGCATAAAATCAATAAATGAGTAAATAAAACAGCTGTACAGTAAGCATGTGTTTTGACATAGCTTGGTGTGGGTATGGAAATCAACCCACTATTCATTTGTTTGGGATTCTGATGTGTCATAAAGTCTGCATTATTTTATTTTATTTTTTTCCTCCAGAATTGGCATCAAACATGTGAAAAAAATGATTTTAGTGGATTCTAGTGAGAAATTACAGTTAACTATGTAAACAATCAGATTATTACATCTAAATTGACCATTTCCAGTGAAACTATTAAAATGTATTTCTTTAACACTAATGAAGGCTGTTTATTCACTAGTCTGTCAGCTGTGTAAAATACTCTTCAAGCAGCCCCCCAACCCACCATGCATTCCTGGTCATCTAAGTGCATATTCTTTAAACAAAGAAGGGGGGGGGGGGCAGTGAAAAGATAATAAAATGAATTGTTCCCATCTGCATTCATGCATTAGACACCAGATCTTCATAATGTTCATAAAAACGAAGTCAAACGAAGCTCTGTGGAAACGGGGTGCGACTGTTTCAAGTCTCATCTCATCAAGCTCTTAATCTGCACTATACAACATGCTGTTAATGTATCTCTGTATATGTCTGCCTGTGTGTAGATGTAATGGTGAAGTGGAGCTGGGATCTAAAGCACTGGATGATGTCCTGTATCGAGCCCAGTTAGAGCTGTTCCCTGAAGCTCTCTTGGTGGGTGCAATATCTTTTTTTTCTGTTGCTGCCTCACACAACCTTACTGTGTTTGTGTGCGAGTGGATGCATGTGATTGAGGTGCACATGCTGACCTTTGGTCTTGAGTCATACACAGCACAGTATGCTGTATTGTATTGGTCTCTGTGTGTCAGCGACTGTGGGCAGAGAGTAATCCTTCTAGATTATTTACATGCTTTCCCCTCTGCTCAGTTAAGCTGTAATCCTTGTGGCCCAGGGAGGATTGAGCCTCGTAAGCTCGGTATTACAACCCAAGTCAAGGTGTGCTCCTCGTATACAATCAAAACACAACATTTAAATTCATATTTGTGGGAATGGTGTTGGCATTTAGGGATGCGTTTTTGTGATGGAAGCCCTTTTTGTTTGGACGTGTTCAATACTGTGGGAAACAAAAACCCATAACGTCAAGTTTTATGCAATGCACTCATTGTGCAGAAACAGAAAGTGGCTCTTACCTTTACATAACTCTGTGACGTTTTCTTCGTGGAACCAGTGTTGCAACAATACAGACAAAAGACGTGTTGTTGTGTGTGATCTTCCTGCTACCTCATGATACACACGTGGCAGTTATATCATCAATTGTAGAAGTGCCATTTAAGATTTTCTAGCAAATGATTGGTTGTAGAGCACAGAGTTGTTGTTGATGTTTTTTTAAGATATTTTTTTTCTATGCCATTTAGTGCTGCTGTTTTCTAGTTATCCATGCATGGAGAATAACTTGAGTATAATTGTTAATCAGATGTTACTGGTTCAGTAACATAAACAGAAATGCATGCATGTGGTGCCCGCCGTCTGTCACAAGTCTTTTTGTTGTCATCTCTGTCTGTCCTATCCTTGAGTGATGGCTTCAGCGCCAAATCTTAAAATGTAAATGTATTTCAGCTGGTTGAGTTAAACATATATTTGTGCAAAAGGAGCTTAGGAATGTCTACCTGGATATTAGTAGGAACATGTATTCTGGATGAATATTAATTTGGTTTATATTCATTTACATACTGTAAAGTGTGGCTATGATGCCCATCTGTGTCAACTGAAAGGTGAGCACTTTTCTTTTTTTTTTTTTTTTTTTTTTTTTTTTTTTTTTTTATGCAAGTATATGCAACAGTTGTGTATGCAGCAATTATCTGGTCCTTTTTTTGTTTAAAAAAAAAAAAAAAAAAAAAAAAAAAAAGAGACTTTCTATAACACCACTATCTCACCAGATAAAAAAAAATGGAAAAAAAATGGAAAAAAAAATGACTACATAATCATGTTCTCCAAATTTTTTATTTGGTAATAATTTATATTGTGTGTGTGTGTTTTTTATTTTTTTTTACCAGAACACTAGTTGTTTCTCAGAATAGGTTAAAACAGAAGTATATATTATCACGATAGAAGAAAGAATAACAGGAGCTGGGCTCGATGCAAACTTTCCTGTAACTTGGCCAAATTCCTGAACACTGGGCAGTCAACCCTGTGAGGTAGTAATGTTTGTGTATGCCTCCTCTTTCATTCAGGTGGGTAACGCCATCAAGTCATCCCTGCATGGTGCAGCACTGAAGAGCAACAACAAGGAGGGTGCACGAAGTATCCAGGTGGAAATCACGCCCACCTCCTCCAGGATCTCCCGCAATGCTGTCACTTCCCTGTCTATACGGGGACACCGCTGGAAGAGACACGGTGAGATACATCACACCGGAGGGGTTCGGACCGACATGGACACAAAACTGGGGCCGCTGGGCTCAACATAAGCAACAGGGTGTGGGTTTTTTATTTTTGAAATGGTTCTGAGTAAGTGAAAACTTCATTGAACAGTGTTTTCACCAAATGCGTTTCACCCATTTCACTGGCGATCACTGTTCACTAGGTAAATGTTGTCATTCAGCCCGTAACCTTGTACATTGCTCATGGTTTGTTTTCTCCTTGAGTCTGCTCACTTAAAATCATAAATTTTGGCAAATTTCTATGAGGTCGTGGAAAAATAGTCAGCCAAACACTTCAGCCCAATTCATCAGGGTATGATACAGACTGGAGTGTGTTTCAGCTTTTATTCCAGATTATTTATTTATTTATGTATTTATTTATTTTAAGAGGGAACTATAGATGAAGGAAATCGCCATTAAATGAGTTCATGTTTTGGGGTGAATGGTTGTCTAGGATGAACTAGTCATGTTCATCTCCATATAGCATGTACTTTGTTTTTATTCTGATCACTGTATTTTTTTTCTTTTTCTGTCATTACATTTATTTCTTTGTTTTTGTCTTGTGTTTCTGTGGTTCTGTGTGTCTATGCATGTGACCATCTTTTTGTCACGTGTGTGTGTGTGTGTGTGTGTGTGTGTGTGTGTGTGTGTGTGTGTGTGTGTGTGTGGCATGATTGTGTATTTTCTCACAACCCCTCCACGCACACCGTCACCAGAATCCCAGGAGGTGAGTGTAGACAGTGACACTGCCGTGGGGGGCGTGGCCATCCCCAAGATCAGTGTGACGGGCGTAAGCAGTGAGCGAATGGTCAACGGAGACTCCCTGCGGCCGCGCCCTGATGGCCGCACCCCGATTGATGGCGACGCATTGGGTGCCTCCTCAGAGGTCAGCCTGGAAGCCCGCAGTCATGACTCCAACACTCGCAGTCAGGAGGTCAGGAGGCAGAAGTCTGTGAGGAGAATGGTGGAGAATGAGAGTTCTGGGTTGGCCCCCACAGGGAGGAGTCAGTACTAAAGCCTGCTCCTCCTTCCCCACTCCCAGGGTATCCTAGGTAACCATGTGTGAGGGCTGAAAAAGCTGCTTGAAGCGCATTTACCTTTCTCACTGGGTCCCACTACCCACTCTTTACCTAATTGCACTTATCCTGTCATCTTCCTATCGATACTCATTCATTCATTCATTTTCTCTCTTCTTTGTGGCTAAAGTTTCCTCATTAAGATCAGCTACTGACATTTCATAAGGTCATGTTGTTTAATTATGTAAGGTCTTGCTCTTAATAACATCCCAAAAAACTCATAAAAAATGTATTTACAAGACATGGCTGAATCGTACGTTGAAAAATACTTGATGGTCAATCCTAGTAAGGGATATAGTAAAAGGATAAATAAATGCTACATGTGCATGATGTTTTCTTTTCTAATGTAATTGAAATACTTCTAGGAACCAATAGAATTGTCCTGATTATGTTAAATAATAAAACTTGGATAATCTCAGTTTAGGAGAAAAAGAAAATTGTTTTTGTTTGTATAAATCATAGATATCATCAGTACATAAATACTTGGAACACCAACACTTTTACTTGCTTCTGATTGGAAGCTTGGAGCTGAGGAAAGGTGTGCACATCTTGAATGTAGAGTAGAAAATTCCTGATCTAGAAGTCAGACTGGCAGGATGATGATTTTGTCTTCTAATTATAATGTGCTGGTGATGGCATCAGATTACTTGAATATAATGTGCAGGTAGCTGAGTCTCACAGAGGTGAGGATGCGTACCTAGAAGACGCTCTGTGTGTGTGTGATGAAGAGAAACGACCAGCTGCAGCATACAGATTTGACTTGGATTGATTTCCTCTACTTTTCCTTTGACATCTTCCCAAGTTTTGCCCTTTTGTGCTGATTCCTCGTCTCTTTTTGGGACATTTGCAGATATTTGCCCTCCTCTGCCACTAATGTTCTAGCTGTTATCTCCCAGCTCTGCTTTTCTCTTAACATGTGCTGGACTGTAAACTTGGTGTCGGGTCAGGTGGTGAGAGAAGCCTGTTATGGGAACTTGCAGTGTGAAAGCGCCACCTGCTGGATGGTGACAGACCTCCTCTGTTATCTAGCCACAGTGTTATCCTGTAACGAGCTTCATACACAAAATATTTATTTAAATTCTTTTTTATTTATTTATTTATTTTTTTTTTATTTTAAATCTATAGTGAATTCTAATAAAATCTTAAATGGATAAAATGGGCTAGATGCCAGACGAGGCCGTCTAACTCTGTTCCTGATTGTTATGAGCGCATGTCTTTCTCTGCCTCACAGATGCAGTGGATCTGGGTTCCCCGGATGAGCTGATGGATATTTCAGAAGTGGATGAAGGGGTTTGGCCAAGTGGAGCGGGTCCTGAAATGACCCCACCCACTATCACCATCAGCAACAGCATTACCACGTTGAACCTTGGAGCAAAGGCTATGAAGAAGTGTCGCCTTGGCGGGCGCAGCAGCAAGGACAAGGAGGCAGGGCCCCTTACGACAGGCCGGGCCGCAAGCGAGAGCTCAGAACTGTCCTTGAAACGACTTACGCTCACTTCCAGCCAGTCAGTGCCCAAAGCTGGAGCTCTCACCAACCTCACACGCACTGCAAGCGCTGTCTTCTCTCGCTCCTTTGAGCAGGTGGCGAGTGGCAACGCTCCACCTCCCAGCAACCACACAGCCTCTGAGGCGGGTCGTTATTCCTGCAGCCTGCAGGAGGACGGGATGGGGTACTTGAGTCCAGCATCGAACCATACCCAGCGCTCCCCCAGCATTAGTGTGCATCTTGGCTCTGACCACTGAACCCTTTAACTCCTGACGGTATGGGCCCTCCTCTACGATCCTGTGATATTTGTGACCCTGTACCTGTGACCTGGAACTCCAAGCCATCCCAACGACAGTGGACCACAAACATGTGATGAAGCGCTGTTTTTGCCCCACTCCATTTCAGGCGTCTTTGATTCTCTGTGCTGTAAACCCATTCATTCAAGTGTCAGAGCAGCTCAGCGCCCTCTGCGACTCTCCTGCAGTTTCCTCTCAGCCTGATGAAGGAGTGGCATCAGGGATTGCTCGAGAAGCTTGACTGATTTTAGGTGAAGGTGAAGACAGAACTGTGCTCTGTCACAGAGCAGCCTAAATGAATGCACTTATAAAAATATCACTAAACTGGGAAAAGCATTTAGAAATTTTTCTGGCATTTGTTGCCCTGCATGGCTTTCCCATTGATCCATCCTTACCTTGCCCGGGTGTGTCTGAGGGCAGGTGCACTGTGTGTGAGATGTACAGATTTTTTTTTTTTTTTTTTTTTTTTTTTTTTTTTTAGAAAAGCTGCTGGATGATGCAATGAACAAAGAGTGATTTCTTCTAGTTGAAATAAGGGTTTCTACTACTTTGTATTAATAATGTATTCCTTCCCACAGCAATAAATTCTATCATTTTTGGTATTTTCTATTGTTCGGACTGATTTTGCCAATCTTCCCTCTGTCCTCACCAACAGATCTATAAATGTGCTCTTTACGGTCTAAATTCTTCCTGAGAATCCGCCACAGAATAATCAACGAGTATGAATAGAATACGGTCTATGTTTACAATCACACAGTATTTTAGTCATGATGGAGAAGCAATATATTTCTTCCCCTTATCCCCCAAGCACCTTCCTTTTTAATTGCAGTGGATTTGCTGGCAAACATTTTAAATCGAGCTTCTTACAATTGATGGTTGATTGACATTTTTCTGAGGATGATGGATATGTGTGATTAAAGTACAGAATTTTGCACGTGGAAGAAGAAGGAAAAGAGTTGTTTTCACCTGGTATTTTCTTATGAACTCAAAGTGCTTGATGCTCAAATTGTTGTATTTTTCCGAAAGAAGTAGGTTTTGTTGCTCTGCAAAGATTCCCTCGTAGCTTTTGTATGATGCCATCAAAATGTAGAACTATCTGAAACCACACACGCTTATTTAAGCTTGCTTACATGCACAAAATAAGTAATTTGATACCACTGAGTATTAACTCGATGACCAAAACTGTAACGGTGGGGAATATCGCTAGAGCAACAAGGCATTTTTCTTGTCTTCTAATCCACCCATTTTCCATATGTTTTGTAGTATTTAAGTGATGCGCTTCCCGCCTACTCCTCTGTTATAGATTACATTGTCTCCCGAGACTCTGTCATTACAAATAAAGAAGTAAAAGTCAAACCACCTGCTACAGTTGATGTCCTAAATTCAACCGTTCATGCTGCTCCACCCTGTGGAAAACTTGTATTCTCTTGTCTGTGTACTGTAGCTGAGTGTTTCTATCTTGGTGGGACATGTTTATTCGTACGTGGGTTTACAGTGACTGGGTAAGCTATTGTTGTACACCATACTGTTATACTGAAGTTGATTATATTGGCCTTTCTATGTCTGAAAATAACTCACCGCTACACCATCTGGGAATAAATTGTTTCTATATTTGACATGTGTACTTGTTTTTCTTTTCTTTTTCTCTCCTCTCACTCTCGCTCGTTGACAGGAGACATCACCGTCAAGCTTAACCTTGAACCACATTAGTTTCAGTAGTAAACGGTGTTTCTATGTAGGTTGTCTTTAGTACCTCAATTTACCACCAGGATCCCTCACCTTTCACACCTTTTAATACTTTAATTTTCAAGCTTCTTGTGTTTCATGGTATTGATGCATCTACTGTCTTCTGGACATGATCGGACGCCTCAGTCTAAATTGTTAGTAATTACAAGTGAAAGAGCAAATTATGTCGTGGGATTTCTAATCCCCCTCTTCTGTTGCGTTTTTTTCTTGCTCTGTTTACTAAAACATGCAGCAGGCATATAATTATGAAAATGATACCCGTGTCATCACTTAACACACCAAATGTTAAGATTATGTTGAATATTATTAAAACTTGCGAATTTTAATTCAGTGTTTCAACATTCCGCCACTTTTATCCCACCTATTTTACTCTGAAATGACTGTCCGTGGCGCTGTATCTGCAGTTACATAAGCAGCCACGAGGGGGCTACAGAGAGCTCTGACGGCTGGAGGACGTCTTCTCTGATTTCCTCTATGTAACTTCCTTTTTCCTGTCCTTGGACGCGTCGGGAGCCGCGCTGCTCGGAATATAAACACATGGCTAAGCTGAGTAAAGAGACCAAGCAGCGGCTGCAGCAGCTGTTCCAGTGCGGGCAGTTCGTCATCCGATGGGGGTTTATTCCAACCGTCCTCTACCTTGGTCAGTATCCGAGCAGATGAGCGACAAGCGAAATTCTGTTCGCTCATTAGCTCAGCCTGTTCACCTCTGACTTACCACGGAGTCGTTTCTATCTAAGTTAACTTTCTTCAACCCTGGTCCTCGGGACCCACTGTCCGTCACGTTGTAGACATTGCTGTCCTGTAACAGTGGATCCTGAGGACCAGGCTTGAAGAACACACGTCTAAACGACCGAGAGGCGTGGCTGGACAGCTGGAGGACAGATCTGATTGGCTGTAGGCCACGTCTGGTAGGCGCAGCTCAGATGAGGAACATCAAACTTTCAAGGGGTTGCTCTTCTTTTACCACCATCCTCTAAATACGTCCTACCATCTTAAATCAACAACTCTGTCACTTGAGTCTTTAAAGCATAATTGATTGGCATAAATACATTTAGTAAGTTGTTGTTGCCTGTTTTACATTTTCTAGGAATCTCTTGTTTCCCTCAGTGATCCGTTGCATCATGGTTGACTCTGTTCTTCAGATGTAGTTACCAGGGTCTTCTGCTGATGAAGTGTTGTATTTTAAAGGACATCAGGTGTTTTTTCTGGGCTACAGATACTTGACACATTGAAATGACTCAGCCAGACTGCTGTCACTCACAGATGCACCTAAATGCTGCGTAATGATTGTGTCAACTTAATTGTGAAGGCGTTCCTCATATCGGTTTTCATTATTTATTTCTACCATCTTGTTTCCACTTCAAATTAAATATGAAATTACCACAAACCATGAACATAAAATGATATAACCAAATGTCGGTATGTCCAGACGCGGATCCTGGCCCTAAGCGTCCTGTTTAATTGACTTTATGCCACGTTTCCACCATCAGCATCCTCTTGTACCTCCTCAGCTAATGAGCAGACAGCAAGGAGACAGTTTATTTCCTCTTTGCGCCGTTGCTGCTTTGATTTAGATTCCATGCACCTTTGCTTTGGCGTTGTAACTAAACTAAACTTAGTGGTGCTACGTCTGGCACTGAACCTGCCCTGGAACCACTTTGCTTGAAAGGGTTTTAGAGGGGTTCAATTCAATTTTATTTATATGGTGTTTGTTATACACAAGTTATTTCTAGGATCTTTCCAGAGACCCAGAACATGACCCCCAATCACTTATTACATAAACAACAGCAGGTACAAACTCCCCTAGTAGAAGAAAAACCTTTTAAGCCAAACAGCGGCAAGAAAAACTCCCTTTTAAGAGGGAAGAAACCTTGAGCAGGACCTGACTCATGAGGGGGGACCCTCCTGCTGAAGGCCAGTCAGGTAGAGCAGGAAAAGAGAGATCAGATCGTCAAAGGTCCAAAAGACAAGATACATTAGAATTGCTGGGCCTTAAAGTTCTCTGCTCTCCTCTACAATGAATGCAAGTGTCCTTTAACTCTTTTTGTTGGTTTTGGTTTATAGGCTTCAAACGAGGAGCAGATCCAGGAATGCCTGAGCCGACCGTCTTGAGGTAAGAACGGCGTTCTGTGGGATCTGTATCAACACCTGTGGACAAAAAACAAAGACATTTGAAAAGTCTAAAAAAAAAAAAAAAAAACCCATTCCATGACGATGTTTGTAGTCGCATTATGAGCTCGATCTTGAATGCATGAAACATCAAGTGCTTCACACATACGTCAGAAGAAGGTATATGGGCAATAACGTCTCCTGCAGGTGCTCTTCCTCCCAGCATTTTTAAAAGTGCAGAAATGCAGCAGTCTAGCCAAAAAAAAAAAGTACCAAGACCAAACAGTTTGAGGAGCTCTCAGAGGGTTATGAAGTCTCCTCCTTTTCCACAGTAACAATATAAAAGGATTATCATCGCCAATCGCTTCAGTCAGTGAAATGGCGACATCTGCTGGACAGATTCATATTTGTCGGAAATGCGCAATAAAACTGTGTACCAGTGTAGCTTCACATGTAACATGAATTTGGGGGATGTAAATGATTTTGACTTCTTTCCCCTTTTATAATTTACTTGTTCTAGTTTGCTATGGGGCTGAAGGACATCTCCACACGACCAATCCCATCAAATCCATGAAACCACGTGACTTGTCATCACAAAGCCGGGAAATGGACTTCTTTCACTTTGCTCTCTGTTGATTAGTTTATTGTCTGATAAGTAATTGGCAAATATTGTCTTAAATGTACATGTTCAGGGAGTAACAATGCTCTTCTTTCCCCCGTCCCCTCCCCCACTGAGACTCTGATATTTAAATACAATGTCCGTTTTCATGTTTTCCTTTTTATTTGTAATTTAAAACATCTGACAATAAAAAAGATGAAAGGAAAACAGTCTTGTCTTAATTTGGAGGAATCAAGACTGTTAAATGTTTACAGAAAAGTTTCACAGTACAAGAGAAAAAGGCTTCTAGATCAATTATTGCACATTGAAGAGATTTTATAACGACCTTGTTTCACCAGTAGATTCAAGAAAATACAGTACAGATATTAATTTAGGTCATCGTTGTACCATGATTGGGCAACGTCATTTAAAAGAATCAGTATAAAAATAATTTAAAACAAAAATACTGTAAAATGTTTGGTAGCAAAATCCTTTCAGTAGAACGCCACTGTATGAAAAGTACAGGGTTCAATCATAAAATTAAAAATGACCCAACACTCAAAGGTTTTTTTGTAATAAATAACATATTCCAGCAGTATAAATACCTTAAATAGGTTCTGTAAAAGTGATTAATTCAAGCCCTCGGGTCTCCAATATTGAATACAGCAGACTGCCGTTTAGTCACTCACAGCCACAACCCTGAGAAGCCTCAACGTCATCTAAAGCACCTGGTTTCGCTGAGGTGTTTCCTCATAAATGTATTTTAACCTGCTTTCACACCTTTTAGCCCTTTGTGAAAATTTACGCCGGTCGCATTAGTTTGGGCGGCATTTCTAGTGGACGACTGCCATGCACGAAAGGACCGCGAGCCATCGATGAGGAAGGGGCGGAGGAAGTACAGGACGCTGTGCGCCGTCATCTTTCTTTTGAAAGTGTCGGGGCTGTCGAGCTCCTTCAGCAGATTCTCCTCCTGGCTGCTGGTCAGCGCTGTCAATGCCACGCAGTTTTTCATCTGGAGGCCAGAACTCACAGTTACGAAACAGACAACAACAGAACTGCGTCCTGATGGTCAACGTTTAAAGATCACGGGGAGAATAAAGGAATCACGTCTTTCTAAAACACATGGTGGGACATTAAGTACTGAAACAGTTTTAAGGAATTTCAGTAAAGTCTGTGATTCTTTAAATCTTGACAATACATTTGCCACAGTTGCATGATAATTCATATATTTAGGCATTAAAGTTTTTCCTTTTAGATAAATAAAAGGCCATGCCAGCGTGAGTTAGTTGTAAAGCTCCACCCACACAGACTACCATATCATGAGCACTCTTAGACGGTTTTCCACATGATTAGCTCAATAAGGACCTACCCTTCCTTTGATCATTGCGATCAGTTGCAGAATCTCTGCCCTGATCCTAGGCAGGACCGGGTTGTTGGGGTATACCTTCTCCGTGTGCCTCAGGAGAACCGTGTAGACGAGCAGACCCTCGGTCAGCTTCTGGAAACACGCCTTCTGGCCAAAGGAGACACATGGGACTCAGTGAATAAAGATGATGTTAATAAAAACAGGTTAACTGGATGAAAAAAAAAAAAAAAGTCTACCCTGCTGAAGTTGGACTTGGGGCATTGAAGTGGGAACGAGGGTTGTTTATAGATTTCCAGATTTTTATAGTCCACAATACTCTCAAATTCCTCCTCAAACTGATAGAAAAGCAAAGTTAAAATGAAAGTAATGAGTGTTATTCTAGACAACCTGAAAAACAAGGCAATCAATCCAACTCTAATTTCCAAAACGGCTAAAACTCCGTCAGAACAACTCCAGAAAGAGTGATGAGTGAACTTTCACAACACTTTACTCACCTCCTTCTTGTGATGTTTTGATAGTTCAATGATGCTTTCCCACTTTTTCCTAAAAACATCTTCAGTTCTTGAAAGGCAAGAGGTGTCCCACACCTCCTGCTCTTCCTCACCTGAGAAGTCACCCGAAGAACTGTCGGTGGGCTCATCTTCCAGCGGAGCTGACGTGCACAGCAGCGGAGCTGACGTGCACAGCAGCAGAGCTGCCGCCAGCATCACTGCAGAGAGCAGATGCAGACCTGCGCTCAGAGGAACAGCGTGAATGAATTAAAAGAGGAAGAAAGAGGCTGAAGGAAGCGGGCGCACCACAGGTTGCAAATAACTTACTGAATTTAGAGGGCATGACGCGCTGCTGGGAAACACTGGCTGAGTTTCCACTGATGTGAGGGGCTGCTGGGGCCTGAAGGAGCTGACTTGTCGTCGCGATGGGCTCTTAATTTATATTATTCAGAGGGATTTCCCGAACGGACGACCTCACCACAACCAGCACCGCAGGACGTAATTGCATAAAGCTTCGGGGTTATGAAGCACACTGAGGTACTTGGACATGAACGTGATGAAGAGGGTGTTCCCCTTCAGACGAGAGCAGAAAATCCACATGAAAGCTGCTTCTACTATTCAATTTCTGTATTGATTACAAGACAATGACGATTATTTCATCTATTACAATATATGATATAACATGATATTCGCAAATATTAATAATTGGAAAACAGCAGTTTCAAACACAAATAGTAAACTTTGACATAACTGAGGAAAAATCCCTGAGATATTTTCAGCCCAATAATTTAAATGGAAAATCCACCTAAACCCCCAAATTTGTATTGTGTTGTTCTACTTGTAACACTAGATAACATGATCGGTACTTTTGTTTGTTTGTGTTTTGCTTTGTTTGCCTTAAATGAAATTGTAAAATGTAAAATGTTTTACACGTATATCCTATGTCTTTCAGTGCTTTCTTTACCTGGAATCTGATCGCTCATGAATTTTCAGCGGAAAAGTTGGATCATCAAGATGTTTAGGGCAAATGTGGTGCAGCAGCACTTTGATCCGTCTGGATATTTCAGTTGTTGAACTCTGATTTCATTATGTCAGCAGTTTTGCTGGTTCACCTGATTTTATATTTGAAACATTTTGCCTTTACTGGGTCAGAAGGAAAAGAGAAACGGTAGGAACTGAGGACGCCGTCTCTGTGCCGGGGAACCCACTAGGTTCATTCAATTCAGAGTTTGATTTTTGTAAATTATGCTTTTTACAATTGAAGTATTTCTAAGCAATATGTCAAGCTAACAAATGAAAGTCTGATGATCCTTGTCTCCTCATCATTTTTATTCATACAGAGGAGTCGTGTGTGTGATCGTGGCTTCTTGTCATATTTTAAATTTCAGATCTTATTAAGGGACGTTGGTGTCACCAAAAAAAAACTTGCTACCCTTCTCAAAGTTTCCTTGTGGTTTCATTTACATGTCAGGAAGCCCCAAAGTGAGCAAATTATCCACAAACGCACAATCAAAAAGCTAAAAATAAATGAGAAAACTTCAGACTGAGAGAAGTTGTCTTTTTACATTTGAATACTGTAGTAAGAGCTTCAACAAACTCATTACAGTATTAACAATAGGAAAAGGTCACGCATAAGAATGCATCAATCCCACATTATATTCATGGCGTTTTTCTTGAAGTCTTTCCTCTTACTTTCAGATGTCAGAAATAAATACAAATAATGTCACGTATGTCGTTCTCATGTCGTAGGGATACTTTACGGTGAATGCTCTTCCCACGCAAACCCGCAAGCACGGGGAAGACGAGCAAACGTCACACGGCTGGGAATCGAACCGGGGACCTTCCCACTCCGAGGCCACCATGTTGGCCACCAGAGCGGCTAATATATGCCAGTAAGGGCTTGCGGTGCCTCACCTCAAGCAGAAATGCAAAATAAAACGCAATTTCTTATCATTAGTGTTAAAACAAAAAGTTTATACAATTAAAAAGACACTTATCAAATATATTTCAAATTCAAGCTTCACCGTCACACTTGCTTTTGTCAGGCTGACGTTGAAATACAGCAGCTCATGGTTTCCCAACACTCACAAGCATGTAAAACGCGGTTCTAAAATCACTAATAAAGTGACGTCAGTGAGTTAAGTTTAGGTTCAAAAGCTCAGACATTCAGAACAAGAACGTACCTGCCACAGTTTGGTCCTTTCTGCTTATGAAGACCAAAGTTTAACTTGCTAAATCAATATATAAATCTACACATTTATATATGTGTAGATAAATGTCAAGAAAAGTGTAGCAGCGTATGAAGGTGGGAGTATTATTTTACTTTACTGTAAACATGTTTTTCTGGACTCTCTGCATAAATAAAATTATATATATGTAAAAGTATGGTTTGATAACCTAAAGCAAATATAGAAATTGAGTTTATCAGCTGAATGGCTATGGTTTAAGATATTTCCTAACAAGTTCTTAGGAAAGCTCTAAATCCATTTAACTGCTTTGAGTGGAAATAAGTTCAATTAAAGCTCTCTAAACACCGCTCATTACTATACCACAAAGCATTTTTTAATTGTGTAACACAAACTTTTCAGCTGCAGTTTCCATCTTAGCGTCCAGGGATGGTGACGGTGGAGTAGAAGGTTTCACTTCATTTAACCCAGAGCTGAATCCGAGACATCTTTATTAACGGGCCTGAACGGTGACTAACGGGTAGATGTAGGAAGATCTTGTCTTCACTTCAGGTGGAGTGAACTCAGTCACATTTGCTCTTACTTTCTTTCCAAGTTCATTCATATTTTACTTAACATTATAACACAGTGTGATGACGTCTTTGCCCAAAACCAGAAAATCTTAACTTAATCACACTGTACGCACAGCACTTTTTTTTTTCTTTTTCTTCCACTTTCCAGCTCTCATCTGAGTGCACGCCATGAATCATAGAGCTCATTCATTATAGAATGAAACTGTCTCAATGAACTGTGAAGGCTTTGGGGTATTTGGGGTGCAACACTGAGTTTCACTCCAGTATGAATCAGATTTTTGTGACTATGACCTAAAAGGCGCACCAACACAACCAAGAATAGTTTGTCTTGTTGTCTAAAACAGTTCCCAGGTATTTGTAGTGCTGGTCAACAGCCTGGTTATCAATAACCACAAGAGAAATTAGTGGTCAAGTCCACCCTGCAATCAGCTCTTTAGTTTTAGATGTACAGTATAAATGTTCAGGTGTGATTGACCCCTAAGAGGGGTCATCACCACCCAGGAAGGACACAGTTACAGAACTTTCAGCTTTTTACAGTTTAGCCAAGAAATGAAATGAATGTTTTTTTGCTGAATGGCCTTCGAGAATTTGATTAACTCAAGGACATCCTACTTTTGTGAAGTAAGATTTCAGTGCTGGATATGTGTTTGTGTCTGACATGCATGACAGTTAAACACACTGTTTGTTGGAGCCAAATATTTCATCTCAGTTAGCGGCGGGATATAATCACTTACTTTTTTCATTAGCACTTGAGTACATCAAAATATGTCTTCCTTCTCTAACTCAGTCACATTTTCATATTCAAAATATGTATGATTGGTTTCAGTTTCCATGTCTGCATGAAACTTTCACTCTGTGTATTGGGATTACTCGCTGAGACTCAAACTCGGATTTGGACCCAGCATAAATCTACATGCAGTGTAGCTGCCGCTGGGTGTCCTCTAATGAGTATGTTGTAATAGCGGGCTGGTGTTTGGATCGAGGGATGTCCTGGTACTTCCAGTGGACAGTTTGAGACACAAGAATAGCTTAGTGGTTGTGGGGCAGAGCCTCTGAGGTCAGTGGGAAGTGCCGATCTTCGGCGTCCTCCTCCCTCCTGACAGACTCTCGCAGACTCCCTTGGTAAAATGACAGAGTTAAACGAATGATGATTCACTGACAATTTTACTTTTGAGTATCCTGCTTGGTTTTCTGGGCTGTTATTTGTACGTTTATACGTTAGTTTTGTGGGTAAATGAATTTATGTTCTAACATATTAAAGCTCTTCTCTGCCCTTTTCTGACATGTTAAACAGGATATATGTGTTATGCGTATCGCTGTGTGTGTGCACGTGTATAGGTGTGTATATATAGATAAGCGTGTGCACATTGCGTATAGATTTATTTTATAGATTTAATTAATTTGTGTACATAAATTTATAACAGATTAATTTATTTTCAACGGGTTCTATATGTTCAAATGTGTGTGTGTGTATGCACGTGTGTATATACATGTATTATTTATTTATTTATAGATTCGTATTTGTAATAACGTTGTTATGCTTTATACAATGGTTTTGACATGTCTGGAAGGAATCAATAAAATAAAACAAAACAAAGTGCTACCCCTGTTTCCTCTACAAAAACCCAGCAGTGGTGCCTGATCCAACAATGAGAAAAAACAACACACATCTTTATTACGTTTATATATGAACAATTCACAAAGTCATCTCAGGTCACGTTGAACAAAATGCGCCATTCCAATACGATCTGAAAATGCAAACCAAACTGTCTTCAACGATACCTGACTTTGTTCCCCCTCAAACGAGTATCTGCAAGGTTTTCTTTCCATTTCACATTTTACTTCACCTAAATAATTGGTTAGGTTTAAGAAAATATAAACACCTGCCTTAAAATAAACCCTCTAACCACACGGGCCTACAACATGTTACAAACATGCATTTTTTTTTCTTTTCTGCTTTTGTGTATTAGGGTGAAAATTTCCTTTCCCTTCATTCCTTTCATTTCCTTCAACTGGTGGAATCTGGTGGAAATTATGTAAACCCTTAGAGCAAAAGAACCCAACCACTGGGATTTCTCAAATTTCTGTGGTTTGGTTCTGTTTCTTGGTGATTTCTTTTAATATATTAATTGTATAGTTTCATGGAAATATTTTCAGTTAAGTATCTACTCAAACAACTTGGTGGAATCGGTGGAAAGGCTGGAACAAGTTAAAGGTTCCAGGAAAAGCCAAGTTCTGAACCTGTTTGACCGAAATGTATAAATGTGTTATCGAACGAGGGACGGGGGTACCTAATGACTCAAAATAATAATAGAGAAAAAAAATGAGAGTAATTATTTTAAAAAAGATTACACATTAAAAAAAACAACAGTTCTGACATTTTACACAAATGTTCAATGTACAGAAAAATGTGAAATAGTCATTTATACCAT